>CANSZD010001165.1:0-600000 GCA_947648045.1 Beta corolliflora
AAATCTATCCCTTTTTCCTATTCCATGCCCCAATACAATAGCGCCTTGTTTGACCTATCCATATTGTGATTCCTAATCATACAGTAATGAAGTTGTGATGATTTTCATCTGAATTCCCTGAGTTGTAGTTAGTCCTTTGGTAGGTCCCAGTCTCCCTGCACTAGATTGCACTACCTTTTACTGTGTCCATCTTTGTATGTTGTAAAAGGTTACATACGCAAAAAGATAACTATAACAGAATAAAATGTCAAATCAGACAAAAACCATGCACACAAATTAAAGACCCTTCTCTTATATCTACTTTTAATTTGTTTCTCGTTACATTGTTGTTGTTCTTCTCTGCATTTAGAACAAGACTAATGACCAAGTTTTAGCCAACTAAACATTTCTGTAACACAGTCCGTGGAGGCATTTTTGTAACTACGATGGGTGTGGGTCCACCATTCATTCTATTTAGTTAACGAAAATTCAGGATGAGAGGTTTATTCTCAAATAATCGTATAAACCTTTAGAATTACTAATATAGGAGGTGAAGCAAGAACACGTTAGATGCCCAATTGCCCACAAGGATGTAATTTGAGGTAACTCAGAATCTAGATTTGATTGTTATTGATTTTTGGACAAAGCTCCCACTTATTCAAGGAGGGTCATTGTTCTAGCTGAAATCATAATTAATTCCTGTTAAAATATTGCACTATCAACTATGTGATGATTACAATGGTGGTGGTCGCTTGAATTTTATGTGCTTTGCAATGATATTATTATTTTTGGTTGGTGGCATTGATCCTACGATTTACTATTAATTAGTCTTATCAATCCAAGCTCTTTAGATGTTGAATAAAAGCATTGTTTGGCAGGTTGCTCGAAATACAAAACTCAAGGAGCGGTGTTACAGTAAAAACGGAGGATGGTTGCATCTACGAGGCTAGTTATTTAATTTTGTCTGTTAGCATTGGCGTACTCCAAAGTGATTTGATTACTTTTCGGCCACCTTTACCGGTACGTATCCTCCCTTTTTAATTGTGTATGTTAGTATATTATACTCCTTTTGATTTATTTTACACGATGTTACAATTTTTATTTTCCAAACTTTGAACCTCATACAGAAAGATGTGTATATACCTTGAATTAGTATATGAAATTATATATAGTTATATTGTACTAAAACGTACCTTCACACAATATTGGCTTTCTCATATTGAAATATGCTTTCAAGATATTACTTTTTTTTTTTCTGTACTATATATTGTGAGAACAATAATATTGTCATATTTCAGATAGAAATGGAGTAGCAGTACCACCATCCAAGACTTTGTCCATTTCTCTTTTACAGTCTCCAATATGATTATAAATATCTTTAAACACGTATTAATAAAATTGAAAAAAGTTGATGATTTAGTTTTTAACACTAAAATGTATCTAACAAGATCCCACACTAGATAGTATTTTTTTCCCAGGATGTTGGGAAAAATACGGTCAATATTGATGAGCTTTGACAAAGAAAATGGGTAAAGCATAAAGTAACGTCATTTTTTTTATTATGAGAACAACACCTACCCTTCTCATACTGCCTCTGTCCCTTTCTGTTTGTCATGGTTGAGATACCTGAATTAAAAAGTCAAATAAGCTTATAGTTACCTAGCAACTAGAAAAGACAAATTTAAGCAAAGAGAGAAATGTGCTAATATAGAAAGAGAAGAAATACTTGTATTACAAAAGTCAGCTCATAATAGATTAAGTTCAAAAGTGACCCATTAGTGACAAACTACAATAATAATTGACTTTTGGATATGGTGTGTGTGAACTGCATCTAATGAACCAAGTACGGGAGTATTCTTCAGACCTAATTAAAAAAGATACTATGACGAAACACTTGATATGGTTGGAGTATTTTATTGTCACAAGGACACAAAGTACATATATATATATATGTATATATACATATATATATATATATATATATATATATATATATATATATATATATATATATATATATGTATCTTACTCATGCACTGGACATCGGTGATTATAGAGGAAGACACTAGATTCTTTGAGATCTTCGCTTGTTTTCATAGTTGATTTGCTTTAGTTTAGTTTTTCCTTAATGAGAAGTTTATATATAATGAACAATATGTTCTGTTTATCCAGAAAGCATAATGCATTACTTCTATGTTAGGTATATCAGTTTGCTGATACACCGGCTTTGAATGCTTATACTGTGGTATAAACATTAGCAGTAATGAACTAATGCAGCATCACTTCTAAGGATACCTATTGGGTTGAGTTCCTGGCTAAGCTAAATGAGCTGTGGACTAGCATAGTCAGAGTTTGTCGACTGAAGTTAATCTATCATATAAACACTAGTAGCATCACGTCATGTTTGCATTCTGCAGATATCAGAGATTTTTCGTGTCCCCGGTACTTTAGCAACCCACAGGTTTCCTAAGTCTAACAGACGCTAATTGTAATTAGATATCATGCATCACTAAAAAGCAATTGTATATAAAATGTTAAAGTTTGTATTGATTTATGATACCAGGGAAAAGGAAGGTGGGTGCAAAACAAATTAGTATTTAGAATTGGACACTGAAAAGGTATATATTATCTTGTTGGCAAACATGAAGGCATTCTGGCCTGCCCTGTGGACCCATAAGTTTGTGACATAGATACAATTATCTCACTATACTTTTCTGAGATTATCACATACAAGTTGTTTGCAGATTGAATGAGGATCTGAACTATGTAATCTGAGTGATTAGTGGCCTTGATTTTGATTTGGTGATTGCAAACGAAGTAATGTTAAGTTAATATTATCATGTCCTGTGATCAGATAGTCTTCATCGACGCTGTAGCGTATTTCTGCTATATAATATTCTTTACATGTTTGAAGCAGAGGTGGAAGACTGAAGCCATTGATAAATGTGATGTGATGGCATATACTAAAATCTTCCTCAAGTTTCCCTTGTAAGTTTTGGCCATCCGGACCAGATAAAGAATTCCTTCATCTATGCACATGAGAGGAGAGGCTACTATACATTCTGGCAGGTCAGTTTGACCTTTGCTGTATCTAACTAGTGACTCTTCGATTTTTTTTTGCATCTATCTTTCCCATTGGGGCATTATATAATAATCATGAAGTGGTGTGTTGGTGCGCTTTGTATTTTATCTTTTCGCAATATAAATCATTCAAGATAATGTTTTATTTAGTCAAAAGAGATTAACATGGTGGGGTCTTTGATGAACTTTAGGTTCTTTTATGGGTTCAAATGCCATGAGAGCGGATTTCTTTCTAGGAATGTTTGATTGCCCTCCTCTTGATTCCTTAGAATGGAGGTTCCACCCTCATTTAATCATTAATTTACTGGTTCTTGATTCAAGGATTCTTCTCAACAAATCACAGACTGACTCACAGAAAATCTAGAAAAAGGATTGCCACAAATTACGGCATGCTTTTGGTGTTTTAAAAATAGGCAAACGCTTTTAATGATGTAGATTGTGATGTAGAAAGAAATTAGTTTCTCTTGTTGAGAAAGAAGTGTATGCTTTTGGGCTTTTGTTATTGCTTCTATCATATGATACAGTGCATTTTTTGGGCCTCTGCATGCCATGTTCAATGCTATGATGAGCTATTAATTTCTTGATATATGTCAAGGTTAGCGGTGTGCTTTGGGAAGCCAATCTGCATTTGACCTCCCTCTTCTGTGTAGTTCTATTCTTAGGCTAGTGACTATAACCTTGGTTAAACAAGTTTTAGAAAATTGCTAAATAAATATAAGTTTGAGTGAGATATCAAAGATATATAACCGGTGCACGGGGCTTCTTGTGGAATATGGAGCTGTGGACAATTATAATTGCCTGTCCTGTCATTTTGATTCTTGATGTTGTAGTTTATTGCTGCTTATATTCACATAGTTCTACAATGCATGACAAAACAGTGAATTTTGATATAAAAGTTCTACACTGCATGACAAACAGTAAGATTCTGACATCAAAGTTCTATAATGCATGACAAAACAGTAAGATTCTGAACATTCATTTGCTGATAGATGTTTGGATTTCCTAGTACTGACCCGAGCTAGTTGACTATGCATTATTGCCTTGTCCCCAGCACATGGATAGTGCCTATCCAGGATCCAATATTCTCGTCGTAACATTAACAAATGGTGAATCGAAACGTGTTGAAGCCCAACTCGACGAAGAGACTCTTAAAGAAGCCATGGAAGTTCTCAGAGACATGTTTGGCTCTGACATACCAGATGCCACTGACATACTTGTCCCTCGCTGGTGGAATAATCGCTTTCAGAGGGGCAGCTATAGCAATTACCCCATCATTTCCAACAATCAGCTTGTGCAAGAAATTAAGGTACAAATGTCCGTGGACAGATGAGACTGCATTTCCTGTTTTAATCTGCATTCAACTTTCATGTTGATGAGGTGCCATATTATGTTTAGAGGACATGCAAAAATGAAGCCAGGGTTGTCTCAAAGACTTTGGTGACTCTGGCTAATGTTATTAGTTCACCCAAAAAATGAAAAATGACTGAAAATAAATACATTCTATATCATCATTCTCGTCAAATTTCTTAATCAAATGGTTAGTAAACCCCAAGAAGACCTTGAAAGATCAGAGAGAAACTTAATTGGTTTTGCCTTTTTTGTTTGGACTTCCCTGTGTCATGTCTCATTGAACACCCTATTAGATGGTCCTGATGTCTCTTTCAATTCACTGTTTGTCAAATTGTTGCTAGAAATTATTTTGCTAATTGCTGTTTTTCTTTTGGGCTTAGACTCCAGTAGGACGCATATTCTTCTCAGGAGAGCATACAAGTGAGAGATTTAATGGCTATGTTCATGGAGGATATCTTGCAGGTAAATGCTGTCAATTTTGATCTAATGTTCCAAATGATGTAGCCAATAGACGATAGATAGTCTAATTTGGACTTATTTGTACGTCATGACAAACAGGCATTGACAGCGCAAATACTTTGTTAGACGAAATGAGAACAGAGAAGGGAAGACAAAACAACAGTACTTCACCATTCCTGTTGGAACCTTTGCTAGCTTTAACAGGATCATTGACTTTGTCTCCCAGTGAGAAGATATCAAAAATTCACAAGTATGAGTTGCCTAGGCAAATCTTCCTTGGCAGCAACCTAGGATTGCCAGAGGCCATCTTATGACTAAATGGACGAATCACTTGTGAGCAATTTATTGATTGTGATGGTGCACTCGTCAAGCCAAACAGCAGGGCAAGCTCAGGTGCTTGTACCACCCGCCAAGCAAAATTCAGATGATACTTGATTGGGACATTAGAGATGGGAGCTACCTGCATTGGTTGGCGTAGTTGATGTATAAGTATGGAAGTTGAAGTTGATTAAGTCAAGCAGTATATTCATGATGATTTGGTGAATAGTTAGTTAGATGAGAGCAAAGAAAATTGATTGAAGCAACAAAGCATATTTTGGATAGGGTTCAGTAGTTTTGGATTATGTATGTGGTTTATCTGATGTTAACCAGCTAAAACGCTAATCCAATTCATTCAACATGTACTATAACTTCTTTTTTTTTTTAAGGGAAAAAAGATGTACTTTATTGTAAGATTCTAATATTATAAAGTACTTCTATATTGATTATTAATAAAACCAAGAGCATGCAACTTGCAATGCCTAGTTGCATTGTTGTACTTCCTCCTTTTCATTACAGTACTTTTAACTTTATACTGTTGATATCCTAATCTTGACCATAGTTTTTTTTTTTTGTAAATTAAAATATAAAAACAGTTGTTAGTTTGTAAAAATAGTTATTTAATTTATCTCAATGCATAATTCATACAACAGTACAATTTAGCAATTTACATTGGCATACAAAGCTCACGGAAAATAAATACAATTAATTTGCCACGCGCTACCTCCTCGCTTAATGCTCTGAAGCAATGGGGTATCAGATTCAGATACAACAAATGCTCAGCCAAAAGTAGTTAACTGACTGAAGTCCTAGCTTAAGTATCTTTCATACATTTTCTTGGCTATAAAGAGTGCGTCTCCTTGAGCCTTAACGGGATAGATCTTAGTATCAGATTGCCATTCAGTTGAATAAGATATCCAGTCCCTTCTCCACTCATTAATCTTGAAAGTCTCATTATTCCTCAAGGCTTTTCTGAGATGATTGAAATAGAACGCTGCACGAGGAAGATAGTAGTCTTCTAGCAGCCCGCTCCAGAATTTGTTTGCTAAACAGAACAGATGCAGAAGAGGAGACGATAAGGGTTACACCAATCAGTAAGACATCAAACATAAAGTAACTAGCTAGTAGAAGTGAATGAAGTGGAGCTCCCAAGTCACACCCCTTCGGCCTTCTTGTAGGTAATTACTCCGTGATCTTTCTTACCTATCCTACTTTGACTTTTAACTATTCACATACTCCACTTTGACCATATATTTACTATAGAAAAAACAAATGTTATAACGTGAAATGTCATTGATTTCTTCAATTTTATATTACTCCTAGGTATTAATGGTCAAGAATCTGCGTTGACAAATGTGGAAGTCAAAGTGGTAAAAAGCAAAAAAAAAAAAAGCGATCCCGCTAACGGACGCCCGGGGCACTAGATAAGAAATATATTGTTCTATTTAATTACTCATAATTATATAAAATAATATAACAATATATAATTCCAATACAAAGCATTTAATGTTTTTGAATAGGAAAGGGAAAACATTAAATTATATATTGTTATATTATTTTATATAATTATGAGTAGTTAAATAGAACAATATATTTCTTATCTAGCGCACGGGGCATCCATTAGCTTTTAGAACAAAATTTTTAGTAAGAAACAAAATTATTAGAAACACTAGTTTTTACCATAATCATGGAGCTTGCTCTGGTTGGTTTCTGTTGTATCGAACCACATTGTGATTTGGGTCCTCGCATTCCACTCATACTGCAGCAAAAACAAAATTGCATCAAGACTGTCACAATAAGAGTTCTTGGTTATTATGATATGAATATACACAAAAACAAAAATTGTAGGTTCTCACCAGCCTCAACTCCTTCGGATTTGAAGCCAGCTTTTTGCACTATTGAGCCAAGTCCCAAGAAGAAAATTATCATCAGAAGCAAGGACTTCGTCGATGTCTTTGATTAATTTGATGAACTTCTGGCTATGAAAATCTAATGCTTTCAAATCTTTGTGCTGAAAAGCAGTCATCGCTTTCAAGTATGCATCATTTGCTAGCTTTGAAAGTGCTTGCCGAGTCAAATCAACCAAATCGTACCTGCCATAAGGCCAAGTATCTTTATATCATCTTGCTAATAGTAAAGAAATGAACCACTCCAAACATATTTTAACTATTTAACATCAAAGATATTGCTGTTGGAGAAAGTATCCCTGTAAATCTGAGATTGTGTGCTAAAGTGTAATGCAAAGTTTTAAATTATGTACGAAAAGTAATGTTATATACTTGTATAGCGAAAAACTATCTTAAGTTGCCAGGTAACTTCTTTATTTTTCCTTGTAAGTAATTGGAAATTGATACTTTTTCCTGTCTAAAGTTAAGACACTCAAATTTTGAACGTAGAAACTTCATATCAAAGGCAATACGTATCGCGGTACCTTCCATCTGTTACAGAAGTATCTTTGTCTCAGAAATGTAGGGACAAGTGACTGGACACAAAAACCAGAAAAGAATTATCAAGATAGATTGTAAAAATACCTAAAAGTAACACTTCCAACAAGATCCTTGCCAGCATCAAGAAACAGACGTAAAGCCTTGATAACTTCCTGAGTTGGATACCACAAATGCGGCAATGGCAGGGAAGGCCCCGACTCAAGCAAAAAATGTCTCGTGCTTCTGTGTAAGATGAAAAGATTATCCTTCTTAAGTTTTGTGGTTACATCCGGTGTTATGTTGTTTACAGGATCCCAGTCAGGAAACTCAACAATATAGTCCTTGTTGTGATTCTGTAAAAAAAAAGAAAAGCAGGAGAGACATATATCAAACATCTAGAATATAAAATAAGCGAAATCATCAAATCAAATTTAGGCATTCCAAATTTACTTGATCTACACATTAATAGAAATCTACGTGATAGGTTTTTTTTCTTCCAAATGGAATTTGCATGCAACCCTAATGCCTCAAATGACACATCCCCTATGCAAAGTAAGTAGACATGCGCATCCTTTAGTCTTACAATGACAGAGATTGTTCTTAAGTCGATCCTCAGTTGGAAATGTGTTCAATGCCTTCAACTTCACATAAAACAAGAAGTACAAGGTGTATAAAACCTATTCTAGTTTAGGTCTTTCTATAACCCAAAATTAGTATTAATATTAACACTCTCCGTAAACTAATAATAATACAGTACAAGGTGTATTGCTTAACAGCTTCATGTTTCACTTTCTTGACCTTGTAATGATATTGCAATTCTCAATCATATACATCTTTCAAATTACATGCCTAGAGGTAAACTTGTTGAAAAGTTGGTAGGAGGTCACTCCCCTTGTTGAGGGCATAAAATTGTTAAACATAAGAGCATAATTGTGCAGTATCAGAACTCAGAAGCATAATTAAGACAAAAATCTTTCCTACACTAGTAGGGACAAAGGCAAAGATAGTATCAGCTAGAAACAACTTACCGCAATTCCATCTGTGCAGTTGTAAATAGTGTGGTAGAGAATTTCCCAAGCTCTCTCTAGCTGATGAATGGCTTTACCATAGCGCCTACGAGAGTAAGTTTTAACCCATTCCTGTATGAGTATACATAATTAAGCACTTTCAGAATGACTATATTGATGTAGTACACATGTAGTCATGCCCAACTTATGTGAATTAAGCACTTTCAGTTTGACTAGTTATGTGGAACCTGGAAATGTGAGCTGAAGTTAGGAAAGAAATAATCACCACATACTTCTTAAAACATTATTATATATATTGAAAAATTCAGAACTATCCCTGATAGGGAAGGTCTTAGATTCTGGTGCCTACGTGACACAACATCAATCAGGAAACAAGGACAACAAAAGAGAGTGAAGATAAGAAGCAGAAATCCAACAATACACCAATAAAGTTTCATACTTATGCTTCATCTTATTCAAAGATAACATAGGCATTAAAAATTAAGGAATTCCAGCAGATACTACATAATCAAATAGAACTAGAAGTTTAACATATTGCACAATATTGCTGTGAGATGGATGATTGCAGCATAACAGGAGACACTTGTTTGATTACAGTTAATTTTACACCTGAGTTACAAAATGGTCCGTTACCAGCTCCATCATCAACCACCACAAAGTTTTCTTTTATGGAAAATAGGTTTCAGCGGGTGTGAGGTGGTGTGAAGGACAAGACAACATCAAAAGAAATGCTAAATAACAGATGCTTTAAGTGAGTACTAATCGTGGATTTCCAATGATAGAAATTTAAGTGCTATAGTGCTATCTATGATGCCGAATTCCTCAATACAGAATTTGGGTTGCTATCAATATTCTCTACCAGGATCAATACTAGGATGTCTCACACATCAAACATGGCTATTGCAATCATAGAGACCTAACACAAATTGAACTTTCTCATCTTGTTAACCATTAATGACCAAAAACGGGTTAGCTATCAAATTTCATAAAATCAGTATCAGGTGCACCCTTAGATCTGTTAGTTCATTACCAATCATATCTATTCACCTACCACAAGTTGAACCTTTTCATTTCGATAAGCCATTTCAGACATGAGCTCATAGACAACTGGATTCTGCTCTATTCCCTCCATGCACATACCAACGCCAACCTAGGTGAAGCATAAACAAGATAAGAATCACATAAACTGCTGTTCCGAGTGCATACAACTGAATGTATGTGAACATCAGATATCACATCATACCATCGTTGAGTTTTTACTAATTCGAGCATCAACCGGCCCTGAGGATATAGAATCCAATACGCCATACATTTCAATATTTCCACCAAAGTTGTGAAGCATGCACCTGGTTACAAATAAACATAATTTTCATACAATTAACTGATTGATGCGACTCACCCACTACATATTAAATAAAATTAGTTACCAGATATAAGGAGTGCCATAAAATTGGGATGATGTTTCCCATATGGGTTTTACATCAGCGAATAGATCAAGAACTACCATCTTTCCTTTGGGAACAGAATGAAGAAGAGCCTACAGTAAAGAGAAGAGTCAAAATTCACAAGAGATATCTTACATAAAGCTTTTTGCTTGGTAGGGTGAAGTACTCCCTCCGTTTCTTTTAATCTACAATTTTTGTACTTTGACACTATCCACATACTTTTCTTTGCCCATCATTTGTGGTTTATTCATAAGGGAAAATATAGTTATATAGTATCTTGTTGGATTGTCTTTTGAAATATCAACTTTATATAATTTTTACTTATCTATTACTTCCTCCGTTTCTCAATAAGTGAAACATAGAGAAAGTGGGGGAATACCAAGGAAGGGAGAGAGAGAAAGTTAAGACCACAATAAAGTAGGGTAATTCAAGTGGTAAAACAAAAAAGTTGTGGTCCCCTTTTGCTTTTTGGTGGCATATTTGTAATGATATTAAACTTTACCATTTTGAGCTTGGTTGCACTTATTGTGACTATTCCAAATAAGGAAAGTGTTTCACTTATTGTGAAACGGAGGTAGTACATTATACTAAAACAAAAACCAAAAGTGACAAGTGTCACTTTCTCATTAAAAAATTTCTTGTCTAAATTTTTTATGAGATATTATGAGAAAAAGTGTTCTATTAAAAAGAAGCTATCCGCTTTTGACAAGAAATCTCATATAATCTTTTTAAATTATATTCTATGAACTAATGTAGTCAAAATGATGAAGTGATTATGAAGATTGAATACTGGAATACCCAAATTCAATCCATAAGAAGATATATAATATATGCTGAACTAAGCTTGAGTAAACAACTACTTCATAACTGAAGGTATTAGTGGTCAAAGTTGTGCATTGACAAATATGAAAGTCAAACTGTGTAGATTAAAGAATTAGAGGAAGTATTCGATAAGGAAGGAACAGCCGTGCAAGTTAAATTCATAAGCAAATATCCAATAAAAAAAATAATCAAAGAAGACTTTCGTAAAAAGGAAGAGAGAGGGAGAAAGAAAAGAACAAAACAACACAGCTCATATTAAGCAAGAGTCAAAAACATACTTCCATTTGAGGCGGCTTCCAAAATTTAGAATCTGAATAGAAGAGCCATCCCTACAAAGAAACATATTATTGGGATTATTTATAGTAATATTAGGCTACTAACAGAGTAAGTAGGCAAAGTAGGTAATAAACGAGCCTATGATGATGTTGAAACTAAAGTGTAACTGATATGCAAACAAATTAAGAGATGCTGACACACACAATATCTGATTTATTTTATACTCCTAGCTTCAGACTACATGATGAACCAATTAACTGACAAGCTCCTGTAGAATTGTTAGTACTATCACCATCTTCATTCCCTTTGTTCTTCCAGAAGAACAAACTTCAGCATTAGATTTCCCTGTATTATATGAGAAGGCCTAACATGCCATGTACAAGAATATGGGACGGATACAATTATCATTACATTACTCAACAAGTCCAGCTAGATAATGTGGGATACATGAGCTAATTGATACTTCTATAGACGATGGAGCATTACCAAGAAATTCAAACAGTGAACTTATTCCTGCATCAATTTATGTGAATTTTGTTGCTGTAGCACTCAGTTCAAGTTTTGCAGTCAACCCTTTTTCCAATCATTGAAGTCTGCTACATATAATTTCAGCAAGAGGATCTGGAACGGGGAAGCTAGGATATGAAAGAGAGAAGACAAAGGGATGTACCTGCATAAGCCACACAGCATACTTATCACCCTTAGTCATTGCTTCATAAACAGCAGCCCCAAGTGATGATATATATGTTGGATCATCAGTAGGTGGAGAGTTTTCATTGAAAGTGTCACTGTCCATGTTGTGAGAACATTAGAAGAGCCAAGATACAAACCAGTAGCAAAATGTTGAAGAATTTGAGATGAAAAGTTAGCAAAAGAAATATCCTAAAATCATCTAGTTGGTGGTGGAATGAGTTGACTACATTTATGTGTGCGTGTGTGTACAGCCATCATAAACTTATAGAAAACAAGTTAACTAGATCAACAATGAAACCAAATCAACATGATCCTAAGCCTACTAGGTGGTTCTGCCTGGATCGTTCACCATGAATAACACATTACAAAAGCAGTTTACAGGCGCAAAACTAAAGCAAAATAATTTGGAATGTCAGATATTCATTATGATGCTTAGCAGACAAAATACTGTAAATTTGGAGATACCTTAAACTAAAGCAACTACTATCTGAACAAATTGTCGGCAAGAAAGAACAATATGATATATTACTACCAGTACTCCTAGTTTCATGTATGTCACATGATCCTTCATGAATATACTGGACTAGCAAAAAGTAGCGTCTATTTACCAGTTGTATATGTCAGTCACGTCTCCATATTCTGTGTAAGGACAAAGGATAAAACCAATAAGCTCATCATAGTATTGAAGTTTAAAAGCAACAACTGATAATACAAAATAAAACAAGACTGTTCTTAAGCAGTGTTGTTAAGTACATATCTAAACTACAGAAGAACACATCTTTAACAGTGTCATTAAGTACAAGTTTAACAGATCAATCTGGTCAAGCAAAGAGTGAATTACCACAAAGTCATCTAACCAATTTTAACTACCCAAAAAGTTTTCTCAGTTCAGCATGCTTAAAAATTACTACTAGCACCCAAGTTTTGAGTAAATTAGAAATTTAAAAACTACGCAATCCAGTTTCAGTCAATCATTTGAGCTAATGCTGGCCGATCTCTATTTATTCACATAAACCTTCAAACTGACATAGTCCAAAAACACAAGGGACAAAAACTCTTAGCGTGGGCTGAACGGATTCTGAGTGTCAGTGGTCATGCCATACAATCAGTCGATCAGAGGATAGTGATTCCCCAAATTGTTTTATCACTTTTATATCTTTCCCTTCAGCCACAAAATCAATTTTGTACCTACATGAGCTTAATCATTTCCAGTTACTGATGATTCTCAGAGCAGTTCTGAGTTCTGACATATGTAGCTTTGTAAATAGTTATCAAGATATCATTGCCACACATAGCATCATTAGCATACACATGGACCTCCATGTGTCTAATTCTTATAGTATATTTCTAATCCTCTTATAGTATATTTCTGAAACCTTTATCCTTTTTCATATTTCTGGATAACATTTGCCCCACATAATAAACTTCTAAATCACATTTTCAAATGCTATGTCAGGCTATCAACGTTCAACAATATAACCATTAACTAACATGTCTAATAGGAGATAATTCAGAGAGTACTAAAAAAAACAGACAGCTCACCTTTAATCTGCTTCTTAATAAAGGCCTCCCCAAGCTTAACAAATAATGGATCAGAAGGATCCAAAAGAAAAGTACAACACCATCTGGGGTCACCACTAATAGTATTCCTGCAAAGAGAACAAGGCACAAAAATTATGATCCAATTAGAGATAATAGAACCATTTAAGAGTTTCACTGAGATTTTGGCCAAAGTACAGAAGAACAAGAGCAACGATTAAAAGTGGATTAGAGCCAGCCATCAGATGCAGATGATAACACAATCAGCACAAAATTAACTAAAGATGATACGCTGCATGAAACGTATGGGGACAGTGCAAGAGAAGTGAAATACCAATTTCCCAGCCTGGTTATATTTGATGAAGGGAAAATTTTTCTCAGTGCTGCAGGTACATTTCCAGAGAATGAAGGCAAAACTGAATAAGGAAATACTCTCATTAGATCAACCTGAAATCTCAGGTGGTAGCAATAATTTAATACTGTAAATATATGATACGTCATGAAAATATTTCTCAAAGTTTTTGGTCATAAAAATCATGCGATTAATTCAAATATACCTGGGGTCATTCCTAGCTCCAACATACGGGATAATATCTGCTTCTGTAAGGCCAATTGCTGGTCCAACCAATTTTGCGGCAATGGTCCACCCCAGCTGTTACATGATAGAAATTGGGCTGTTAGAGATCAAAGCAATAACTGTCAGATCCACCATAGCTTTTACAAGATGCCATCAGAAATAATTCTGGATACAAAATTATAAATTTATCAGCTAATTAGACCATTAAGAACAAAAAAACAAGGTCAAGATGAACTTATAAACTGTTGAGAACAAAGATGAACCACCAGCTGACAATGAAACCAGACCCTCAGAGTATACTTATATGTAAATGAAGCTATATGATACATTCATCAAAAATTAAGGTCTTGTTTCTACTACTTGAATTAGCTACTCTTCCTACTATTGTGAATGTGAGATAAGGAAATTCAACCCCAATCTTTTTGGTGATCATGAAACAAAAATTTTGCATCTTAATTAGCAATTCATTGATAGCAGAGTTTAGTTTTCATAGACTGCTATCTACTTCTCGCGCAGATGGAATGAAAGAGGGATGTCCTTTTAAAATGAAAAAAGGTGATAAATTTGATTGATAAGTTAAGACTTCAGGCAGAAACTTGAAAAAGTTGTTCCAATAGCTGTAGAGTATCCTAAAGGAGGAATATATCCAATTTAAGCAAAAGATTAGGACTCTAGATGTCAAGGCTATACTTGTGATATAAAGGCAAAGGACACTGGAGCGCAATAGTATATGTACTAACCCGTGCAAGTTTCCCATGCGTGCCCATGCAAGGAAAGCAGGTCCGCCGAAAAAATCATTCAGATCTTCTTTACTGACATTGAAGTCCTGCAACCATGATGGGAAAAAAAAGATATCAGACCCACGGTGTTCCAGTGACTCAAAACAGTTTCAACCTTCCATTGTCCTATATTGGACTTTGGAGTTTGGCTTAAGTGAACTGCACATTGGGTGTCTATTGTCAAAAACCTTAGCAGTGAAAGAGTTAGACGAGAAGGGAACACAATGACCAAAAACCAACAATTCGTCAACCTACCAGGTGAGTCTGGAATCTGGATACAAGGGCATCATGTATTCATGCGGCAAAGCTCCAGTTAAGTTAGATTGTTGGCTACCTTAGGCACATGCAAACTTCCCCTAAGGGTTGATTTGATTGTGCATGTATCCACCATACGCACAACTCTAAGTATATACTCATGAAGATGCAGAAAGTTGCAATCAGAAACAATTGGAGAATTATGCAGATACTTACCATAAAGACTTTCTGCCAAATGGCTTCTTGCCCAGTAAAAGCTAAAGGCAAGTTGATTCCTTGAAGAGCCATCCAGTCAATCTCTTTCTCCCATCTTTTCCAATCCCACCAAACATAGGAATCTGCAAAACCAGAATGCCAATTTTACATTAATACAAAATCTAACATTGAAGACAAGTGAAAAATTGAAATCGAGTAGCAGAAAATGAATGGAAGAATGAAAGATGGCGCATGAAGAAACAATAGGACAAAACGATGAAAATTTAGGAGAGAATCAAGTAATTGAGAGGCCTAGAAAAAACATATAACTAAGATAATGTTTCAATTAACACAATTGACCACCCAAACCCTTAATATCGTCATTTTATGGTTCACTACTTCCAAACTACCAATTAGGAGTGAGACTTTCATTGTCAATGATTAGCTAAAAAAAATCCAACAGGCATCTTCACAAACCAATGTGTTATCCTTTTATAATGTTGCAGACTAAGATGCAGAGAAAAAGGATGTGGAGAGGGAGAAACAAACAGTGGAAAAAGAAAAGGTTCTCAAATTTCTATAAAATCGAACAGCCGTAAGTTAATCTATCTATATAGAGACGCTACCTTCCCCTTGAATCAGTTAATTAATCCTAAAGATGATTCAATAAGGACATGTCCAAAATAATCTTCATTGCATATGGAGCTACACAATATATAGAAACAAAAATCCGGCAAAAATCTCAAAGCAAGACCAATACATTTCATGCTAGTATTTTACTAAGATACTAAGCAAAGGACACCACTAAATGCATTCAATTTCTTTCTACGATAGAAACCAATAATCCAACAGACATCCTTAGAATGACTGCATACGAACTCTTACAATGTGTCAGGATGAGAGAATTTGGAGAGTAGAAGAGAGGAAGGAGAGTGAGGGATCCTTTTTTTTTTTCTTTTGTCTTGTTTGGATATGAAATTCGAAAGGAAGGGAAGAAAATTGGAGCATTCCATTTATCTTACCTTCTTAACAAACCAAATCCGTCCGATGTTGGGAAGGTTTGGGAAAAAAAAATTACATCTGTCCCCTTTCGTTTCTCTTCCCTCTCCTTCCACTCACTTCCTTCCTTACATAATTGATTATCAAACACAAAATTAAAGCGCATGAACTGCTTTTCAGCATACGTTTCAAGGGTAGCTTGCTTCAATCATTATTAATAATGACAAGCATAGGACAGAAAGTTATTAAATATGCTGGAGATCTTCCAATTTTAGAGCTATCCTTCTTAATAATTCAAATTACCAGGAAAAAAAAATCAAATATCACAGCTGAGAAGTCATGAATTTATCACGTACACATGATGACACCAGCTCCTCGAGTTCCTGATTCAAATTAGTGGGGCATTTAACCAGCAATACCAGAACAAATTGTGATGTAAATCATCAACTTGAGGATGACAACAGTAGCAATAAACAAGGAAATGAACGCTTTGGATAGAAATATACTCCCTCCGTCCCTAAATAGAGTGCCCATTTTCCATTTATGTTTGTCCCAAATAGATTTCCCATTTCCTTATTTGGTATGGGTCCACCAATTAAAATATTATTTTGCTTTCAACTTTTATAATATCATCCACTTTCCCATATGGCCCACATTCTCTCTCCTTAATAAACAATTCATAAGAAGTGTACCAACTTCTATATTTAATTATGATTTAATACAACTAAGGTCCTACACATGATTTATTCTTAATACTTGTGCCCAAAAGAAATGGGCACTCTATTTAGGGACGGAGGGAGTAGAATAACAACACTCACAACTTGAAGTAACAACATTTTGATAGTAATTCCATGGAACTGGACGTTTAATAACCAAACCCTCGTCTTTAACAAAAGGAAGTGATTCCGGCTCTGGGATAGAAGCTATTTGAGCACCTCCAGTCTTGTCCCATGAAATATGTGCCCCACACAAATACTTCAAGTACCAGTGAAGGCCAGAGGCTAATTCCACTGCTGTAGTGCCCTTTATCCTGAAAATTTACTGAAGACATTTACCCGTCATGCCTAAAGAGAAAAAAGACGAAAACAGAAAAGCTATAACATAAATCTATGTGATATCGCAGTTCACAGCAATGCTTCTGTTTAACTTACAGTATCTGTGGCCCATGCCTGGTCGATTTGTTGTAATTTTCAACCCAGAAGCAACTGTCCCCACCACAAACATCCTAGTAAATGGACATATTATTATGTTAATTCAATACATATCAGCGATATCACCATTCTCACAAGAGTTCAGAAGCAATATATAATGGCAATGAGCTTTAGACCCATGTAAATGAATTTAATCACATACAGTGCTAATGGAACTCATAATATTCTGCCCACATAAGATCTAGTGGAAGATTATACAATCCAAAAGACTATGTGCTACACAAAGAAAAAATTCTCCTTCCACACTGATAAACAGTATGGTCCCCAAAGGCATAGGCACATAGCAATTTAATCAATAAGATCAAAGTAAATTATCATAATTCACTAGTGACACTCTCAGCTACATTACTCCCAAGTCCCGATTGCCTGATGACTAGACAATGTAATAAAAGAACAAAAGAAACAGCCATAAGTACTCACAACAATGCGCCAGCCCACGTGACTAAAGTTTGGTTAAAAACAACTTTAGAGCAAGCGCACATGAAAGAGCAAGTAACCCTACTTTGATTTCTTGACAACAAAATTAGCCACAAAAAAACCAAGTAATTCAGAAATGGAGGCAGGCATTAAGAAGCTGTTTGGGGAAGGGGGGAAGTAAGTTATGCAGATAAAAGAGCATGAAAGGTTCAAGGGTTGCAGCACAAGGAATTCGAACCTAAGTCTCAGGTACAACACTCAATAAGTTACTCAAACTTTAATGTCACAATATATGAGATTGAAGCATATAAACATCACTCTAGTAGCCAACGAAACAAGCAGAGAGCCGCTAGCAACGATCACGAAAGTCCAAAACTGTAAACCCGCATTATAAAGTGTTAGTTTGGTTAACATACAAAAATCATGAAAGGTAAAAGTGCTTGGAAATGAAATAATGTGAAATTGTTTGGTTGGCAACAATATAAGAAGCCCTACTTCCCACCAAATAGAACTTCCCGTAAAAAAGTTTTGTTTCCCAAATCAATCAAACAACTTTTTGGACACAAATAATTCTACATGGTAAATTAAACTTCCTAAGAAACAATATTTCCTACATACAATTTCAACCACACCACCACTAAAGATGAAAACTTGGTAAGTTGGCAAACAAACAGATTTAATTCACTTGCAAAATCTAGATACATTAAAAAAGAAATTAAAGAATACTGCCAGCATAAGAATCAAAAGACAACACACAAAATCAAAGTCAAAACCCTTAGAAAACAAGCAAAATATAAACCAAATAATATATCCAAATAAAACCCAGAAAAAGAATGATTGATTAGTAAAAGAAAGTTAAAACCTTTGAAATGATGTTGAAAATGAAGTTGGAAGAGTGAGAAGGCAACAATCTGTGAAGAAGGGATTTAGCTGCATTTTGCTGGACTGTTGGTGATGATCGTTGAGAATCTAAACGGTTGATTATAGCCCTTATTGGTTCTGAAGATTGAGATGAATATGATGGGCATATTTGCAAGATCAAAATCACAACTATAATTGGAAATAAAGATTTTTTATGGAAGTACATATTTTTCCAGACATCCAACTGATGTTTCTCAATTGAGCAGTGTTTCTCAGTTTCTGTGTTTAGTCAAATGCGTCTTTGTGGATATTATGATAGAGGTATTGTCCTGTAAAACGCTGCGTTTCCTCGACTTTTTTTGGTCAACGCTTGTTCTTTTCATAACATAATTTTTTTTTTTGGTGAAAAAGGGTTACGCATTCATAATAAAAACTTAAGAGCCGATTACATCATCCGTTTGAGCCACAACGAGGCTATTAATACGATCCGCTAGATAAAACTCCCTACAAAAGCTAGTGGGGTTGGGGAAAATTCTAGCAATACTATTACAAATCAGCAAGTCTTTACTTCTAATACAAAATTTAGCCATTGAGTCTGCGACATGGTTGAGACTTCTATCACAGTGCATGAGCTTGATGTCCTCAAAATTCTTGACTAACTCCCTGCAATCAAATAACATGTTAGCGTACACATTAGTTTGGGTATCCCATTGGTGAATGAGTTGAATGGCCGTTTTACAATATGAGAAAAGAACGAGTTTTCGAAAGCCTTTATCATGGGCGACAGAGAGCCCTTCCCGGATCCCTTGAATTTCCGCCACGAGAGAATCCCGGGCAAATGTGGACTTTGTAAACCCCCAAAGCCACCTACCTTCATTATCCCTCATGACCCCCCCCCACCCAAAGAATTTGGTGTTTATTCTTAAAAGCAGCGTCCACATTGAGCATGGTCCAGTTTGGAGGAGTATGGTCTATGAGTCGATGTGTACTCTCGGATTCTACACTATAGGCAGGGGTGGTATTTGCTTGGGTGTATTGCATTGCATTTCTACATGCCCGGGCTATTACTTCTTAGGTTTCAAGTTTGGTTTGGAGGGGTTAAAAACAACATGGTTCCTACTTTTCCAAATTTCAAAACACAAAAATGGGAAGACCGTGGACCATGTTGCTGTTCGAAATATGCTTGAAATTTTCAAATTTTCCTGGGCCCAACACAACATTGGTCCATGGGGACAGAGTAGATATAAGGGGGGGTAAGGGCCCAAATATCTTGGGTGTATTGACATGATCTAAGGATATGGTGAGAGTCTTCTACTCCCTGGTGACACCTAGGACATTCCCTTTGTTGTGATACTTTGCGTTCATAAAGGAGTTTACCATGTGGTAGGCGATCCAGACAAACAAGCCATATGAAGAATTGGATTTTAGGACTTGTCTTTAAATGCCAGATCCAACCTAGATCTAGTGTTGCGTCACTAGGAAATTGATGTTTATATGCTAGAGATATGGAGAACCCCTGGGGTGTTAGGTACATCGGGGCCAGGATATCATCATGGTCGTTATCCAAGGGGGGCTTTATATTATGTATTCGACTCAAGACTTCTCGGGGAAGACTCATAGATAGACATTCTAGGTACCATTTCCCTCCATGGATTACATCTCTAACCCTAAATGTCGCTCCCGAGGGTTTAGGGGCCCTTGTATGAAGTCTCGAATAGGGCCGATTCCAAGCCAATCGTCATACCAAAAATCAATCTTTTCCCCCCTCCCAAGAACCCAACTACTATCTTCCGCAAGGAGTTTCCATCCTTTTCCCACATTTTGCCACACTGGGGATCCCTTGGCAAAGGCTGTGACATATGATGTGTCGTATTTTTATATAGATTTTAGGTGTATTTAAGTTGCATTTTAGGAGCATTTAGATGCATTATAGTTCATAATTGCGTACTATTACTTAATCTGCGAAATATTACTCTTCTTGTGCGTTTTTGGTATTATTATTTGATGAATTTCAGGTATTGAGAACATAATTGGAGTATTATTGGACAAACTTGAGTACTTAGGAGCAATTGGGAGCAAGCTACATTGATAAGGATCACTTTAGAAGTGTTTGAGTGCAAATTGGAGCTTAATTGGAGTTGGAATTCATTGAAAGAATTATGAAAATCGAGTCATGTTCACTCTTTTGTCCATAACTTTTGACTCGATGCTGATATTGGGTTGATTCCAGCGGCATTAGAAAGTAGGCTTGAAGATCTTTCCAACGATAGGTTGCACGGCCCAAGGCGAGTTGTATTTTGAGAGATATGGGCTTCGTAAGTTGGCCCAGTCTGCTGGGAACTTCTTACGCGCACGCGGTTTTGATAATTTCGGCCATTTAATGATTTATTTGGTTTCCTACTAGTATTAGGAGTTATAACTATATATGAGAGGTTTTCTAATTAGAGGAGGACATCTATTACTCACTTTTCAATATCACGTTATTTTGTTTCTCTAGTTTTCTCTCTAGTTTTGTGCCCTAGTTTGTTTCTATTTGCTACTTTGGAGATTCAAGATTCAAGCTTTCATATTCATCTTCAATATCAATCAAGTTTTATTCTTTCCTCTTCTCTTTATTATTATTTTAATTATGTTTTCCATTATGTTTATTGCTTTTATTGCCATGATTAGTGAGTAGTCTTTTTATCTAGGATTAAGTTGAGCCCTAGTATGAATTGATCATGTAAATTATTCTCCAATTCCCATGTTATTGAATTATATGTTTAGAATTTGATAAGATTGTTGTTATTGTCAATTGTGCATCTTGATTTAGCCCTAGTTTTATATTATCAACGAAAGTTGGAGTTGAGATTAGGAATATTTATTCGATGTTAAATTGTTATTTCATTAATTGAGTTCATCAACGAGAATTGGGTCTTAATTTAGATAATCTTGTTATTGATTTGAATTCTCCCATGAAAATAGGTGAGAACTAGAATTGGGAATTATTTGACATTGATTCTTAATGCTTCTAATTATGTGTGTAAGCCATGAAAATAGGAGACATACATGTTAGTTAGGCCTTTTGCTATCACGAAAGTGAGCTCTAGGTATTGAGGAATGACCGAGTATTTAGTTTCGGTTCGCGAGATGTGCTTTATTACCGAGTCATAAGGGAATGTCAATCTCGCCTAAGCTATGATTGAATAACGGGATGTGAGTTATATTTTGATCAATTCATATTAGTGGTGATACTTAATCTTAGTGTTTTAATTATCATATTTTGTTATTAGTTTATAGATTCTTCTGGATATTTGGAATGTGTAGCTATTTCATAGTCTAGAGTCAACTAGTGTTTAATCTTGCACCTCCCTGAGTTCGACCCGTATGTGCTACAACACCGTTCACTTGCGGTATTAAAATAAAACCCTAACAACATAGTTTTCATGCACATACTTCGACCTAATGCATTTTTGTGCTAGGTTATCCGGACCTTGCGATAATTTCCATCCCAACTTAGCCATATATGCTTTGTTCATAGCAGTTTGGTTTCGGATACCTAATCCCCCATCCGCTTTTGGAGTGAAAGTTCTATCCTTCCCTACAAGATGCAACCTCTTTCTGTTTTCCTCATCACCCCACAGAAAATTATTACAGACCCTATCAAGGTCCTTAAGTGTCGACACTGGCAGGAAGGAAGCTTGCATGTAATAAGCAGGGATAGTTGATAGGGTAGAAGAAATAAGGCACACTCTCCCGGCTCTCGAAAGGTATTTGGTTTTCCAATTTGCAAGTTTGTGCTTGACCTTTTCGACAACAAATTGCACTTGACTCCGTGAAGGCCTTTTATGTGATAGCGGGAGTCCTAAGTAGGTTCCTAAGTTTTCATTTTCCTCGATATTCAAGGTTTGTTGGAACGAGGTTCCTATGTTCGACGGGGTATTGGGGGAGAAAATCAGACGGCTTTTACTTTCATTAATTTTTTGACCCGAGAGAGCACAAAATTTTTGAAGGATCTGACGAACGGCAAAAGTTGTTGACTCATCTACCCTCCCAAAAATTAAAAGGTCATCAGCAAACATTAGATGAGAAACTGGAACTTTATCTTTTCCGACCCAAAACGGTGTCCAAGAATTGTCCATGGTGGCTTGGTTTATCATGTGAGAGAGTGATTCAAGACATATATTAAACAGATACGGGGACATCAGATCCCCTTGTCTTAGCCCTTGGGTATGGTTGAAAGGACTTGATTTCCTACCATTTATGAGAATTGTGGATGAAGATTGGGATATAAAACTCATGATAAGGGCTACTGAAACGTCACTAAGCTCAAGGTTCTGAAGGCATTGTCTAGCAAAACTCCATTCAACCCTATCATATGCCTTTTCAAGATCTATTTTTGAGCAAACCAACATGTTTTGCCTTTCTTCTTGCTCATAGAATGAAGTATTTCCGTGGCTACCACAATATTTACATCCGAACCCCTACCCTTTATGATACTATTTTGATTTGGGGAAATCCAATGAGGTATCAAGGGTTTTAGTCTATTGACCATCACTTTTGTTGCTAATTTGTAAACTGTGTTGCAAAGACTTATGGGCCGGAGATGTTTAACAGTTTCTGGAGGGTGTTGCTTTGGGATAAGGCATATAATGGCTTGGCACATTTCACTAGGTACTTCACATTGCTGGAACCAAGACCTAATATTTCGACACACATCCTCCCCTATAATGTCCCACATTTTTTGAAAGAAAATAGGGTGAAATCCATCTGGCCCCGGGGCCTTAATAGGTTTCATTTGATGGAGGGCCTTTTTAATCTTCGCATCAGACGGGGGGTAGGCAATGTCAATTAATTCTTGGCTTTGGCTTCTTTGCCAACTACATCCAACTTGCTCAGTGGAATATAATTGGCGAAAGAAATCTGAAATGTGGTCTCTAATCTGGTCTGGGTCTTGGATATCTAGACCTACTTCATTTCTCAGGGACAGGATTCGACTAGCATTTCTTTTGATCATGACACTTTTATGAAAATAGTTGGTGTTGCGCTCCCCCCCTTTTAGTCTTTCCATCCTACTTTTTGTAATCCAGAGGGTCTCCTCCTGCATAAGGATTTGGATTAACTCTTTTTGGAGATCTTCTTCAAGTCTTTGGTGAAAAGTGGAGCGGGGGTTCCTGTGAAGTACTTTTTGGGTTCCTTCAAGTCTAGCTAGAGTCCGTCTTTTCCTCCTATACACATTACCGAAGGTGTTTGAATTCCAATCTACTAACGTGCATTGCAAGTTATTAAGTATATCCCCAATAGGCCCCGAATCCCTCACCCACGACTCCATGACGCTATTTTTGAACGTATTGTCTAACATCCACATTGGTTCAAACCGGAATGGTTTTTCACAAAGTTTTTGGGAGGATTGTCAAGTCTAACTAGGATTGGGCAATGATCGGAGGTCACTCTAGGAAGGTTCCAAAGGTTAGGATTGGGCAATGATCGGAGGTCACTCTAGGAAGGTTCTAAAGGTTAGAATTAGGAAAATTCGAAACCCATTCAGGATTCACCCATCCCCTATCAAGTCTTTCGAAAATAGGATTCTTTTTTCTCATGTTGGACCATGTATACTTTTGACCATGAAAACCCAAATCTAACAAGTTGCACATATTCATAGTTGATGCATATAAATGAGCTCGATTTTGTTTAATTGGTTGACCACCCAACTTCTCCCCTTGGTTTATAATTTCGTTAAAATCTCCTATTGCTAACCAAGGGCAATCTATAACTGCTGCCATATCACATAATTCTTTCCATAACAATTTTCTAGTAGCAAAATTAGGAGACACATAAATAGCCGAAAGAACATAAGTGTGTTTCAAGTTACTTACCTCAACAACTCCGTGAACCCCTTGAGCACTACATCCTACAACCTGGAAATTCACATTAGTCGAATTCCAGAGCAGGATTATGCCTCCGGCGAAGCCCCTCGGCTCAACTAGATGCCAGGAATCGAAGCCTACATTTTGGAGGATGGTTGTGGTTGTTTGGCGGCAAACACGGGTCTCGACCAACACAACAATATCTGGGCGGTGCTGGTTAACGAGGAGTCTAAGGTTAGGTTTAAAAGAGGGCCTTCCTATTCCCCTCACATTCCAAAAAAGGACTGTCATGTTATTCGGTAGTAGCGGCTTGTTGAGGAACTTTATCAATAGCTCCTCGTTTCCGGCTTCCCAAGGTAGAGTTTCCTCTCCGGTTTCTATGTCTACTATCTTTCTTGTGTGTTGTTGGAGATACATTTCTGCTTCTCGAGGGAATTTTAGCCCTCTTGCCTCTTCCCAACTCACACTCAAGCCCTCTTGGCGTAGGGGTCTTCGAACTCGGGCTAGAAGGAGCGCGTTCGTATTGCTCATGGCCTGCATACGAACTGGCATTGCCATCATGACAAACATTGACCGAACCGGAGGAAGGATAGACGTCGGGTCGAGTCACTGCCCCATGTTTTGGAGTAAGTCTCTTTATTCTTTCTCTACTCCTCCCTCTTTCTCCAACAACCATCGCAGGAAGGTGAGTAGAGTTTTGGGCAGGTGACATGCATCTTGAAACTGGGGAACATGTACGGGAGCTATGTCGGAGTTCACGTACAAAATCATATTCTTGAAAATTTCTTGCTCGGGATACGGGTTGAGGATCAAAGCTTTGACTTCTTGCCATGTGAGGTCTGTGTAAACGCCCTCTTCTCCCTCCGGAATGAGATAGTCTGCATAACCAAGGTTGAACTCCGGCATCACCGGTCTCACCGACCTGTTGAAATGTACTGGATGATCGTAACGAATCGCCAGTATTCTTGGTGGGGATGGTGGGGTTGGAGGGGATGGTGGGGATAGGGGTGGTGGTGAAGTTGGGTAAATTTCGACTGGGTAGGCCATAATTTGGGAGAGTATTGTTTTCGGGAGGTGTTTGAATATTTTTTTTAGGAGTTGTTTCTGTTTGAGTGGGGTTGGGGTTATATTTTTCTTTGGCTGGATTAATAGTTTGCATAGACATGTTAGGATTTAATGTGTTGAGTGTGGTAGGTTTTTTAGGGGTGCCACCTTTCGCCCCCTGATAGGCTTTGGAAGTTGTAAATCCTTCCAAATCTCCAATCGCCTGCAGCGACTCAAAAGTGTTGGCTAAAGTACAACTGCTTTCTCCTATTTCTAGGGTAGCTGCCACTTTCCCTCTTTTATCCATAAGACTATCAGTCATTCTTTCTTTGGGCCCCACAACATCTTTGAGGTCAGTGGACTTTTTGGGGGTCCAGTGTGTAAGTGCTTTTGGTTGACCTCCTTTCTGATTTTTGTTTCTCTCTCTGGGTTTGACATTCCTCCAATGAATGCCATGGCTATCTAACTCCAGTTCAAGATTCTGGTCTGCCTTCCTTTGTTGAAAATTAGACTGCCCACAATTCCTATATTGATGACCGAATTTATTACATGCCTCGTAGAACCAGGGTCCATCGCACACTATAAGTTCTTGGAAAGTTTTGCCCAGCCATGCACCTTTTGGCATTTATTTCTCTTTCTTCATGAGCACGCATAAGGCTGCGTATATCTTTCTCTCTCCTGTTAGAGAATGAGCATCTATCTTGAGAATTTTACCCAGGTTATTTCCAATCTTCTCCAGCATGCCCCTGTTAAAGAATTCAATGGGTAGCTCAGGTAGCGCCACCCACCGCGGGACTTCGCATATTTGCGCCATTGATGGTTTGAAACCAGGTTCCCAGCATTGAACCCATATGTGACTTCCCAAAATTAACCAAGGCCCACCCATGAGGATAGACGATCTCTTTTCCTGAGTTGGACATTGAATATTGTAAAAGCCTTTCCCCAAAGTAGTCATCTCTAAGGTTCCCGTCCAACTCCACAGTTTCTCCAATTCCTTCCTTAAGAATTCCTTTGAGAAAGATCTTCCCATAACTTTACAAATAACTGCTGTCTCCCAAGGTTGAGAGATGGTTTTGTATTCATCTTCAGATATGGGGATAAAAATCTCTTCTTCTTCAATTAGGTCCTCACGTGAAGTGGCAAAGGGTAGCACTAGGGGTGGGAGACAAACAACTTCCGACATGGAAATTTCTCTTGTACCCGGATTTGTGGACTCCATGACTTCCTTAAAGGATCTTAAGGACTTAGTAACATCAAGAGGCTGAAAAGGGAGGTTTGGGGGGATAAGGATTGGAAGTGGAGGGGTTGGTAATGGAGGTGGAAGGGGGTGGTGGGAGGGGTTGGGTAGGTGATTCCTGGCATCTTCAGATGAGACGTGGGTCTCCTCGGATGGGGTTTGGGAGGGGTTCTCACTTTGTGCCTTGAGGGCTTTGGGGTTTAGAGAGAGAAAATCTGACTTCTCTCTACCCATTTTTGACTGCATACTTTTGCTAATATAAGTGTTCATAACATAATTTATTGATCGCGTGGGTGTCAACTAGGGTTATAATTTTGGGAGGTGGTGTCAAAGGCCTCGGATTGAATCTCGTTTATAACATTCGCCCTTGTGGCTCTCTCTGTACAAAAAAAAAATTTATTGGCCGTACCAATACGTTTTTGGCATAATAAAAATGTTAGAATTTGGGTTTTTTTTTTCCCACTTTCACTCACTACTCGAATGTTGGTTCAGGTGTAAAGAACATCATTTTCTCCGATGATGACGATGAAGGTACGACATAATGAACATTCGTTTTGTACAGTGCAGATAACATAAAGCATTAAATGCCTCAGGGTATGTTAGATTGTTAGCACTAGAGGGGGCCGGTTCTTTTATGGGCGGGCGGTTCAAAGGTTTCTCTAACAGACCCCCCCTAACCCTCCCTTTTGGGCGGTTGGGGGCGCTTTCCCCGGGTTTGTTTGGTGGCGGGCCGGGCCGAGCTTGCGCCCCGGGCGGGCCCGGGGCCCAATGGCACCTCTAGTTAGCACCTTTTGAACTTGAAAAAGGTTTCAATAAAACCAGAAGGGATCAATTATTAAACTTAGCTCCGGTTTAATTTGACGAAATTTTTTTTAGTGATAAGCATTTTCCAAAGAAAAATGACAATTGGTGGCATTCCCTCTGTTAGAAAGGAAATTGTTTTCTGCCAGTGGGAGAAATATTTTTCACCCTTGGGAAAAACTATTTTCCACTTAGGATCCATATGAATTATATATAACACCCAGAATTTGAAAGCTCAAAGCACCACCCAAAACTAAAGTTACTTCCAACACTTAGACCCCCTTTTACGGACCATGCTACACTGTACTAAGTACTAACAGTACTCGCACTTCACAAACTCCATAGAAATTTTTTGAAGTCCCAAACATTTGGACTGATACCTTGTTTCTGAAATGTCTATACTAGACAATATGAGGTTAACGACATTTTCGCGGCATTATGTAGCTGCTGGCTGAAATACATACTAATTTATTACAGTGGGAAACCAAACTGCTGATATACATATTACAATAGTAATTAACGATTTTGAGTCTCTATTCCGATTCAAGGAAGGAATTGTTCCTGGAAGCGTAAATCTTTCTGAATTCCATTAAGGGGGCTGAAGAAATCAAATTTTATATAAACAAGGAAGATTCTTTCGTGAAAATCATCAGCAAACAAGGCTAGAAAGAAGAGAGATCAAGGTGCTTGATTTACAGTACTGATTAAGATGAAAGACACACTTCAATATGGAAAATCAAGCATTATCCAAGTAACTCTCTCGTACTACAATACTGGGAATATGTTGAATCTTTGGCCAATCCTCGCCTCGAGGCCCTCGGCATCTTCTAGTCAGTCTTGGACATGCAGTTATCTCAAGTTCCCTTAACTTACCAAGATGTGCGAACCCATTTGGCAATACCGTCAACTTAGAGCAATCTCTAATACTAAGCCATTGCAGCAACGAGAGGCTGCTAATCCAATCTGGAAGTGCTGACAAGTCATCACAACCTACAATCTCCAGGAACCGAAGAGATGTAACATGTTGAAGGCCATGTGGAAGAGCAACCATCTTTGGGAGATATCGAAGCCTCAGACAACGAAGGCTCTTGAGAGCTTTCCATGGCATGCCCTCCTCTTCATCTTCATCTAGTATCTTAAGGTCTTTGCATTTTCGAATCAACAATTCTTGAAGAGATGTGAGATGTTGTAAACCTCCACTTAGAGATGTCAACTGATCACAGTGAAAGAATGTAAGAAATTTTAGAGACGGAAGGTTTCTCAAGCCTTCTCCAAGTCCTGATAAATTCACGAGCTTAGAACATTGTCGTAAACCCAAAGACGAGAGGTTCTGAAGATGCGCCTTTGGCAGAGATATAAAATGATCAATGTTGTCAATCTCTAGAGTTTTCAGTCTCGAGGATAGAAATGAGTCAGCAAAAGTCTCAACTGCTTTACTTAATGACAAGTTTTCATCAACATTTACCAACTTAAGTTCTTCAACATGAGGAAAAAGAGGCATTGTTCTCAACTTGGCACAATTTTGTAGGTGTAGCTTAGAGAGTCGAGGGAAACATGGAAACGCTTCATTTTGTTGAATTGATGCTGCTGTGACAACATCATGATGTCCTTGAGTTTGCTTCCACCACTCCCTTAAATTACCCATTCGATCAAGTGTTAATTCTTCAAGGGACGGGAAAAAGGGCATGGATGATACAGATGAAGACACCCCCCATCTCTTCCATGTACTCTACGCTGTGGGCATAGGTAATATGTAAACGTTTGAGACAGAGGAGTTGGCTGAAAAATGGAAGACATTGGCATCTGTTGCAATTGCTTATGTAAATTTCTACTAGACTTGGTAGGCAGGAGTTTAGCTTATCCAACCTAGCCCAACTAGGAAAATTCTGACCTGCATAATATGTGACAGCTAGGATTTGTACATTTTGATTCGGTTGGAGGCCTTCAAGCAATGCTTCATGGTACATGTGGTGTGCCTCAAAAAAATCTATGACTAACTTCACAATATGCAATTTGTTACACAAATTTGCTTCCTTTGCTTCTGAAAGAGCGGCTTTCCATTTTCCCTGAAGTAAAATATGCAAATCCCCTGAAAGATTGTTCAGTGAACTCAAATCCTTTAGCTGAGCACATTGTTTCAGATAAAAAGCGTTAGTGCGACTTCCAACTATAAACTGATTAAGCTTACGGAGAGCAGTCAATCTACCCATTCCAGCTGGCATGTGAGTCAATGCATCACAGTCCTCAAGCTCAAGGCACCTAAGATTGATTAACCTTTTGATATCTGAGGGAAACTTCCTCAGCCTATAGCACTTGGAAAGTCTTAACACCTGTAAATTATGCAATCTACTAATAGAGTCTGGAAGTGTCTTAATGTGTGAATTGAACGAGAGATCTAAGTACCTTAAATGAATTAGATCTCCTATAGATTTTGACAGAATTTCAATCCCTAGTCCATGTAGATCTAACACCCGCAAACGTCTAAAGTTTGAAACTAATTGGTCAGAGACCGACTTCCTAATCCTTGTTCCAAGTTTTGCTTGTTCTGGCAAAAGAAAGGTACGAAGCCGGTTCAATTCTAGCAAACAATTTGGGATTTCCCATGAAGATGTCAAATTGAACCCAGAAGATATATGATGAGTATTTTTATTTAAATTCCTCATATCACAGGTGAAAATAATGCTCTCTCCTCCAGCCTCTTTAAGGGCTAAATCATGTATCAAATCATGAATTCTGCAACTCTTAATAGTTCCTAGTGCATCTTTTGTTAAATTTTGAAAGAAGCATCTTTGTACCAAATCCATGAAATGCTCCTCGCCAGCGTCTTCAAGACTCTGTCTTTCACACGATGGCACGATAAAACCTTCAGCAATCCAAAGACTAATCAGTCTCTCTTTTTCTAGTTCATAGTCCTTGGGAAACAAAGCACAATAAGCAAAGCAATGCTTAAGTGATGATGAAAGATGGTTGTAACTAAGCTTTAAAATAGGCATTATGCTAATTTCAGTCTCTGGTATTTTTGCTAGTTCATTATCCTTAAAAGCTAACCACCTTTTCCGATCTCTGGCGTATAAAAGGCCCCCCGACAGTTCTTATAGCAAGTGGGACGTTGGCACACTTCTTCAGTATCTCCTTCCCTACTTCGACCAACTCTAAATCTTTACTCTCCTGACCGGGTTCAAAGGCCATTTTACCAAATAGAGACCATGATTCAGCTTCTGTAAGGTGTCTCAAATCATAACAAGAACCCGTTGTCATGATGCTAGCTACCTGCTTAAGTCGAGTGGTCACCAAAATCTTACTTCCTGGTCCACCACTAAACAGCAAAGCTTTCAACTTAAGCCATTCTTCGCGATCCTCATTCCATACATCATCCAAAACAAGCAAATACCTCTTCCCACCAATGGCATCCCTAAGTTGCCTTTGTAGTTGCTCCATTTCTAAGTCACTAGGCTTCACACATGTAGCAGAAGTCAAAATCTTCTCTACAATGACTTTAATATCAAACATATCAGACACACAAACCCACAATCGAAGCTCGAAATGATCATCGACTTTCTCATCATTATACACCAATTGAGCTAAAGTGGTCTTCCCAAGTCCTCCAATTCCAACTATAGGAATAACAGAAACAGACTCTTCAATATCAGAACCAAGCAACATTCCCAAAATAGCAACGTTATCACTACCTCTACCTACAATATCCTCCTCACGAACAAAAGAATAACTTTGCTCTCGAATTCTACCAATTGCTGGCTCCTCATTAACTTGCAACCTGAACCCAAAATTCCCACCATCTTTTGCAATATCATCTAAGTTTTCCCTTATATCATTAATTTTCCTAGACATTGTACTACCAACATGAAGCTGATTAAATTTTGAGAAGAAAAAGCGTACCTCCTTGGTACATTTTCCACCATATATGACCTCATTTTGGTCAGTTAAGCTGGTAATTTCGTCGAACAGGTCATCTGCATCATATACCGCGACACGAAGCCTTTCGAGCCAACCTCGAATAGCATGGCTGTTGGGTTGTCTTTCTTCTGCATCTAAGAGCACATCTTTAATGGTGTTGATTGAATTTTTGAGTTTTGCAAGGTGGGTTTTGTAGCCCCAAGCTGATGCAATCTCTTCAATGGCTGCTGAACTCATGTTGGTTATAAGTTGTTGAGCAATGTTGTATAAAACAGCTTCTGCCATGATTAGAAAAATTGATGAATAGATAAGAGTTCTGGGTTTGGCAATTGAGCTTAGAACATAGAGAGATGAATGAAGATTGAAGAGGGTGGGAAAGGAAACAAAGATAAAGGATAAATTTGCAGTGTGAAATGGAAGAAAGTCGTAGCAGATATTATGAGACTTTAAGGGTGACCAGTGACCACATGGAATGAAGTTGGAAGTTTTTTTTTTTTTTGACATGGGGATACGTAAACGTGCATTAATGAAAACTCTTAATACAACCTAGGGACATTCTAGGGATCATTGTATTTTTGCTAGCAACACTCGCTAGGGTTTGCGATCCCTCGACTGGATTGAAAAGTTGGAAGTTTGACTTTGATGAGAAATGTCAAATCTCAAATTGATATGCATTAATATTAGTGGTAATATTGTATAATTGTAAATAAGTTTAAAATATTTTTACAAATCAACGAAGGTTGTATTTTTGTTTACAAATGTTATACTTATAGATTATAACGATTGAATAATAATTATAAAGCATATGTAAATATTTGTCTTACTTTTTTTTAAATAAGATAATTTGTAGTCCCTTGTAAATAGAGGGAAATCTGGGAATTTCTATTGCAAGGGACGAGACTCAATCCCAAGACCTCTAGAATCGGAGGTGAAGCCAACACCACGTAGACGATAACCTGCTGTTTCAGTACCTATCTTACATATTCATCTAATCGTGTTTCAAATTTACTTTCATGGGTAAGTTGAAATTCTTGCAAGGATGAGGAAATTGGGGATCCCTCTTACAAAGGATGAGACTCGATCACATGACCTCTGGGACCGGAGGTGATGCCTACGCCACTAGATTATCATTTGTTGCCCGATTTTCATAGGTAATGCATACTGTATATTAACTTACAGATGTTATATTTTGTTTATAAAGGTTGTATTTAGATATAAAATTTACCAAAATCCCCCTAATATTCATGGGACTAATGCATATACGTTTGAAATTGGACAAAGCCCTTGACGAGAAATGGGTTGCTAGAATTAGTTAATTTACAACAAACTCAGCAGTCAAACAATGAAGATATAGGAATGCAACCTACATGGCAAATTAGATCACACGCTTGCATCAATAAGATCTTGCACATGGATCAAGATGCGGGAAAATAAAAATGAAATGTGTGTCAATAAAGTGGGGAAAAATAAAATAGTATAAAATTGTTAAAATGTGCATTTGGTCTTAATTTTTGCACACTGTGTCTTAGATGGAAAACATACTTTACCGTGTTGATTATTAAGTATTATGTTAAATTGTGAATATACATTTGATCATAATTTTGAATATTGCATATTTGCGTCTTAAACAAATGAACATTTTGATTACTTAAAAAGAACATCACAAGAACTCTAATATTTGCTGTTTCTGACATTTCTGGACTGTATAGCTGTCACAAAAACTCCTCCTGTAGCTTCTTGTACTTGTGCTTAGTTTGTTGTATCTCCTTTCCCATATACCTACACCTGCTATCATTAATAGCAAGCTCTTATCTCAAAAATAGAGGTAATACAATGCTTATTATGTAAAGTGCTGCTGCAATGAGCCTTCTGAATTATACTGGTAACCTGTCAGTCCTGAACTTACTCATGCTGCACAAAGTTATTTATCAGTCACTATGAGTTGTTAATCTTGACGAATGCAGACTACTCAAGGGATGGATATCGAACTTCTTGTTTGTGCTATATATGTTATGTGTTTGTTTCTGATTGCTTTTGTGGGTATTCTGAAGATAAATGTGAAAATTATCTTAGAAGTAAACTTTTGCTTCACTTTCTTTTTTCCTTGCAAACAATTTCATGAAATCCTTGTGTTAGCTGGAAACATTTGCAACTCCTTGCTATCTAATAAGACCCCCCCATGTTTTGTTTATTCAGCTTGTCAATCATGTTCACATTTCTCCTGATGGACTAAGGATGGGAAGTGCTTCATTTGATAAATCAGCTAAATTGCGGAATGGTGTTATGGGAAAATTCGTTGCTGCTTTTCGAGGTCACGTTGGGCCAGTTTATCAGAACAGGTTTGGACATCTCATTGCTATATTTTCCTATGTTGTTAAAGTATTGGACAGTGCTTGCAACAATCCTAATATGTTAAAGCTGCTTGAGCTGATGATCTATGTTCTACTGCAGTTGGTTAGCAGATAGTAGGCTTCTTTCGAGTGGTAGCAAGGACTGCACAGTCCACACCAAAGGTAGGCTAAATCATTATATCTTCAGAAATAAATGATCCTAACAATAGTGACAGAAAACTCCCCTTATGTATGGGATATATTAGGCTGTTCCTGATGAGCGGGCTGCTGATAGATTTCCAGCCTGAGCTTAAATATGTGTTTGTGTGCGTGTTTAGTTTATTATATTTTCAAATGAAGCTGCAATGGTGATTTTAAAAGGTAAATTAATTTATAAAATTCCCTGTTCAAGCGTTGCGTTCATCTCCTAATTTTTTTTTAAGTTGTATATTCAATCACAATTTTTGTAGATTGAACAACATTGTATATTAAAAAAGAACCAAGTATTATTGTTATAATGGAGCTAATGGATGATCCACAGATTTTCATATTCAATACACAAACATTTATGATCATCAAATAAATAAATAATTAATCGGAAGATGTTGTGGAAAAAAAACAAGTTCATATCGATTATGAATTGGGAATTTAAGGGTTCAATACTGCTATATTAAATAATGTTAAATAATGTGAACTTAAACAAAAAAAAAAACTTTGAACAGTGAACTGAACAATTAACACTGTGTTACAGAAGAAAAAATCTTCGTTCTTGATGAAGAATCTTCAATTAACTTACAGTCGAAAGCTGATGCATCCAAAACATTGTAGTTGCTAAAGCAAGGCCTCGAAGATTCTATATCGATTATGAAAAAATGCATCCTGCCCGAAGCTTCAGTTTGACAGGAAGTGTTTCGTTCATCCTTCATTATTTTGAAAAAAGGAGGAAGAAAGATTAGAATGAAAGCAATTAAAGCAGTCTAATTATATACTTCCTTCCATTTTTCGTACTTGCATGATTGCCATCATTTCGTAATTTAGCAATGGGTTCTCCCTATCTCCTCTTTATATATACTCCTAAAAACCATGTCCAAGCTACATGATGCAAGTATAAAAAAAGGGAAGAAGTATTAACAGATCAATTATAACTTATAAGAGAAAGAAACACACCTCTACTTAAGACCATAACTTGCTGTATAGAGTATAGTCTTATGCTGGAAACTGGGATAAAGATGTGAGTCTCACCCATCAGAGTTTACGGATTGACTGCCTTCTGATAATCACATCTACATGAATGGTAGGATCTTCTGAATGGACTACAACATTTTCACTCACGCTTTTGGGGTTCTGGAAAAAGCAACGAGTAAATTAAAGGTAACGAAAAGGTAGGGGGGGATAGTAGAGCAAAGATAACGGTGAATACCTGTTGTAATTCTGCTCCTGACATAAGTGCATAACGCCAGGACTTGTGACATAAAACTCGTGCGTGCTTAATCTTGTGCCAGTCTTCACCGCCTTCTCTACATCGTTCCATTAGTTTGGGACATTCTATAATGTCAACTTTTACTAATGAACGGAGACCTTTTAGCCCTTCAGGCAGCATCGTCAGTGCCAAACAACCCTCAAGTATGAGATGTTGGAGTGAGGTGATTTGACTCATCCACTCAGGCAAGACACTCAAATTGTTACATGTTGATATGCATAACACTCTGAGTGTTAAGATGAAGCTCAGCCCAACAGGGAGAGTCACTAGCTTTGGCAGATCCCTTATAGTTAAACGATTAAGATTTGAAAGAAATTTCCATGACAAACTGCACTGATCGCATTCACCACAGCTACCCTGGCATTTGCCTGAAAGATCAAGATTTTTACAGCTAGCAATCTCAAGCTCCTCAAGAGAAGTCAGATGTTTCAGATCTGCAGTCAAGGAACACAGCATCTCTAATCTTTCAAGCACCAGTTTTTTAAGTAACTTTGAGTAATTTCCAAGTGCTAAGGTCTTTGAATTGGGACAGCCCTTAATGTGCAGAGTCTTAAGCTGCGTGAGGTTTTGAGTAAGTCCAAATGGCACATCTTGTGGAATCTCCAAGTTAGATGATGACGGTAGCATTGACGTTTGGAGCTCTGACTCACTCATACATATATTGGAAACTTCAAGTAACTTATTGTTGATGTTTTGCAGATCAAGAACTTCAACATTTGGAAACAGAGGCATGGATGTCAACTTTGGGCAGCTCCATATATTCAGTTTCTGAAGACGACTAAATGACAGTGATGACATTGTTTCTTCACCCCTCCATCTTTCTAAGCTATAGAAACTGTGAAGTGTGAGCTCTTGAAGGGATGGGAAAAATGGAGATATTGATGGTGATTGATTGTCAGAGTTCTCAAAAAATTGTACGTTACCCATAAATCGCAGAGTGAGGTGTCTGAGGAACTTGAGCTGACTAAAAGAAGGGAGGGTTTTACACTGTCCACAGCCATCAATGCTGACAGTGATCAAATTTGGGAGTGCAGTGACCAGAGCATCAGCTCTTGCCCAGGTCGGGAAATCGTGCCCTATATACCCTTCTATCTGCAGCATTTTCAGACTAGGAGGGGGCTGGAGGTCATCTAACAGCAGCTGGTGCTGAAGCCGATCAGTTTTGCTGGTACATCTCGTAGGTCCCCATTTAATTCCCAGCTCTGTAAGACTGGTTTTGTTGCACAAGTTTGATTTTGCAGCTTCATTTACTACATTAGTCCAATTTTCGGAAAGCTCAATCATCAGTCTTCCCTGTAAGCAGTTGAGGTTGCCAAGCGACTTGAATCCACTAGCAGACTGAAAACGAGGTCTTCCAATCACATAACGAGAAAGCAGCCGAAGAGAAGTCAAGTTTTCAAAGCCAGGAGGCATAAAAGTCAATTTTTCACACCTGTCAAATTCAAGGCGCCTAAGGCAGACCAATGATCTGGTACTAGTGGGTAATTCTTTAAGATCGCAGCAGTCACTGAGTTTAAGCGTTTGTAAGTTGTACAGATTAGCGATTGAGTTGGGTAACTTCACTAGAAATTCATTGTCTGAGAGATCAAGATACCTCAAGTGAATAAGATTGCCAACAGAGTCTGGTAGAGTATGAATGCCAAAAGCATGCAAATCCAACACCCGGAGGCTCTTGAAGTGTGACATTTTAATGATGTCACTTAGTCCAATCATTATACCAGCATCTTCTGGTGCACGCCGTCCAGAAAACGTTCTTAATTTATGGCCATGCACCTTCAAGGTCTCTTGGAGCAGTTTCATGTCTCTTACATGAATGAGTGACACATGTATATTCTCCCATTCTTTAGCTACACGCAGTGCCATATCATATATAAGATCATGCATCCGAAAAGTTGCAGTGTCAAAATCTAGCTCAATTAGTGAGCAATTGGCCAAATCAAGACAATATTGCTCGCCCAAATTCTCCAGCTGTTGGTCTTCATTTGGCAGTTCCGGTGCTGCTGGCTCAAGGAAACCTTGAGCCTGCCATAGACTAACAACATCAAGAATGTTGAATATAAAGTCTTCAGGAAATAGGGACAAGTAAGCAAAGCAAGGTTTCAATGGTGACGGGAGATGATTATAGCTGAGCTTTAAGACGTCAGATAAATTATCAACAGCTGGCAGCAGGTGACCCTCCAATGATGTACAGATATCTTCTGATACAAGCATCCACCTAATCCAAGTAGAGGAGAGTGAGACACACGCAGTTCCAAGGGAAGGAGAAAAGGTCTGGCACAAATGGACAAAAAAGGGAGGATGACCTGGCAGCAGAAATCGCGTCAGGGGAAATGAATACAGCTGGGGAGGAGAACATAGGATAGATTCTTTTGTCCTATCTTCATTTCTGTTAGGATGGCAGTAATTCTGTTATAGGAATATTACTAAAAATGTTTAATTCCTTTTTTATTTTTCTTACCGTTGAAATGAAAGGCTATATAAAGCCACCTCCTCATTATGTAATTTTTATGCGGAAATCAATACAACCTCCTCTCATTCTCACTATCTCTGGTCTTCTCTTTCTTTTCCACTCAGTAATATATGTTGATTACCCTTCTTGAGAGCTATTCTCTTTATCCTAGCACTCTGAAGTAATCAATTCTGGTTCTCATCTCTTCATTGAGGTTGGACCAGCCTCTACCCTTAGGCATTTATATCATTGGTATCAGAGCTCAGCTGATTCCTTGGCGTAATCATGCCACCCAAAGTGACTGGCAGAAATGAAGAAGGAGGAGAAACTGTCTCTCTCTCAGATTTCCAGAAGTTTGAGGTAACTATCAAAAATTTGCTAGAACAAACTCAAACAAGTAGTAACGTGAGTATTGATAAAAACACTCAATCCATAGCTGACATAGCACAAAAGTTAGATGAAACAAACACTCTGAACACCCTAAACATTGATAAAAATGCAAAATCCATTTCTGAGTTAAGTGATTTGATGATGGGTTTATCTGTACAAATCACTAAATTGGTGTCTGAAAAGGATGTAGAGGTGCAGAATGATTCTCTAGCCACTCCTCTCAGGAATGGAAATTCATCCTATCAATATTCTACCAGACTCACAAAGATCGAATTCCCTAAGTTTAATGGGGAAGGATTGAAATCCTGGTTGTATAAGTGTAACCAATTCTTTGAGCTGGATAATGTGAGTGATCCTCAAAGAGTTAAATTAGCAGCCATTCACTTAGAAGGAAGGGCCCTGTTATGGCACCAGAACTATGCTAAGGGGAAAGGAGTGATTAATTGGACTCAGTATGTTCAGGACATTACATATAGATTTGGGGAGCTATATGATGATCCCATGGCAGACCTTAAAGCTTTGAAGCAAACAGGAACCATACAAGAGTATCATGACTCCTTTGACAATCTAGCCAGTAGGCTGAATCTATCTCAAGAACACCTGTTGAGTTGCTACCTGGGAGGCTTAGATGAAGAAACCCAATTAGCAGTCCGAATGTTCACACCTACTACCATTCAGCAAGCTCACTGCTTAGCTAAACTCCAGGAAGCAGTCAATAAATCAAAAAAACCAAAAAACCCACAAAAAAACCTACCCCCACTCTTACCCACACCTAAAACCAATCCAGCTTTCTCTTCTAACTGGAAGGGAAGTAACAATACAACCACAACTCCACAGAAATTTAACTCCACCCACAATCCAAATAGAAAAACACTGACTGCAGCAGAGATGAGTGATAAAAGAGCTAAGGGACTTTGCTTTTGGTGTGATGAGAAGTACGAGTATGGTCATAAATGCAGAGGAAAGAAGCCCCAACTCTTCCACATTGAAGTAGAGGATGATGATGATGAGGACCAGGAAGTAGGAGAAGAGGAGGGAGATGTTACTGAAGTGATGTGTGCACAGATTTCCTTGCAAGCACTAGATGGGAACTGTAACTTTCATACAATGAGAATGGTGGGTCAGCACAACAAGAGACCCTTACATGTGTTGTTGGATAGTGGAAGCACCCACAATTTCCTTGATTCCACAACTGCAGCCAGGTTGAACTGTAAGGTTGAGAAGGTGGCTCCAATGTGGGTAAAGGTGGCAGATGGAGGGCAACTTAAGTGTGATTCAATCACCAGGGACTTTGAGTGGAAGATGCAAGGGTACACATTCAGAGCAGATCTACTTCTCCTACCCTTAAGTGGGAGTGATGCAGTCATGGGCATTCAATGGTTCACTCATGGAATTAAAACTCTCCCGTTCCGTTACAGAACGGCCGTTCTGTAACGGATTTTGGATTTGCCGTTCCGCGAAATCCCGTTACGGAACGCCATAATAAAAATCACATACTTCTCGCCGCGTTGTCCGTTCCGTAACGCGAACTCGCCCGCGTTAGAACGTTTTTATTCCCGTTACATCCGTTCTTTTCAAACATTGGCCAAAAATATTTGATGATTTAATTATATAGTTGATGAAACATGATATTCTGATAGATTTGGTTATATTATGTTGTAATAATGCTTAATAACTAAAACAATGCAAATAAGGTTAGAACGTATTAATGTGAATTTTTTTTTAAAATTCACGCCGCGTTGGCCGCGAAACGTTCTATTCCCCCGTTACAAGCCGTTCCCGCGACAACGCGACCGTTCCCGCGAACGCGACCGCGACCGCGTTTTTTTTCCCTGGGTTCACTACCTTGGGTCCAGTACTATGGGACTTCAAAAACTTGACCATGGAATTCAAGCAAGCAGGAAGGAAAGTGAAGCTTAGGGGGGCTACAACTAAAAGACTGAGAGGAATACAACCTGGTCAGTTGCAAAATCTGATGCAGAACACTGGGGAACTCTCCATGATGCAAGTGATTTCAGAGAAAACTCATGCAGGTCCCCAATTGGATACCCTACTAGCTGAAGGGGCCATCCATGAAGATATTTCTTCACTGCTGCAACAGTTTACTGTCCTATTTGAACCTTTCACTGACCTTCCACCAGTGAGAGACAAGTTTGATCACAAAATACCCCTCAAGGAGGGCACCCAGGCCATCAATATCAGGCCATACAGGTATCCTGCAACTCAGAAGACTGTTATTGAGGAGCTGGTGCAGGAGTTATTGGACCAAGGATTGGTTAGGGACAGTAATAGCCCCTTTGCTGCTCCCATTGTCTTGGTCAAGAAGAAAGATGGAGGATGGAGGATGTGTATAGACTACAGAGCTATCAATAAAGCTACTGTGAAGGATAAATTCCCAATACCTGTCATTGAAGAGCTATTAGATGAGCTGCAAGGTACTTCTTACTTTTCCAAGATAGATCTTAAATCTGGGTACCACCAGATTAGGATGAATGAAGATGACATTCATAAAACTGCTTTTAAAACACACTTTGGGCATTTTGAATATTTAGTTATGCCATTTGGACTAACTAATGCTCCCTCTACATTTCAATCTTTAATGAATTGTGTCTTTAAGCCTTACTTAAGGAAGTTTGTTCTAGTGTTTTTTGATGATATACTAGTATATAGCCCTACTTGGGAGCAACACATTAACCACTTGCAGGTTGTGTTGAATACCATGAAGAGTCACTCCCTTCATGCCAATCTGAAGAAATGCTCTTTTGGATCCACAAGGATAAATTACTTGGGACACATCATATCTGAAGAGGGAGTCACAACTGAACCTGAGAAAATTCAGGCTATCCTGGACTGGCCTCTACCTAGAACCTTGAAACAACTCAGGGGTTTCCTAGGTCTTACAGGATACTACAGGAGGTTTATAAAGGATTATGGCAAGCTGTGCAGGCCACTCACTAACCTACTCAAAACAGATGCTTTTCACTGGAATGAAGAAGCTACTGTGGCTTTTGAAGAACTGAAGCAGGCTATGACTAGTCCACCAGTGTTGGCTCTCCCCAACTTCCAAAAGCCATTTATTATAGAGACAGATGCTTCTGGCATTGGCATTGGAGCTGTACTCATGCAGGAAGGTCATCCCATTGCTTTCATCAGCAAGGGATTATGTGAGAGAAACTTACATCTATCAGCTTATGAGAGAGAACTCTTGGCTATAGTGTATGCTGTCAAGAAATGGCAACACTATCTAATGGTCATGCCATTCACCATTAAAACAGATCAACAGAGTCTCAAGCACCTCTTGGATCACAAAATAGGGACACCTTTCCAGCAGAAGTGGATGTCCAAATTGGCAGGAATGGATTATGTGATTAAGTACAAAAGTGGCAAGGAGAATAAAGTAGCGGATGCCTTGTCTAGGATTGAACATTCTGAATTAATGGCTATAATGGTGACCAATATAAACTCTAGCCTAATGGAGGAAATTCAACAAACTTGGCAGGAGGATCCTAATATGCAAGCTATTATAAGGGAGTTATTAATTAACCCCTCTTCACACCCCCACTTCACTTGGCAAAGTGGTCAGCTCAGAAGAAAAGGGAGACTGGTGGTTGGGCACAGCCTACCTCTAAAACAGAAGATTTTGTCCTGGTTACACAATTCAGCCACAGGAGGTCATTCTGGTGTGGAAGCAACATTGAGGAGGATAAAGACTTTATTTTACTGGTCCGGAATGAAAAGAGAGGTAGCAGCATATATTAAACATTGTGAGGTATGTCAACAATGCAAATATGACCATAGTGCTTCACCTGGACTCCTCCAACCTCTACCAATACCAGAGAGGGTATGGGAAGAAATCACAATGGATTTCGTGGAAGGGTTGCCAAATTCTCTAGGGAAGACTGTCATTATGGTAGTAGTGGACAGATTAAGTAAATATGCACACTTCCTACCTTTGTCACACCCCTTTACAGCTGTCAAGGTAGCGCAGGCTTACATGGACCATGTTTTCAAGTTACATGGATCCCCTAAGTCTATCATATCAGACAGAGATAAGATCTTTGTCAGTGGATTCTGGTCTGAGTTAATGAAGCTACAGGGAGTCCACCATAAATTATCCACAGCCTATCATCCCCAGACAGATGGACAAACAGAGGTCCTGAACAGGTGCTTGGAGTCCTATCTAAGGTGTATGTGCTCTGATACTCCTCAAGAGTGGGCTAGATGGTTAGCTCTAGCAGAGTATTGGTACAACACAACCTACCACTCAGCTACTGGTGTTACCCCCTATGAAGTAGTATATGGACAACCTCCTCCCATACACATTCCTTATTTAGCTGGTTCTACTGCAGTCGACAGTGTGGATAGAAGTTTGCAAAGAAGAGAGGAAGTGATCAGTCTGCTGAAGGATCACTTGGCCAAAGCTAGAAATAGAATGAAGCAACAGGCAGATAAGAAAAGGAGTGAAAGACAGTTCCAACCTGGGAATTGGGTGTATGTCAAACTTCAACCTTACAAACAACAGTCAGTTCAGCAGAGATCTAACCAGAAACTAGCTCCAAAATACTTTGGCCCCTACTTAATCACCAAGAAAATTGGATTAGTAGCCTATACTCTTCAATTACCACCCTCATCTAAAATACACCCTACCTTTCATGTCTCTCAACTCAAGAAACACCATGGCCCCACACCCACCAACCCTGATCCTAGCTCCTTCACCATCCCTGACCCTATTGGTGACAAGTACCCTCTGGCAATCATAGAAAAAAGAACTGTTAAAAGGGGTACTCATGCTGTGACCCAATGGTTAATCCATTGGTCGAATGTTGGTCCTGAAGAGGCCACCTGGGAAGATGCAGCCTGGGTTGAAGAGCAGTTTCCTCAATTTGATCCTTGGGGTCAAGGATCAGCTCAAGGGGGAAGCATTGATACAAGCATCCACCTAATCCAAGTAGAGGAGAGTGAGACACACGCAGTTCCAAGGGAAGGAGAAAAGGTCTGGCACAAATGGACAAAAAGGGAGGATGACCTGGCAGCAGAAATCGCGTCAGGGGAAATGAATACAGCTGGGGAGGAGAACATAGGATAGATTCTTTTGTCCTATCTTCATTTCTGTTAGGATGGCAGTAATTCTGTTATAGGAATATTACTAAAAATGTTTAATTCCTTTTTTATTTTTCTTACCGTTGAAATGAAAGGCTATATAAAGCCACCTCCTCATTATGTAATTTTTATGCGGAAATCAATACAACCTCCTCTCATTCTCACTATCTCTGGTCTTCTCTTTCTTTTCCACTCAGTAATATATGTTGATTACCCTTCTTGAGAGCTATTCTCTTTATCCTAGCACTCTGAAGTAATCAATTCTGGTTCTCATCTCTTCATTGAGGTTGGACCAGCCTCTACCCTTAGGCATTTATATCATCTTCCAACTGGTCTTCATTCCTCATATGAAATAAAGACGCAACACTTCTGATGGCGAGAGGTATACCTTTACAATTCTCACAGATCCTTTTGACTCGATCAACAAGGTGTGCCGGGGGTTCTCTCCCGGCGAATGCAATTCTTTTAAATAGGCTCCAAGAACTTTCTGCAGATGAATCACCCAAATGAAATATGTTGATAGCTTGCATTGTCTCGGTAACTCCCTGAGAGCGTGTTGTGACCAGAATTCTACTCCCCCTCGCCCCTCCGGTCAATGATCTTTTAAGAGACTCCCAGCTTCCACGGTCTTCATTCCAAACATCATCAAGCACAAGCAAGAATAATTTCTCCATAACTCGTTAACTCGTCCAATCCAAGACCATCTATTGCTTGTTTTGTCGATGCTGAGGCTGAGCAACGTATGATTATAGTGCTTATAATTTCCCTGATGGCAAAAACCTCCGTGCCAACGCAAATCCACAATCTTAGGTCAAAATGATCCGTGACTCTGTGATCATTATACACCAACTGAGCTACTGTAGTTTTGCCTACTCCTCCCATCCCAACAATGGCAACAACTGAGATATCATCCTTCAGATTACTCGTATCGAGTAAAATATCTACTATCTCCTCTTTCTCTCTATCTCTCCCAACAACTACATCTTCCAAATCAATAGAAATTTCCTCATTCATAAAATGTTGTGCCTTATTTGTGCGCTCAAGATGTGGAATTGAGGATGTTGGTAAATCTGGAAATTGATTTAATTTCTTGCAAATCATATTGATTTCAGATCTCATTCTCCAACCAACAGTAATTCCCTTCCCACATATAGAACCATAACGTACCTTTGAAACTGCTACATCAGTAGCTGCTTCATCTACCAAGTCATCTGCTTCAAAAATGGCATTGCGCACCTTCATCATCAAATCCGTAATCTCAGCGTCCCGAGAATCTATTTTCTGCTCAACAGCCTCAAGCATCTGGTATATCCTGGCTACTGGGTTTTTGAGCTTTTGAACCTGATGTGAAGCAAGAGCTTCAGATTCCAACTTTTGAAGGATTGAACTTGCTACAGTATAAATCTGAGCTTTCGCCATCTTAATTTTCAACAATAGCAAACATGAAATGGTTAGGCTTTCTTTGGTAGGAACGATTTGGATGGAAAATAAAGGAAAGGATTGGTAAAAACAAATTTTCTCATGTTTGGTAAAAGAAAATAAGATGGGTTTGATTGGAAAGGAGAGGAAGTGGAATGAAAAGAATAATCTTAAATCCTTGCTTTTCTTTCCTCCCAAAATCGGAGGAATTTGATAGGAAATAAAGCTAACAAGCTTTTACCTATGTTTTTTTTATTTCCTTCCTTTTCTTTCCTTTACTAATGACAACCAAACATGTCCTCTCAAATCCACCAATTATACCAAACATTGGAAACTACAACTACCTTATTTTCTCTTCTTTTCCTTTCTTTTCAATTCACTTCCTTTCTTTTCCCTTCCTTTACTAAAAAAATACCAAACAAAGCGTTAGGGTTTTGAGCTTGTTGGGTGAGCGAAAACAGAAAATAAAATGTTAGGATAGGTTAACGCGGAGAAAGGGTTTTGCTAGCTGACCTTCTATTTTTTCCTACTCACGCCCTCTACAAAAATACACGACTTTTTCATTCATTCCCCATTGGTTTCCCCCATTTCCTTCTTGCCCCTAATCTCCCACCGAGGACCATTGGGTTCAATGGTTTTGTTTCCTATCTCCCATATGAGAGACCAAGATTTAAGTCTTGGAATAAGCAAATTTCAATATTGATTGTCAGGCACCTAATTTTACAAAAGAACATTTGAACTTTTAGTTTTCTTCTTTTGTAAAATCATTATTTTTTAATTTATTGATGGAATTTTAGCCTGTAAATTTGAAATATCATATGTAATTTTTGAAATAAGTGGAAATATAAGTAATAGTAGATTATATTTTGACATGTTTCGTTTTAGATGTTCACATGATAGGAAATAATGTGATGATAGATTTGTAGCCTCAATTTTGATCGATAATATATTAGATGTAATTATTTTAAATAGTTGAAAGGGTAAATTGGCACGAACAGCACCAACTATTAGTTTGGTGCACAAAACAGCACCAACTATTAGTTTGATCGAATCTTCCTTTTACGCCGGCGAATCTTCCTTTTACGCCGGCGAATCTTCGATATTTTTACTTTTTCAGGGAATCTCTCCCACTTAATCAATTTCCCTTTTATTTTCCCTCCCTTTTTCTTCCCAAATCACGTGACCCTCTCATTAAACACTTATAAACCCCCAATTTTTTTTCCCTCAATTCAACTCCAGTCCAAGAAACTTTCACACTCTCCCTCCTCTTTGCCTTGGTGTCTGGAGTTACAGTTTTTAGGAACAATTAGAGAAATAAAGAAATATCCAAAATTAATTGTTATGGAAACGCTCTGGTTGAACTAGCTTACACAATGAGATTAATGCCTTGAGGTCCTCGTGGGAGCCCAATGGTTGGTGCTCCCACCTCCCAACCGCGAGGTCGGGTGTTCGACTCTCATCACTCCCCAATTTGGGGAGTTTGTATAAAAAATATTTGCTTGTGGGTATAAATCCCACTACCCAGCCAATGAGCTGGTGTGCCCTGCAGGCTAGTAGCCTAGCAGGGGTTGGTCTTCGGACCAATTATCTTTCCTGAACAAAAAAAAAAAAAAAGATGAGATTAATGCCTTGAATTGACTACTTCAGAGTCTTGTGTAATATTTTGATGCTACAAGAAAATATTTGCAAAAATTGTTACAAGCATGTTCTTTTTGTAGCCTTATTGAGACTCAAATATTTGACATCTAATAAATTGAAAATTGTTAGATGATGGTATATAGTCATCATATTCAAAGCTTCTACTCTCGCCCATCATCATGATCAAAGTTGTTTTTCTTTCTACCAAAATTATGTATCTTTTATGTATCTCATTATGGAGTCGTTTATTTATTACAAAAGAAGGATTTCATAATAATATTTATTCTCCCTCGTCATAAAATGGGGTTTATAAGTGTTTAATGAGAGGGTCACGTGATTTGGGAAGAAAAAGGGAGGGAAAATAAAAGGGAAATTGATTCAGTGGGACAGATTCCCTGAAAAAGTAAAAATATCGAAGATTCGCCGGCGTAAAAGGAATCTCAAGCCAAAAGCTTCATTTATGTTGTTGCGTGCACCCAGCTTATGAAGTTTGTGTTGTCAACCGCACCTTCTTTAGTTGGTGCTGTTTTGTGCACCAAACTAATAGTTGGTGTTGTTCGCGTCAATTTATCCTAGTTGAAATTACTTGTAATTTTTGTAGTTTATTATCTGACTTGCTAAACACCGTTCTAAAATTACTTACTAACGCCCTAATTACAGTATTTTTTATACAATATATGCATAACTCCACTTTTTTTCATTTTCCATTTCTTTTCTCTCTTTCTCCCTTTCCCTTCTCCTTTCCCTACCACCACCACCACCACCAAAGCCACCACCACCACAAGAACGCTGGAGCCGCCACCACCAACATCGACAATATGCAAAGAAATGGAGAATTAATATTTAATTATTTGTAATTTTTCTTTTTTTATTTTAAAAAAAAAGAGAGGCGTCTGCCATGGAAGCCGCACCATCAGCGTAGGCGTCCTTGGCAAGCGCCTCTTCCTGTGGTGGAGCGCCTGCCATGGAGGCCTACGCCGGTGGTGGGGCGTCCATGGCATACGTCTTTCACTTTCTCTTTTTTGATAAAAAAAAGGTGGTGGTGGTGATGCAATAGGTGGAAGGTGGTGATGGGGTGTGAAGGTGGTGGTGGTGGTGGTGGTTGTGATGGAGCGTGAAGGTGGTGGTGGTGATGGGGAGTGAAGGTGGTTGTGGTGGAATGTGAACTTCAACATAATTTAAACCAAACTATCGTGATGGTGGTGGTGGGTTGTGATGGTGGTGCCGGTTAGGGGCGTTCATAAATATCCGGTCGATCCGGTCTGGTTTTTCGGATATCCGATCCGACTTTATAGTTTTCGGATCAAATATTCGAAAAAAATTCGGAGCGGCTACGGATCGGAAATTTTCATTTTCGAATATCCGAAACATGGGAATTTTTCGAATATTCGAAAATATCTGTTTTAAGGCCGGATATCCGAAATATCCGATCCGAAACTTATTTTATGAACTTTTCCTTTGAAAAATTTAATTTTTTAGTTTTCGGATATCCAGATTTTTCGGATCGCATCTTTCCCGATCCGAAAATTTGGATCAGATATACGAAATGAACACCCCTAGTGTCGGTACAGTGGCAGCGACACAAGTTGTGTGGCGGCGCCAGTGATGGTGTGGAAGAAAAAGGGAAGGGGAAGGGGAAAGGGAAATATAGTATAATTTTTTTTTTTATGGCGTTAGTAAGTAGATTTAGGGTGGTGAATAGCTCCACCAACACTCTAAATACGGTATTTCTATTGTATACCTCCATATTTTTTCACTTCCCATTTATTTTCTTTCTTTCTGCCTTTCCTTTCCCATTTCCCTTCCCCTTTCCCTACCACCCACCACCACTAGAGCCGCCACCACCAACACCGTCGTCACCACCACCACCACAAGACCCTTGGAGCCACCACCACTAACACCTACGCCACCACCACCACTACAAGACAACTGGAGCCGCTACCACCAACACCGCCACCACCACCACCAGCAATATGCAAAGAAACAGGTTGAGGCGCTTGCCATGGACGCCTACGCAGGTAGTGGGGCATTCATGGCAGACGCATGTGTTTTTTTTTCTGCCATGGATGCCCACCACCGGCGTGGCGTCCATGGTAGACTCCCCTCTCTTTTTATTTTAATAAAAAAAAGCATATTTTCTTCCAGGAGGCAGTGCAACAGGCATGAAGGTGGTGGTAGTGATGGGGCGTGAACCCCAAATGGGTTTCTCCAAAGTATGGTGATGGTGGTGGTGGGGAGTAATGGTGGTGGTGGGGAGTAATGGTGGTGTTGGGGCGTGAGTGTGGTGGTGGTACGGCGGCAATGCCCAATAGTGATGTGGCGGCGGTGGTGGTGTGGCCTGATGGTGTGGAAGAAGGGGAAGTGAAGGGGAGAGAGTGAGAAAAGAAATGGAAACTATACAAATACAGTATTTTATACGTATTTAAGGAATTAGTAAGAAATTTTAGTGAGGTGTTTAGCAACTCAATTACAAAGGTTAAAAATGTTCCTCGCTCAACCAAAGACTCCCTAATGAAAATAAAGGCATGAAAGAGATGCCAAAAGTAGCAAAATACAATAGTATACCGTCAACTTATGCTCTAGAAAATATCAACAATATACTCAAGAAGTCAAGATATGGACAATTCTCATGAAGTACAGAGCAAGTCCATCAAAACGAGAATTCTTTCACCTTATCAATGTTTCTCCTGATCTTTGTGTAGAACTATGGCAACTATGCTTTGTCCATATAAGGCTAGAAGCAGACATTTTCCAACAATGACAGTTTTTCTAATGAAGCATACGGTTACCCTTTTTCTGAAAAATTCCTCGTCCGTAGGTAGCAAGAATTATCTCAAGAAGAAGAGGAAATTGTAAGAAGATGAACAATGTCACTGGCAAACTTGCTAGTGCGCCAACCAAAAGCAATCTCCATGGCTTGTTTTGACCTAAAACAAGGTAAAGTGCAGAACTAAAAGCAACCATAAGCGATGTTATTGAGATCAACAACATGCAAAGGCCAATGATTAACCTCTTTGGCAGAGCATACAGAAAATCATCCACCGCATAACGTGAAGTGAGGATTGACAAAAACATCAAGATGGAAGTCACTGATGAAAACAAAGAGACAGCATCAAAGACACCAAAAACTGCAAAAGCTCTCTGCTGGTGTTGTTCTGGCATAATATATAAAGGGGTCCCACTGTTTTGGTCATTGCCACCCGGTACCGTTATGGCAGCAGCAAATACTACGGTGGCAATAAGGGCTGCCGCAACAGTGCATGAAGTTGCCGTGTCTTTCATCCACTTTTCTCCTTCTTTAACCAAATTTTGATGTGCCTCACTAAATACAAACGATGGGGTTTTCCCTTCTGCATTCTTCCAAGCTTTGTATGCAGGCTGAACAAACTTTTCAACTTCCTGAAGAGACAGATAATATGATGTTATTAAATCTATGCAACAACTAGCTCGATCACATCACCAATGACTACTGGATTTGTTAGACAAACCAAACTTCTTAAGAAGATGCACCTCAAACCATTGTAGCTCACGTTGCATTTGTAAAGCTGCACCAGATACAAGATTAAGGCGGTCTGAAGGCGGTAATCTACCAGCCAGATGCAATATATTGTTCCCATGTGGATCTATATACCTTGTTACTAAATGTCTATAATCGCTCATTTGATATATGACGTTAAAGACATTTTCTCGACGATATGTAACTGCTAGCTGAAATACATTGTGATTTTCTTCATTAGAAGACCAAATAGCAGGCGGAAATGCCTCAACAATCTCTTCTATAATCTCATCAATGCCTAGCTTGGCTGCTAGATGAAGTGGCTCTTGAAGCATTGAAAATGCTTTTGCATCATCCAACTCCATGATTTCCAGGCACAAGCATTTGACAAGTAAGATAGCTTGATGATGCATCAATTTTGTGTGTCTAACATACTTCAAATATGAAACTGCAATTAAAATGTCCATTGTGATAAGAAACATACAGAACAAACCTCTAAGGAATCAGTGTCATCAAGATGACTTTATTTTAGCCACAAGGTAACTGCAACTCCTTCAAAACTACACTCGTTACTACGATCCCCATAAAGCATCATGTAAAGCTCCACTTCCACTTCAGCCTTTAGATAAATTCTATGGGCTACCTGCATTAGTATACTGCTAATGCTTTCTAGCAAAGTACAACAGAAGAAGAAACAAGCATACACCATAAAATTGCGGAAAGCAGCTAGTACATTTGAACACAGCTCAATTACTTCTTGAGTTCTAGTACTTGCATATATGCACGCGATGCGTGCAGAAGTAAATAAAAAATTGGAAGTTTCCCACCTTAGGAATTATACTGATCACAACTTTGGCATCAAAAAGAAAGATTCGCATAACATTTGAAGAAAAACCCAGTAAAAACTTCCTACAATTCTCACCTAAAATCTGCATTATCCTAGATCGAACCAATTTTATCCAGAAGTCCCCAAGTCATAAAACAAATCACATACCAAAACCCAAAAAAAAAACCCATGATTATAATCAAAAATTAAAAAAATTTACAGCACAAAGCAAAATTGCAATGAACCCAGAAACTCTAAAGAAAAATTACAAATTTCTCACCTTAGAAACTTCAAAATCCTTAATTTGCTCCAACACCCAAAAAATTTAGGTGGGTGTGTAAGATTTGGAAATATTTCGGATAATTCCGAAAAAAAATCTCAGAACCCAAAAGAACATCGTATAGAAATACTTCACCATTTCCAAAAGATTTTTGACAAACTGCCGTTTTTGTAGATTTTTTTAATATAGTAGTTACTTACCTCCTTTTTTTTTTTCCTTTTTCTTATTTTTTGGTGTCCCTCACCCTTTGCCATATATGATAGAGATCGGTACTCGGCGTAGTATATTCAACAATAAGCACACGTTTAAAAAGCTTATGTTCTCCTTAATGGTCATTGCTAGAATATGGAAAGGTTCCCCAGTCAGAACAAAAGGAGAGCACACGTAGAGAGTAGAGACTAGAGCAAGAATGCACCATGTAGAACATGGACCTGCCCAAAGACAACCTTTTCCTCAACATAATGTATGTCCATCTCAACACGTTTAGAAAGTTGATGTTGACCTGGATTAGAGGAGAGGAGCACTGCACTAATGTTATCATAATAGACAAAAATGGCTTTGTAGAGGGGATAATGAAGTTGAAGCAATAAGTTCCAAAGAAGCTGTCAAAAAAATGTATGTCCATCTCAACATGTTTAAAAAGTTGATATTGGACTCGATTAGAGGAGAGGTGCACCGCGCTACTGTTGTTGATTTTTTTTATCAGGAATAGTCAACCTGTTTCAATGACAGTGAGATCCTCTGGAATTGTGTAATAGGTCCAAGAGAGGGAGATGACATACACTTTGGAGGAGTTTTGGTAGGTTAGTCAATGTGATCCATTATATTGTGAGCCCAATCAACAACTTGAGATAACTAAACCCCTGCATCGTGTTGCACAAGTTGAAGATCTAGAGTGAGAGGAGGTGGAGGGAGGAAAAACCAACTGTGGTGTCATAGTGGTTCTAGGAGCTTAGGCTCTTGATACCATACTAGAATATTGAAATGTAGAAGTGCCCCCACGTAATCGGAATTTATATTGATAGTGTTACGCAAGAATATTGAATATACAAGAATCCTAAATATACACAACTAAGGTGAGTACCATAAGTAATAAAATCCTAGGTATACAAGGAACGAATAATAAAGATACCTATATATACACAACTTCGGAAAACTCGATCCAATAAATTAGGTACATAATATATCTATGATTAATAACAAATATGCACAAGCAAGCAATCTCAAAATTTCCTCTAAGGTTACCACATGAGATATCAGGGACGCATGGTGACAAAGAACTTACAAGGATTTAAAACTTGTGGCCAAAACTTCCAGTGGCATCCACTTGGGAAAGCGTTTCGCTTCTCAGCTAGCACACTTAAAGGAGAGCCAAGACCATTAAGTTCCATGGTTGCCAAGTCTGGGTACGAATTAACCAGTTTGAGAGCTATATCTGTGCAAAGATAGATTTTAGACCATATATAGAACAGAGTGATGAGCATAAAAGCCAGTAATCAGAAGTAATATATGCAAACTGGTTATGATGATGTACTAGACTATGGTACATTGAGAACTTGCTGATCTGAACTACAATCTATTCTTGTACATGAGTGAGAACCTTTCGGAGGGGTGGGAGACGGAGAGAACCCAAGGGATAAAATCGACTCCACCTCTCCACCAGGGGGTGGTAAAGGACAAACCATCCTGCCATCTCCTGGTTCTCATCAGGTTATATAATTTACTATCATAATTAACAACAAAAACGAAGCTTAAACATGTAAAGGGCATGTTTTTCTTTTGGCTTGATAATTAAGGTACTAGAACAATGACAGTTTCCTTGACTAATGATTGATGTTTTTCATGCTGAATATGCTTAAATAAATGCATATTAATAGATTTGATACTGGTTGATCTTGAAAGGTAAGACATGATTTAGAATTATAAATTTATGATAGATGTATAAAGACATCTCATATGAGATAAGATACCGAGCCAAATACATGGGATCAACCATAAGCAAGCAAGAATTGCGAATAAATGATACAAACATAGTAAGGTCTAATGAGATATCAACCTAACCAGATAAGGTCCCTTTTTTTTTTTCAAAAGAGCAAGGGTCTAACACAACCTGCAATTATTGATCAATTATGCCAAAAAAAGTATCATCTATGAGATAATCCCTTGTTTCTATGAAAACAAAAAGTTGTTTAATATCTCACCATAGAATTCCGCAATAATGATTGAAATGAGGAGCTTAACCCCAGATTCACCAGAGAATGGACTAGGATCCATGTCTTGTCTAGTATTATCCAATAAATATAGTAACATCGGCTTCTGGCCATATTGAGCCGCCCTATGGAGGGGTAAACCTGATTTACTCGCGATGTTAGGCAAGTCAGGATTTTTGCTCACCAACAGCTTGGCAGCCTCAGTGTTTCCCACTATTGCAGCAACAGAGAGAGCAGTCTCACCAAACCTCCCCCTACCAAACGATGTATGCCGAGAAAACCAGCACGCTCAACATACCGAAGAACCGATATTTACATCCACCATCATGATGAAGAGACCATAGATGAAGGGGAATGTCCAACAGATATTTAGCCGCCTCGACATTAATGGAGCCAATTCGATCCATATAGTACAAAAACTTCCTCTTCTGCCTAGCATATGCAGCTTTTCCGAATAGATTCTTGATGGCAGCATTCTTATACTTCGTATTCAAGTTCGAAGCAAGATGTCGCACACAAAATCGGTGATGGGCATATGGCTCTTCCCATCCACTTTGGGGCTCGTTCATAGCTGCAAGGATACCCCTATGACGATCAGAGATCACACACAAATCCTTTCTATCTGTAACAGAATGTCTAATGCAAGCTAAAAACCAAGACCAGCCCTCCGTGCTTTCTTCCTCCACAACATCAAAGGCAAGTGGGAATAGCTGGAAATTAGCATATGTGCCCATAGCAATCAATAATTTGCCTTTGTATTTCCCGTACAAGTGAGTACCATCTATAGTGATAAGAGGTTGACAATGACGGAATCCGGTAATGGAGGGTTTAAAGGCCCAGAAGACCCTCTTAAAGATGTGCGTACTAGGATCTTGTGTAGGGATCGTACACCAGTAAACGACAGTGCCTCGATTGGACTCTTTCAAGGCTTGCAAGTACCTAGGTAACTCTTGATAAGACTTCTCCCAATCACCAAAAATATTGGTTATTGCCTTTTGTTTGGCTAACCAAGCTCTCTTGTATGTTATTGAAAATTGATATTGGTTCTTCACAAAAGTCAAGATGGACTGAACTTTGAATGAAGGATCAGTCCTAATGAAATCCTCGATAAGATCAGCAACGAAATCCGAGGAAATGAGAGGATGGTCTCCACATGTTATGTCTCCCAAACAATTACTTGCATGTGGACCACCATATCGTACAATTTTGAATGAGTACGACTTAGTCATGATTACACGCAACCTCCATGGACAGTGACACACTTCCTTTCTGGCACATTCAATGACATACTTTGTGGGCTCTGACTCTAACACCCGAAACATCTGGTTTCTAGAGATCGGTCATGCTTTCACAAAATTCTTTAATTGCTGCAATGAGGCAAACTCTTGTCCTATCTCAAATTCAGAAGCCACAGTCAATGAACCATTGCATTTCCAAGTCATCCATGCATCAATTAACCTTTCGATCAACTTCACAATTCGAGCCAATCTTGTGAAGGAACACCGAGACTTAATTGCCTTGTCATTGTTTCCCTTGCATCATCGTCCTCCTCCCTATCGAATCCACATGCTCCTCCTCATTTCCCAAAAAAATCAACATCATTTCGATGTAGAGTATCGAGATGGAATGTGGATGGTATGTGGGAGACGAACCGAGGAGAACCGAACTCATTCATGTGCTGATTGACATAATGTGGGTCCGACAACATGCTAGTAAATGATTCAAATTGCATACTAGGAGCCGATGCCTTACCTCCATGCTATCCCTAAAGTCCATTGTAGGTACATAACCCACATTACTTTGGACATTACTTTGGAGATTTATCTCCTTGGGAACTTGTTCAATGTACACCTCCATTGCCATGGCTGACGTTTGTGTCACTGAAAGCCACATAGCACTTAGTGACTCGTCATCCTCTAGTGCAATTGCCACATATTTCCCAAGCATCGGATATCTCATAAACAATTTCGGTTCCACATACATACGATCACATCCAACAACGTCATATACCCTATTCGAATCTCTTGAAACATCATACCGTAATTGATGAACAAATTTTTTTTTCCTTCCACCTCTATACACAATATCAACGTCATTTTGAGATAGTTCACCATTCCAATAAAGGTATAAAGGATATTTAGGTTGTTCCATATTCTACATACAAAAAACATAATGTTAAAATTCTTCTTATTCTACACATTCAAACAATATGAACACCATTCTTCACCTATACTAGTAGCATTTGCAACCTAAACACAACAATTCATGCAAAATCAACCATCACAAAATGCTCAACACCATTTTTAACCAACCAATATCAGCAATATATCACCTTCCAATTCATGCTAAATCAACCATCACAAAATGCTAAATCATGCAAAATACTAGATTAAACGAATCAAACCAAACAATTGCCATCTAACAACAGTTACAAAGCAAAAATACATAACAAATATGACATGCTAAGCAAATTAAATTAAAAAAAAAAACAAAAATAAAATAAACTCACCTGGAGACGGTGCCCGCTGTTGGTGGCGCGGCTGGGAGACGGGTGGCCTGCTGTTGGTGGCGCGGCTGGGCGACGGTGTCACTCGGCTGGCGTCAGTTGCGCGACTGGGCGACGTTCCTTGTTGGCTGAGCGATCGACGGTGGTGTTGTGGGGGATCGTCAGCGACGGTGGTGTTGTGGGAAGAGAGAGAGGGGGAAAAAATTTTTGAGAGAATGAAATCGTTGAAGGTGAGAAATTGGGAAACCTACGGGGATTTAGGGATTTCAGTAAACCGCTACTGAGAGTAGCAGTCTTAATTAATGAACCGCTACTTCAAGTAGCGGTTTACTGGAGGGGAGGGACCAGTAAACCGCGACTTAAAGTCGCGGTTCATTAATATTAACCGCTACTGCAAGTAGCGGTTTAAGTTTCTAATAACCGCTACTTCAAATAGCGGCTTTTTAGGATAAACCGCTATTCATAGTAGCGGTTTTACTTAAGCAGAAAAAAAAAATTCTCGTGTGCCGTCCTACGTGGACGGTACGCAGGGAATTAATTTGCACTTGGGCATATTTCAGGAATTAAAACCCACTTTTGCATTATTGAAGGAAAAAATTCTAGTTTTTTTATATAATTCCCAACTATGGATTATTTCCGGTAGGTCCCAAGTTTATCATCTTGTAATTTTTATAGGTCTTGAATTACTTAAAACCGATTTAGAAGGTGACATTTTCATAAAATGGTCCCAGATTATAGGTCTTTGTCACTACTCACTTGCTAGAAGTGTTCGAAGATGGTAAACGTTTAAAAATCTTACCTTCTAAACCCGTTATAAGTAATTCAGGACCTATGAAAATCACAAGATAGTAAAGTTAGGATCTGCATTGAATAATCCATAGTTGGGACTTATAAAAGAAAATGGGTAATAGTTGAGTCCCTTCTTGTGAATTTTTTCGTAAAAATAACTTTTTTTTTTCCAAATACCCAGAGTTTTCAGAAAATTCACTAGATATCCGCACACTTTTCAATATTCATCGGGTTCCCCTGAGTTTCATGGTAATACATCAAAGTGCTCTTAAGGCCTTAATGACTAACGACATTTAACTCCGCTAGTCATTAACCTTAATTTTGTGTTTTAAACTCTAACCCCAACCCCTAACCACCGATCCACCACGAAGCCTAAACCACCACATCCCCCACAGCCCCCAACCTCGGCGGCCCCCCCACTCCCGCATCCTCCCCCCCTCCTCCCACCCTCCGGATTTCGGCTACCCCCCTTTGATTTACGCAAAAATCGAAGGCTCCAAGAGGTGGACCACCACCGTCGCTCGCGGAAATCGAAGGGGGTGCGGGAGATGGGGGGGCTACGGAAATCGAAGGGGGGTGAGGGAGGGTGGAGGGCTGCGGCATGGAATTAAAACTCTCATGTTCCGTTACAGAAAGGTCGTTCTGTAACGAATTATGGATTTGCCGTTCCACGAAATCCCGTTTCGAAACACCATAATAAAAATCACATACTTCTCCTGCGTTGTCCGTTCCGTAACGCGAACTCGCCAGCGTCATAACGTTTTATCCCCGTTACATCCGTTCTTCTCGAACATTGGCCAAAAATATTTTATGATTTAATTATATAGCTGATGAAACATGATATTCTGATAGATTTGCTTATATTATGTTGTAATAAGGTTAGATCATATTAATGTGAATTTTTTGAAAAAATTCACGCCGTGTCGGCCGCGATCTGTTCCATTCATTCATTACAAGCCGCTCGCGACAATGTAAACGTTACCGCGATCGCGACCGCATTCGCAATTTTTTCCTTGGGCCGCAGGGGGGGGGGGAGGTGGTGGTGGTTAGGGGGGGAGGTGGTGGTGGTTAGGGTTCGGGTGGTGGACTCGGTGGTTAGGATTAGGGGTTAGGGAGATAGAGGGGGTTAATTAGGGTTTAAAATAAAAAAAATTAAGGTTAATGACTCGATGGAGTTAAACGTCGTTAGTCATTAAGGGCATTTTAATGTATTACCATGAAACTTGGGGGTACCCGGTGAATTTTAAAAAGTGCAAGGGTACCGGTGAATTTTCCGAAAAACTCGGGGTAATTGGTGAAAAACCGTAAAAATAAAACTACCTTCAATGACATGTCTCCCCCTAAAATGTCACAATAATCATCTATTACTCCAATTTTTATCTGAAACCAAAAATCACGGTCATAAACTTCCTCCGTTCTGAGTAATTATGATGATTTGAGTAAGATAAAGTAAGGGCAATATTGTCAACTAGAGTTTTTTTGTACCAAAAGTGTAATGGTTGCAATAAATGTGAAATTATTCAGAGTGGTAATTGTTGCAATAGAAAAAGATGATTACTCCACTTCTAGGATGTGCCTAAATCAAAGATTCCCCCTCCCCCCCCCCAATTCCCCCTCCCATATTCTCTACCCTCTTTTAAACCTTAGATTTGTTTTGGTGCAGGATCGTAATTCTACCCAAAAGGCCTCTACTAGGTTGAGTTGTGCATCTATATATTACGAAGGTCTCATTCTTCTCAACTACCGATATGGGATAACCAAGATCTTAACGCTAACTCCTCTTCTCACGCCTCAATATAACATCAATAAAAACCTTCTCAATCTATCTATAGAGCTATAACACCCCGACTCCTAAGCATTATTATTAGATTAATTAATCAATCATTAGCAGCGGAATACCTAATTTAGTCGGAGCGTCACTGCCGTACCTCCCATCCAGAAGGTACAAGGCAATATTCTTTCATAAAACTAAACATATTATAATAATCATAGCTATAACTTAAACATAACTAAAGTTTCATAAATTTAGTGTAAGTGAACTTATAATACATAACCGTCATAGTTGCATAATCTAAAGTTAATCTTTCCTCACTGCTACGCTTTCCCATCTCCATAAGCATACCTAAAATAGAAAAGCAAAACGTCATGAGCCGAGGCTCAGTAACATACTACCCTAACATCGTAAAAGTATTTCAATTCATTTTGTTAGCAAACAGGGAGGAGAGAATAGTAAAACCATTTTGTAAACATATCAAATCATTTCATAAACACATCATGAGCTTCATCATTATTTTCCCGTCTTACATAACCATTAAATCATAATCATAAAACATTATCATCATTCTTTATCGTGTTCATCATCATATATCTTTTACCTTGGTAACTTGGCTAGTACAACAGAAAGGGACGTCTCCCCAGAACATACAGAAAGGTGGCCACAACATAGGTGACACGTTTCGGTGCCCACATCATTGACAGAAGGGCGGTCACAACATAGGTGACGCTTGCAGTGCCCACAGAAAGGCGGTCACAACAAAGGTGACACTTTCGGTGCCCAATCATTAACCAGAAGGGCGGTCACAATAAAGGTGACACTTGCGGTTCCCACGGGATACTGCTAAGAACCATCTTTCACTTAAACTTTATCATGTTTCGTTTCTTTAACGTATCATAATCACATTACATAATCGTAATCATAACGTAATCATCATCATTTCGTAACATCAAAGTTGTCATACTTCATAGTATCAAATCATTTAATAAACATCATTTACATAGCAAACATTTCATATCCCGCACACCATAAATAACATAGCGTAAACATCGTATAAAGCATCATAAAACATCGTTGGAAGGGGAGTGCGGGTGTTAGCAGTAGACGTTACCTGTATTCCTACTTAGCAACTTTGATAGCGGCTTGTAATATTCCTTTCTTTAATCTAATTAAGAATCGAATAACGGAATTCGTTACTATTTAACTAAGACGAGTTTTAGTAATTTCGATCAGTTCATCTTATTTTTCTTTGTTTTTAGGTTAAACACTTAGTTTTCTCTCTCTAAATTTTGTATGCACTCTTTGCTTTGAAGATTATTAAAGATCGTTGGTTTCACTTTCATTGTTCTTCAATCCATTGGCATTATTTCTTATTTTGTTTAATTTGATGAATTCTTCTATTTTCATTATGTTTATTGCGTTCTTCAATATCATGAGTGAGTAGCCTTCTTCTAGGGATTAGTGAGGGAAGCCATGTTTATACATATTTGATTATGATTTAAAGTTCTTCGATGTTTGGATTGGATTAATGTAATTCCTATTGATTTGTTTTAATTATCTAATTCATGTAATTGCGCAATATCATGAGTCATTATCTGGCTAATAGGAGTTAGAATTGAAAGATCGTACTCATTAGAAGCTTGTCACAATTGGTAGATATGATTATATATGTTGCGCGACAATACTAGCATATGTTGATCTCAAGAGTGTAAAGACCCGACCGTAGGATTAATAAAATACTCTAATTACTCAACCTTCAATCCAAGCATTGTTGAATTGTATTGTATTGATTAAATTGGTATAAGCATGGTAGACCGAGCAAATGCCCTAGGTTTTAATTATCTATTTACATCCATCTTTGATTTAGTTTACCTTAGTACTAGTTATTATTCATTCAACCAATCTTTCTTCTGGAATAATTAATTTAATTGAGCATTAATCAATAGAAATCTTCTCCTTGTGGATCGATCCGTATTTGCTAATTCTCTGCTAACAACAGACACCGTGCACTTGCGGTACTATTTTAAAACCCATCAACCTTCCTCTTCTTCTTCCACCACCAACACTGGAGTTGCCACCATCACCACAAGTCCACCACGACCCACCACCAGTCTACCACCACCACAAAAAACACACAAATATGATAAAAAGCAATAGAAAGTATTAATTCAAGACCACCCTATTGAAGCAATGAGATTAATTGTTTTAAACCCATAATTATAGAACAAAGAAGCATAATTTAGTGAAGTGAGATCAATCCAAACCTTGTAATTTACAAACGAGATTTTTACAATTGAAAAGTACCCAAAAAACCCCAAATCCCATCACCACTAGTCCAGAGAGTCCACCATGCCTCACAAATCCCACAAAACAAAAATCACATCCACAACAAATCTCACAAAAAAAAATTAAAATTTGAGTTTATAAGGGAAAAAAACTGAAAAATATGGTGAGGAGTCCATGGTAAACGCCCCACCACTCATGCGTCCATGGTAGGCGCATGCACCCTATGCTGGGGCGTCGAACATATTTTTTTTAAAAATCAATTTTTGGGTTATCGGCGACAATATCAAGCTCACCGGGATGTTGTGTTACCGAAGGGGTCACGCTCGCAGGGAAATTGGTGGTAGTGGTGGGCCTGGTGGCTCCAGTGGTGCAATTCATAGTGAATAAGAAAGGGAAGAGGAAGGGGAAGTGAGGGAAAGCTTAGAAAGAAGATATACAAATATAAATATTAAAATAACGTATTTAAAGCGTTAGTAAGAAATTACAGGGCGGCGTTTATCAACACAATTTTCTTATTTTCCATATCCTTTCACCCATAGAAGTTGGGGTCACTAGTTTGCCAAACATAGGAGGGAACGTTGTTTTGTTTGGCAATTGCAAATAAAAGATATTTAGAAAATATAAAAGAACCAATATGAATGTGCCATGTGGCTCATATACCAGCTAAATCGATTTCTTGAGGTCATTGGTTCATATTTGTAAGACATGCACCTTTAATAGTTGGGTTATTCTATTGACCCATTGTTGGCACTGTTGTAAGCGGACGACTCATAGTTAGGAATACTTAGGATTAAGGTCTTGTTCTTTTGCACAAAGCTGAATTGTAACTTACCTGAGTTTATCTAAATAGAACTTAAGTAAATTTGTCTAAACTGAACTGAATTTATATTTCATGAATTGAGTAATATTAATGACAACAAGTATACTAATATTTTTATTATCATTACTAATGCTAGTAATTAATAAGTTTATTATAAATAATAATAATAAATATTAAAAATAAATAATAAGTACTCCATATATTAATAAAAACAATAAATTATAAATAATTATACTAATAACAATAATAAATGATACTCCATCTGTTTCTAAAAGATTGTTACACTTTAACTTTTCACGTATGTCAATCCAAAACTTTGAGCACTAATATCTCTAGTTTTATATTTGTAAAAAATATAAAGTAGATATTTATAAAACACATATTAATAAGTCGAATATAACAAGATCCACATGACTATACTTTTGCTCACATAAAATCACAAACGATGGACAAAGTGAAATTTGTGAATTGTGTAATAAAAAATAAACGAAGGTATTAAGTAGGGTTGCTAAAAAAAACCGAAACTGAAAAACTGATGAGTTTTAAAATATACCGCAAGTGCACGGTGTCTGTTTAGCAGAAACTGGCAAATACGGGTCGATCCACAGGGAGAGGAGTTCTACAGATTTATGCTCAATTATCTAACTACTTCAAGAGAGGAAATTGATTGAGGAATCAATAACTAGACTAGAATAAACTATAACACAAAAAGATGGTAGTTTATCAAATAATTAAAAACCTAGGGCAATCGATCGGTCCACCATGCTTATACCAATTTAATCACTACAATATAGTTCGCCAATACTTGGATTGAGGTTCGAATAAATAAAGTATTTCGTTAATCCTTGGTCAGGCATTAACAACTCTTAGATTAACATATGCCAGCATTGCCGCTCAACATAATCAAATCTACCTATTGTAACAAACCTCTAATGAATACGATCTTTCGATTCTAATTTTATTAGCTAAACATAACTCATGATATTGCGCAATTACATGAATTAAACAAGCATAACAAATCAATAGGAATTATTCTAATTCAATCCAAATAAAGAAGAACTTTAAACCACAATCAAAAAGGTATAAACATGGCTTCCCTCTCTAAGCCCTAGAAGAAGACTACTCACTCATGATAATAATAAAATCAATAAACATAATCAAAGTAAAAGAATTCATTAAATTAAACAAAGTAAAGAAAAATACCGAATGATTCAAGAACAATGAAAACCAAAATCGATGATCTTTGTAATCTTCAAGGGCAAGAGTTAATACAACTAGAGAGAGACTAAGTGTTTAGCCCTAAAAACGTAGATAATAAGATCGTCCAATTGGAATTACCAAAAACCTATTTATACTTTTTTACAAAACCGGCTAAAAAAAGCAAATAAACCCGTCCCGAGAAAACCGCCCGGCCGATCGGCGAAACCGCCCGGTCGGGCGACGGTGATGAAAAAAACTACGATCGAGAAGTAATTTCGCCCGGCCGACGGGGGCAGACCCGCCCGGTCGGGCGCGTAAGCAAAATATCGCCTCTTCTCGCCCGGTTGGACCGGGCGAACAAAACTCATGGCAGAAAAATTTTTGTGGCTCGCCCGGTCGGGCAAAACCGCCTGGCCGACCGGCGAGAGTGTTTTTCGCTCATTTTTGATGTAATCTTGTCCGAATCACTTGTGCAATCTCTTGAATCTTCTATGGGCTATAAGTGGACCGTTGGACTTCCGTTCTGCAACTCAAATGAGGGTGCTAAACGCTTAATCTGCACAAAAACATCTAACACACGAAAACAAGTCCAAACATATCAAATAGCTCAAGAATCGAGCTCCAATGAGCTCAAATCAACTATCAAAGCTAAAGGAGTAGAGCTAAATAATCTATATAAAATAGATACATCAAAATCCCCCAAGCTAACCTTTTGCTTGTCCCTAAGCAAAACCACACAAATGAGTTACAAGATACAATTGTTTCACCCCATAGAAAATGCAGGTTTGAAAATATTAGTAGACTCAAAAATCAATCAAGAAAGCGTGCATCATCATCAATCCTTTATATCAAGCCAATGACCAATCACCGAGAAAGACAATCAAGCAAGGTCACCACACATATCATTCAAATACTAAGATGGTGCTCACAAGGGGGAGCGCTCTTCTCTCATTTTTGTGGCGGTGCAAAAGATGTGCCCGATCACTCACCATCCCAACCATAACAACCCTTCCCACTCACACTCTCATGTGTTTAAAAAGGTAATAATGCCACTCATCCTAATCATGTCGACTCAAGTAGCAAACGTACTCTTTAACCTTGACAAACTGACTACACATCAATCCAATAAACAATGTAAACACAAGCTCAAGAGGACTTTTCAGGAGTGTAATGGGGCTTAGGTAAGGGTAGGGAATATGTATAGGAAATGTGGTGGAAAAACCCAAGAATGGGGGAGCAAAAGTCACTAGAAGCATCAACTAAAAACACAACCAATAACAATGTCCTAACTCTATGAATCAACAAAATTTTCAATAAACCCATCCTTAAAGCAAAGGTAATGAATTTCTCTTTGCAAGCGATTGTGAAGGAAAGAATTTTTACACTTTTGTTCATTTTTTTTTTTTTCAATCTTTCTTTTCCTTCTTTTTTTTTTTTTTTTTCTTCGCATCTTTTCGATCCAACAATCACATTTATTTCACTTTGCTTATTCTCTTCTTTTTCTCGAATTTTGAACCTTACAAAATACAATCATCTCCACCCAAAGTAACTCATAGCAACTATTTCAGATACTAACTTCGACAGATGCTCCCCCAAGCTAGGCTTGGATTAATATCAAAATAAGGGTCATGGGCATGTAATGAGGTTTAGTAACATGAAATAGTCATTAGGCTCAGCGGGGCTAAGGAGGATAATAGTATATCAATAAAAAAAAATCACTTTGAGGCTCAAGAATCGACAAAAGTACGCCTATCATAGCAATTGCCACAAGTCATCGGATATCAATAAGTACGTTGTCAAAGTCAAGATCAGTCAACTAATGAGGAACTAACACACAAGAAACAGAATGGATATAGAAATAAATCCATTGGCAGGAATGAGTCCTCACAGTCTAACCAACTTAGCTCTACAATCAATGCAAGTGCCGCAAGTATCATGCAATCAAGGGTCATGGAAGATTGAAAATCAACTCAAAACTAACAAATACTCACGCTAACTATCATAGATTCGAGTCCAAAATTCATTCAAAAATTTGGGGGCTCGTGTGGAAACAACCATGCAACTCATAATAACTCATGTCAAGCTCGTATTTTTCAAGTTTTTTTTTTTTTTTTTTTTTTTTTTTTTTTCAACTAAACTAACTACACTACAAAGCAAGAAAAGAGAGAGAAAGTACTTACAGAAATCCTCCCCCAAGCTAAACTCGGCAATGGCCTCATTTGCCTAGAGGGAAAGAGAGGACTCACGCGTCATCATCGGACATATCGGCAGAAAAACCGCCACTCGGTAGTACTGGGCAGCACCAAAAGCAAGATGGCCGAAGTACCATCCCTAGCATGGTCGGTGGGGTCGGGACCCGTGGTGTGTACCATGAAGGGTGGGTGGCATCATGGGCAACAAGCCCTTGGTGAAAATAGTCATGGTAGATAGGGTACAGGGCATGGCGCATGTCAGACTCCACGGTAGTCAACCGTGTGTCCAACGAAGTCAGGTGAGTCTGGATGGTAGCCTGCCCAAGCTCAAGGCGGCCCATCTGAGAGGTAAGGGACTGCTGTCCCTGCTCAAGGCGGGTAAGGACCGCCATCATAGGATCCATAGGGCGCGGCAGGAGGAGGAGGCTTCTCCGGTGGCCGCCCGTGATAGGTCCGCAGGGGTCGCCTAACAATGGGCTCTTGACCCCGCATAGGAAGGAGGTACGACCCCACACCAGCTCTAAGCGGGTCCGAGCAGGTCGGGAAGAAGGATAGACTCCTTCTTAGCAATGAGCCACCTAAATTTGTTCGCAGACGGGCGGTTAACCATTTAGCATTTGTCATATAATCAATGCTAATCTCGACGGGACCAGCCTACCGCATTGCTAATGTCGTGGGTATAGCCAAAATGAGCAGCAATAGCGGTAATGAGGCCACCTAAAACAATAGGTTGCCCCCTAACACTACCATCGTCAAACAAAGCAGGTAAATTGGCGGCAGTCCGCTTCAGCTGGGACACAAACAGATAAGGAAGGCACAGAGAGTAATCAAGCTCGGAAACAAATAACTACCCATCAAAAAATCTCCCCGTTTTTGGCAAGGAGTGAGGCTCAAAGCACGCCCAAAAGTGTGAATCCCAAAAATCGCCGTAAGTAGCGAAGGTCGGGAAAATGGAGGTGGTCTCGCAATCATATGCCGGGTGTTAACATCCCCATCACCTCGTGAATGCGGTCCACAAGGTATTAATTCGAATAGTGGGAGGGGGCGGTGATCATCAAGAATGGAGGCCGAAAATAGCAGCCTAATTGGCCTAATGTGAGTTCTCGATCCTCATTCATGAGGCGAAAACGAAGAACTTGATTTTTATTGCCTACTTCTAATGAGCTCAAGAATTCAAGTGTAAGATGCCTATATGTCCAGAAAAACATACCGAACATTGTCAAAAACTTGATGAGTTTTAAAATATACCGCAAGTGCACGGTGTCTGTTTAGCAGAAACTGGCAAATACGGGTCGATCCACAGGGAGAGGAGTTCTACGATTTATGCTCAATTATCTAACTACTTCAAGAGAGGAAATTGATTGAGGAATCAATAACTAGACTAGAATAAACTATAACACAAAAAGATGGTAGTTTATCAAATAATTAAAAACCTAGGGCAATCGATCGGTCCACCATGCTTATACCAATTTAATCACTACAATATAGTTCGCCAATACTTGGATTGAGGTTCGAATAAATAAAGTATTTCGTTAATCCTTGGTCAGGCATTAACAACTCTTAGATTAACATATGCCGCATCGGTCGCTCAACATAATCAAATCTACCTATTGTAACAAACCTCTAATGAATACGATCTTTCGATTCTAATTCTTATTAGCTAAACATAACTCATGATATTGCGCAATTACATGAATTAAACAAGCATAACAAATCAATAGGAATTATTCTAATTCAATCCAAATAAAGAAGAACTTTAAACCACAATCAAAAAGGTATAAACATGGCTTCCCTCTCTAAGCCCTAGAAGAAGACTACTCACTCATGATAATAATAAAATCAATAAACATAATCAAAGTAAAAGAATTCATTAAATTAAACAAAGTAAAGAAAAATACCGAATGATTCAAGAACAATGAAAACCAAAATCGATGATCTTTGTAATCTTCAAGGGCAAGAGTTAATACAACTAGAGAGAGACTAAGTGTTTAGCCCTAAAAACGTAGATAATAAGATCGTCCAATTGGAATTACCAAAAACCTATTTATACTTTTTTACAAAACCGGCTAAAAAAGCAAATAAACCCGTCCCGAGAAAAACCGCCCTGGCCGATCGGCGAAACCGCCCTGGTCGGGCGACGGTGATGAAAAACTACGACCGAGAAGTAATTTCGCCCCGGTCGGGCGCGTAAGCAAAATATCGCCTCTTCTCGCCCGGTTGACCGGGCGAACAAAACTCATGGCAAGCAAAATTTTTGTGGCTCGCCTTGGTCGGGCAAAACCGCCTTGGCCGACCGGCGAGAGTGTTTTTCGCTCATTTTTGATGTAATCTTGTCCGAATCACTTGTGCAATCTCTTGAATCTTCTATGGGCTATAAGTGGACCGTTGGACTTCCGTTCTGCAACTCAAATGAGGGTGCTAAACGCTTAATCTGCACAAAAACATCTAACACACGAAAACAAGTCCAAACATATCAAATAGCTCAAGAATCGAGCTCCAATGAGCTCAAATCAACTATCAAAGCTAAAGGAGTAGAGCTAAATAATCTATATAAAATAGATACATCAAAAACCGCACTGAAAAATCGAAAAATCGGTCAAAATGGGCGGTAACCGCACTGGAAAAAACGGGTAAAAATAATGGTTAAATGGAACGGTTACAGTTATGATTTTCTTATAATTAGACGGTTAACCAAAAACCTAATATATTTATTTTGTTTTTCTGTTATTCAATTTCATGTAATAATTAGATAATTAATTATTAGTTTTTAATAAATGCAGTAAGTTAGTAAGTAATGTTCTCTGTTGGTCACTTTAATAATTCAGTCAATGAGTATTACATATGTTATTTTTTATATATGATGTTTAGTAGCAAAGTTTAGTAACATAAGTCAATGAGTATTTCATAAGTAATGCTCTCTAATTTCGGTTTTGGTGAACTAGTAAGTAATGCTCTCTGCTACTAATTACTAAAATTCTCAGCCCCCTTCAACATTTGAGGTATATGTGTATTAGTATGTTATTTTTATGTTCGCATTGAACTTTGTGGAGTATTAATGTAGTATGGTATTAATGTTAAAATCTAATAGTATATAAATTTAGTAAAATAAATTAATAAAACTTAAGTAACGGTTAATGCTTAACCGGAAAATCGTATTCGAAAAATCGGTTAACCGCTTAGGCAAGCACGGCTTAAATGGTTACGGCTCACAAAAAATGGTAAACTTAAACTTCTGATTACCGAACTGAAATGTCATTTCGGGATGGTTAACTATTTATGAACACCCCTAGTAGTAAGTAGTAATAATAATAATTATAATATAATGATAAATAATAATAATAAAATAATAATAATAAAATGATGATAAATAATAATAATAATAAATTTTATAATAACACATAATGATAACGATAAATAATAGCAATACTTACGTTAATAAACTTAGACTTAATTTGACTAAAATGAACTAAACTTAATTTATCATTTTGTCTCAACTGAACTAAATTGAATTTCCACAGTTCAATCCAAAAAGGGCCTAATTCCCCAACCTACTCTCACTCCCTCCCTCTACGGCTCTACCGTTTTTGTAATTGTGGCACCGTTGTTCGTTCACAACTCACAACAGCTATGTCCTATGTCACTCTGGCAACCAAGCTACCATTTTCGGCGGAGATGGTTAGGCTAGAACACCAATCACCAGATGCAGATAAGATACCACATCCCTTGCCAAAATGCCAAGTCAAGTATCATGAGCACTGAGCAGCCAAAGAATATATTTAAACCATGTATCAAAAATTGAATGGCTACAATTGTTTCACCCGCCAATATCATGTCGCATATTTGTCTTCATCTTCTACAACACTACATCTCAACACTTCCCGCCACCATTAACTTCTACAACACTAGATCTCAACACTTCCCGCCACCATTAACGTCCAAATATGGGTGATGATGCACCATTAACACTAATTAGTAATTACATTCATGCATTTCACGAGATTTGAAATAGTACCAAAACTAATTCAATATTAACGATGACAAAAATTACACAATTAGACTAACTAAATAGAAGTATGTTTTTTTTGGTAGAAAGTAGAAGTTCATGGGAAGTTCAACTTCTCAAATTTGTAAACTTTTTGTCAACCAAACATAAATCCATCTTAACGCATCCTAATAAATAGAAATTCTCGTATTCTCTTGGCTAACCAAACAAGCCCTTAATAGTGAAATACGGATACCCATCATCCCCTCAGATAAGATACCCGAACCCTTGCCAACTCAAGATGTCCTCTAGTCTAGGCTCTAGGGTTGCTGGCTATCAGGTCGAGCTGGGTCGGGTTCGTGTTCGGGTTAATAATAAATAGATCAAAAATCCCTCAACCCAAACCTAACCCATTTAATAAACCGGTTGAAAAACTCAACCCTGACCCGACACATTTAATAAACGGGTTACTCATATAACCTGTTTAACCCATTTAACCATAATTATCATTATATTGAAAAATAATTATTTTCGTAAAAAGCTAAATGATCAAGTTCACTATCGAAAGTATGCATGTTTAGAGTTTCTTTGAATGATTATGATATATTTTAGCGATATTTTACTTTTTTCTAACCGGATTTTAGATTTATCAATATATTTTTTCGGTAATTTTCTATATGTTTACGTCATTAAGGTGAAAGGAGGTCATTTTCGAACAGGAAATGCCAACCTAAACCTAACCCGCTTAATTAAATGGGTTAATCTGGCCAACCCATTTACTTAAATGAAGCTAAAAGATTCAAATCCTAACCCGTTTATTTCGGGTTAGATTCTGGGATAAAGTTGTCGTATGGGTCGCTTTTGGCAGCCCTACTCTAGTCAAGTCTCATGAGCAGCCAAACGAAATATTTAAACCATGTATCAATAATTGAATGGTTACAATTGCCTCACCCGCCAAAATCATATCGCATATTTGTCTTCATCTTCTCCAACACTTCCCGCCACCGTTAACGTCCAAATATGGTAGGCCCCGCTGCGCGGCCAGTTTTAAGCAACAAAACAATCACCAAGATATTTCACAGCTTAGATACTTCAACTCAATCAAACTCCATATTTCTTCACTTCTCTCAATCTGAAGAAGAAATCAGAATAATCAAATGAATTTTGCACTGATTTCATCAGTTTCTAAACTCCCGAATTTCTCATCACCCATCATCAAAAAAACGCTTCATCCATCTAAAATTGTGAAACGTTTCGTCTTCCGGCGATCTCGAATCGTTTCTCTGAGCTCAACATCTCCAGATTCGATACCAACAATTTCTTCGCCCGATTCCAAAAACCCTAATTTCAGTATTGATGCCCTCGCTAACCCTAACGGAAAGCCTCTTTCTAAATTTTTTCAATCGGCTGAGTTTACCATAGAAAGGGTAAATCTTTTGACGTTATTTTCGGATTCTGTGAAGTACAAATTTTAGGTTAATTTCATTGTTTTTCTAGTTGATTATTCTGCGAATGTGCAGCTTTAAAGCTGAAATGAGTATCAGTTGGTGTTAATTTAAGTGTTTTTTGAGGTAGTGAGTAATACTTTTCACTTGAATTTTGCTAAATTGAACTTCTTGATAATGAATAAATTATTTGCATGATAAGTACTACCTCCGTCTTTTATTAGACGACTCATTTTGACTTTGACACTATTTTTTATATGCATGACTTTGATCTCAAAATATAGTTTTATGTGGGGATCTTGTTAGATTATCTCAATGTATATTTACAAATATTAACTTTTTTGTATTTTTTTTCAATTAGATATATTAAGCTTCAAATTAGTGCATCTACAAGTGTGCCTAAAAAGATAAGTCTAACTAATAGAAACCGAGGAAGTATTTGATTAGAACTTGCTCTACGATGAAACTACTTATGCTTACAATTGATTAAACCTGATCAGCCGTAAAGCCTTTTTTTTCTTTTAGGAAGAGTACTCCCTTTATTTGGTTATGTTATGTATAATACCACTCGTTCGTAAATTAAATCTACACTTGATAGCATGATGCACATCATACTCCGGATCATATGTTCTTTTTATTACACCTACATCTTCGTTCCATCATAAATCCATATTAATCTTATCAAAGCACTTCTGCGCTTGCATCTTTTTCTTAATATGTGTTGGTTCATTTTATGATACGTTTATTCTCTTAGAACATACTTTCATGAATAGTGCATTGAAAGTAATATGAAAAATTAATAAAAAAGAACATGTAATTTGGAGCATGATATTGTAGGATTCAAGCATTGTTCTCTCACATGACACCTAAATGCAACGTACTACACCCTCACTTCCTGTCCCTAAGGAGCTTCAAACTTGAGACCTCGAGTTTGGGAAGCGAAGCTCTTTCAACTTGAACTTCCCCCACTTGCTGAATCACTATACCAATCATGCTTAGATGGTGTAAGTTATGCCTGCACAAGCAAGTGAGCAACATACCTTGACAATTTGTTCATTACCTGCTGATTTGTTGATAATATGAGATATCTGTGCATCACTTTTTTTGTCATTTTTTGGGGTGATTATCATTATACTTCATTAAAATCCTTGCTCTTGTATGCGCAGATAATATTTGACTTCCGCTTCTTGGCACTTCTTGCTATTGGAGGGTCGCTGGCTGGCTCAGTGATATGTTTCATGAATGTAACTTTCTTTCCCCCTTTCGTATATTTTACAGTTTTTTTGACAAGAATGTAAAATAATGCTATAACTTTAATAACTCAATGGAGCTTCTTTTTACTTGCTGCCATGCTAAGGTAAAAGCTCAAAATTATGCAAAATATCATACTGTAACATACTTCTATGTGGCCATGTTTTCCAGGAAATTCTAAACTTTTGATGTTTGATCTCAGTGGTCATGTTAATCATGCTCATCTTCAGATATGGCTTCCAGGGTTGTTTAGTACTGACTCTGTTTCTTAATAATTATGCACTTCATTTTATGCTTTAACCAAGGTAAAAGTAAAAAAAGTAGAAGAATGAACTATGAAGAGCAAAAGGAGGAGATATTGTTGCCAAAAATAAAGTAGAAGATAGAAGATAAGGTACATCTTGAAATTGATGAGGAGTTGTCACTCCACTTGGGACATTGATAGTCAAAAAGAGGAGGAGTCCATACCCTAGAAAAGTAAGAAAGAAGAACAAAAGGAATTCCTCAATGAGGAAAGCGTGTGGAGTATAAACAAATAAGGATCCACTCCATAGGGTGGCTTCTGCACTGCTCATATTTTAGGAGTTATGTAACAGTTTCCCTTTTTCTCTTCTTTTGATTTTGTGGTATATGCTGTCAAGGAGTTTGTGTTTTTTTCATGGATGTAGATGATTGATGACCTCATACTATGAGATGAATTCTGAGATATAGGGTGCATTTGATTTCTGCAGGGTTGTGTTTATGTTTTTGATGCGTATAAAATTTATTGGACATCCTGTCTCAAAGGAGTTCACAGTGGACAGATGGTTCTTCGATTAGTTGAAGCTATTGGTGAGATTTTATTCCCTGTTTACCCAATACCCCTTGTTTATTAATTAAATGCAAAATTTTGACCTCTCTAATCAAACTTCACAAAGTTAGACAGTAACTTTTTTACTAATGCAGTATTAGAGCTATTATTGGAAGATATGCATTAGTGAAAGTTAGAGTGTTGCATTTATTAAAATGAAGACCGTATATATATATTCCCTATTAGATAGAGTAGAAGACTTCATTTTGGACTCTATACTGTTTTCATTATCACTTGCTGTTTATTTATTTTGAATCCAAAGGCATATTCACCGTTCTATAGAAAGGGGCATGAATTTTCCACTGTCACTCTTTCATCTCATCTCTCCATGCTATTTTGCTTCATGTTTAAAGTTACACGAACAACTATTGTTCTCTCTGTGTATTCCCCATTTTTTCTTATGTTACTCGGACTCTTCTCTTACCGCAAGTACCCATGTCAAATCCTCACACTCTAACATAGGTATGGTCTATGGACACTTCAACACCTCATCTTGGGTCAAAATCATGGAAATTTTTATAAAATAGAATCCATGTCTGAGAAGAGTATCCAAAGTAACATACTAGTTTATATCTTCTTCTCTTTTGATCTTCTCCTTTCTCCCCCAAGTTCTGACTTCTGAGGGAGCATATCTAGATTGACATGCAGGCTATACCAAGCCTTTGGATCATATATTTGATTTGATAAAGGAAATATTCTTGTATGCAGATATTTATCTTGCTGGAACAGTTATGCTGGTATTTGCTATGGGTTTGTATGGTTTATTCATTACTAATACCTCTACCAGTGTGGATCCAAGTGATGATCGGGCCATAAAAGGTTCATCCTTATTTGGAATGTTTGCTCTGAAGGTAATTGCAAATCACATACTTGTAATTCTCTTATGTTTGCTCTGAAGGTAATTGCTAGATCCCCAGAGTTATCTACATACCAAGTGAGGAATAGACAACGATGCCCTTATAAAGCGAACAAAAAACTTATTCACTAAGAGCATTTATGTCGATTTCTCCTATATGTAATGTTAGTTAAATACTTCGTTAATAACAAGACTTATTTATATTTGATTCCTCTAGTTTTTCATGTGATAGGTTTAGCTTTCCTGCATATCCCACTGTTGGTATGTACATAAACACTCATGACATTACCATGCTTTTTTCAATTTTTCAGGAAAGGCCTAGGTGGATGAAAATTAGCTCCCTTGACGAATTGAAAACAAAAGTGGGGCACGTTATTGTGATGATTCTCATAGTAAAGATGTTTGAGAGGAGCAAGATGGTGACAATAGCCACAGGGTTGGATCTGTTGAGCTATGCTGTCTGTATTTTCCTGTCGTCTGCTTCGTTGTATATCCTTAATTTACTGCACAAATCAGATGAAAATGGTCATGATGTTACTGCTTAATAGATGAACTTGTTCAAGGCACTGATTGTAAATGAATTTGTAAGAGTAGTCATTGTTTTATTTGTACGAAACAATGTGAACTCAGTACTAATGCAAAGGATGAAATCTGGATGTTCATTTGATCAGTGTGTTCCTAGTACTTCCTCGTTGATGATTTCTTCAATGTGAGGATATTGCTTTCAGAAAGTAGAACTTCAGTATCCTTCTGTTTAGAACTTTAGATTGTTGTTGCAACTTGCAAGGCTTGAACTCGAGAACAAAAATGCAAGATAAGTATAAGTATTAAGTAGATTCATGATGTCCCCTTTCGCCACATACTTCTACCGTTTCTTCATAATTCAAACCTGCAAGCCTGCAACATTTCTCTCAACTGGGAATTCACAATAGATAATGCGGAAAAAAAAACTACTACTTAAAGGAGAAAAAAAAATTGCGTCTGCCGGGAGTCGAACCCGGGTCTATTGCTTGGAAGGCAATTATCCTAACCGTTGGACTACAGACGCTTGTTGTTAGATATAAAAGGTGAAATATTTAACAACTCAGTTAGTTTCTGCTTTAATCTAGGCAATAAACGTATTTGTCCATTTTCAGCAAAGATTAGAGAATCATCAGTCATCAATAGACAGTTTACCAACTTCAGATTACACTACAATTCTTAATGTTTCCTGAAAGTCATACCAGTCAGATATTTTTCCAACAATAACACAATTAGTATAATAGTTTGACAAAATACTCCTACTAGCTTGTTTGACTTTGCCACATAAATCAATAAATTGATGATGTAGCAGACCAGAGTACTACAGAGAAGCTCAATGAGGAACTGAAACTGAAGTGGATGAGAAAGTGTAATGAAGCTAGGCCATGACCAATGATAAATTAAACCCCAAGCGGTACCCAAATTTGTACATCTCAAGTCTCAACCAGTCAACCACCAGTCAACATTGTAATAATGGAGGAGGTTTTGCATACTATGAGAAGAAAGCAAGGTGAAAAAGGGTATATGGCAATCAAAATCGATTTTGAGAAGGCGTATGATAGACTCAGATGGACTTTCATTAGAGATACTCTGCAACAAATGAACCTTCCTTTGCTCTTAATTAATGTGATTATGGATTGTATTACAACATCCTCTCTTCAGGTGCTATAGAATGGCGAGCCCACAGATTCTTTCAAGCCAAGTAGGGGCATACGGCAAGGGGACCCTCTTTCCCCTTATCTATTTGTGATGTGCATGGAGAGACTATATCAAACCATAGAAGAAGCGATTGTGGAGAAAAAATGGAAACCAATTTATGCAAGTCGGAATGGGCCTATATTATCTAACTTGTTTTTCGCAGATGATATTGTTCTCTTTGCGGAGGCTAGCACCAACCAAGCCCAAGTTGTACATGATTGTCTTCGTAGATTTTGCTTAGCCTCGGGTCAGAAGATTAGTCTTCCGAAGTCGAGGGTTTTCTTCTCAAAGAATGTTCCTTCTGAGCAACAAGTATTAGTGATGCGTTGAATATTGAAGCTACGGATGATCTTGGAATGTATCTTGGAATGCCAACAATTACGAGCCGTGTTACAAGGGATACATTTAAACATATTTGTGAGAAAATTGATCGCAAATTGGTTGGATGGAAAACCAAATATTTGTCCTTAGCGGGTAGAATAACACTTGCTAAGTCTACGTTGTCGACAATGGCCAATTTTTCTATGCAATCTGCGAAACTCCCAAGAACGATATGTGATGATATTGACAAGAGGGTGCGAAGGTTTATTTGGGGTGGCACAGAAGAGAAAAGGGCAATTCATCTGCTTGCGTGGGAGACATTACAAAAACCTCAAAGCCAAGGGGGCCTTGCTATTACTTCAGCACGCCAATCGAATGCAGCGTTTTTAACTAAGTTGGGTTGGCGAGTAATCACGGAGCCTAACTCTTTGTAGACTCGAGTTCTCCGCACAAAATACTGTAAAGGTCGATGTGACATTGACATGTTCACACCTAAACGGGGGATGTCCAACATATGGCAAGGCATTACTGACAATGCCAAATTTCTTTGTGAAGGGATGCAGATGGCCGTGAGCAATGGCCAAAGGACCCTATTCTGGGATCATAAGTGGGTTACAAAATCAACTCTTTCGAGCTTAGTGACCAAGACTATTCCTAATGAGCTGCTCGGTGCAACTGTAAGGGAGATGTGGGATGAGCTCTAAGGATGGAAATGGGAGTTGTTTGCGGAGTACTTACCGTTGGAGGTACTTAAACAAATTCAGTCCTTCGCACTGAAAGAAGACAATGAGGTGGGTGACTTGATTTATTGGGGGTCAGGTAAGAAAGGCAAATTTTCTATCAAATCCTCTCTGAGTATAATGCGCAATATCAGTGATTCGATAGATGAGGATTGCTGGAATTTGATTTGGACTGCTCCCATCCAGCAGCGTATAAGGGCCTTTATGTGGACGATGTGTCATGATCGGATTCTTGGGAATTCGATGCGGTTCAAACGAAAGTTAACCGAGGATCCTAAATGCTATGTATGTGGAGCGGAAGAAGAATCAACTTTACACATTGTAAGGGACTGTCCTACAGCTAGATTGATTTGGTCGAAGCTAGGGGGCCTTCAGATACGGTGGAATTTTATCATCAATCTTTAAAGGATTGGATCACCACTAATCTGCAGCATCATGATAAGGATGGCTATCCTATTTGGGCGACTCTTTTTAGCGTGACTATATGGTGGGTTTGGAAATGGCGCAACTGCATTACATTTGGGCGTGCCCAAGAGGTGCCACAAGACATCGGTGGCTTTATCCACGTGCGGTATAATGAAGCTAGGCGGGGGTTAGAGAAGAGTATCATGTTGAAGTTGAAAACTGATGAGTCAAAGACAAAGGTGGAACTGGGTATCAGATGGAAACCTCCTCCGATGAATTGGTATGTTTTGAATTCAGATGGGGCTGCGAAGGGGGCTCCAGGCCCTGCTGGAGGTGGAGTAATTGTGCGTGACCATTGTGGGGGATTCATTTCAGCTCTTTCACTTAACTTCGGGTACTGCAATGCCTTCAAGGCTGAAGTGATAACTTTGGCTAGAGGACTGGAATTAGCAAGGGAGCTGCAAATAAGCCAACTCATGGTGCAGCTTGATAATCTTGCGTGTGTACAGATGATCCAACACCAAGAAGCAGGACGAAATGAGTGTACACATCTCCTAAACCATTGCATACATCTGATCCAACAAGAAGATTGGGAAGTGCGGATATTACATGTTTATAGAGAAGGCAACAGAGCTGCCGATTGGCTTGCCAATCACGGAGTTACTCAGTTCCTCCCTACAAATTTTTTTTCATCTGCTCCTCCTGGGCTTAGCTCCATTGTTGACGAAGATTTCAGAGGGGTGTCCATCCCTCGGCTTCTTCCTCCTTAGTCGCTTCGCTAGTTTACTGTGGTTTTAGTTTTATTATTGTTGTTATCTTTAGTTGTTATTTTCATTCGTTTGTTTGGTGTTTTCACCTCCTTTGGATCAGGTATCACCATAACCCTCCTGAGTAGATGCATACCAAGCGTAATTATATAATACTACCACAACGACCATTTCCTTTTTCCACACTCAAATAGAGAAACTCTCGATTGTTACGTATGATATGTAAATAGTGCATATCACAGTTGTATTTTGCTAATTTTGGGAAAATTAACTTCCAAAACACCACTATTGTTGACAATCCCAAAATTCCCATTAGTTTTCCCAAAATAGTGCATATCAGACTATATCACTTTTACAAGGAAAGCCAACTATAAATATTTTTCTTATTATAGCCATTAGGAATAAGGTCAGCCATGGTTAGGCCAATACATATAGGTGGAGACTATACTGCAGTAGTTCAAGCATAAGGTGAAATTGGTCAATCTCAAGACTCAAGTCCCATATCCGTGATGATCGATGTATATCATGAAAACCATGACAAATCCACATTCTACAATGGTACCATTATTTACCAATTAGCTAAATATGATCTACTACATTCCCCCTACATAATTCAGTAATATCTGCCAGGAAAATTATGCAATATAAAGCCATTTTTTTTCCTCATTTCTCAGCACCTTCATCTTAAGATTTCTTTCTGAGGTCTACAGCAGCTTGATAACCACCTTGGAGAGTCGTATCAGCAATTCAGTATATTCAATCCTCAGAATAGTCGGAAAGCTCCTCGTCGGAATCTCTAATTGTTGCATTTTCTCTGTACTTCCGGTAATTTTCAGCTAGGTTCCGATCCTTTTCAGCTTGAAGTTCCAAACGTGCAGCATCGTCAGCTTCATATTTCTTCCTCTTAAGCAGCTCGACAACCCCTTCAAGGGCCATATCAGTATCTTCACTTCTCATAAGCTCCTCGGCTACATCTGCAGGAGTTGCATTTGCAGCTGCCAAAAGAGTTTTGATCTCACCAAAGAGGTGATGGTTGGTAGAAACTTGGAGATACTTAATAGGCTAAGATGTTGAACCCCTCCATAGTAAGGTAGGACATGTGGATGTGCATGTCCATGCGACCAGGGCGCAACAAAGCTGGTTCAAGCTTCTCCTTGTGATTAGTTGTAAAAATGAACAACCTTTCATCTCCACAAGAAGACCATAGTCCATCAACAAAGTTAAGAAGTGCAGCTAGTGACATCTACAGTATGAAACGACAGTTTGATCAGGTGATAAAATACATCCACTCTAGTAAATCCAAGAGGTATGAGCTAAATTTGTTAGTAATACAATCCTAAAACCTGTTCAGTGAAGAAGAAAAACCAAAAAAAATACTCAGGGAATTTCGTCCTGGAAGCCCACGAGTGCGATCAATATCCTCAACAACTATGATAGTCCGACTTGGAACCCAAAGCAACAAGGATCTTAAGGAAGTTTCACACATTTGCCGCAATTGCAAATCATCTATGTCAAATTTGAGACAATTAGCAATAGCAGCTATCAAACTCGACTTCCCAGTACCCAGAGGATCATATATTAAGTAACCTCGTTTCCAAGGCATACCTACCCGTCTATAAAACTCCTTTCTCCTCCAAAACCGGTCCAAATCATTCTTTATCCCCTTCTTTGCCTCAGGATCCATTGCCAAATTCTCAAACATAAAAGGATGAGTCAGATTGACAGAACGCATGAAACTACTTGTTTGCTAATTGGTATAAAAGGCTTATAACTACGCTGAAGGTTCAAACCAGATGAACAAGTTTAGCATCCACAAGTATGCATTATAAAGGTGGAGACTGTTGTGCCCTGAGAGATGTAAATTGATTGCAGTACTTTACAATGAAATCAACAGCAAACAAATGTTACAATTATTCTTTAGCTAACCTATGAAAGGCCAACATAGAACAGGGTCAAACTGGAAAACTTTCAAGAAAAGTAAAGGTATATGTCACTCAACTAACTCAAGTTTGTCGCAAAATTGGCACCAAATTGAGGCTTGCATAAGTTGAATTAAAGAGCCTTTTTAATTTTACCTCGAGAACACTTTCCGGATCTTTTGGGGTGCTTCCTGAGTTTTATCCATCATCTTCCCCTTCACCAGATAGCTGCATCACCGAGCCCTCGGTTATAATCCCAGAAATTCAAATACTCTTTAGCAGATGGTGTTACGAGTTTGAGCTTCAGGCCATCATCAACACCATTTTCAGTATTTGGCTATCTGCCATTAATTTGCATGAGCACTTGAGCTGCAAGCATCCATTGGCATCATATAGACATCCATATGGAAAAATAAATGAAACATGATTCCTCTTGAAACTAAATTTGACATTCAGTCTTAAGCATTGATGGCTGCAACACATGAGCATCTGAGGAATTGCATATTCGAGCCATTTCATCCACCAAATTGACTATCTTTGTTGCATACCGTGTCTCATCGCCTAATCTAAAATTGTGAACAATTTCTATCAAGTCTACAAGGCTACAACCATGTAATTTCCCAGCTACTCTTTCTTTCATCAGCTCCTTCACCTCAGCACCATCCTCCCTCCTACCAGCAGCAGCATAAATATTTAAGAGTAGTGCATAGCACAACGAGTTATGTGGCTCTATTTCAATTAAGGCCTTTGCAACTTGTTCTGCAGTAGATAGATCACCTTGGAATCGGCATGAACCAAGTAAACTCGCCCACAACAATGATTCTAATGGCGTCTCAACAACAAACTCCTCAACTTTCCTGACAGTTTCTATTGCTTCTTGCACAAGCCCCTTGCTGGCCAGTAGATTTGCCATGCACCAATAATGAGCAAAATTGGGCTTTATGTCGAACAAACTGGCCATCTGAGAAAAAATAGGCTCTCCCTTCTTCCAACAGCCCTGAACGTGTACAGGCACATAGAACACCAATGTAAGTGATTTCATCTGGGAACATCTGTTGTGTTCCACCTACTTTCACATAGCTTTGAGCTTCGGCACTATCTAGTTTCATTCGAAGTATCATGTCTTCAAATAAACGAAGTCCATCTTCGGGATTGCCATGAAGACCATGCCCTAAGATCATTGAATTCCAACACACCAAATTCCTTTCATGAAGGCCATCAAAAATCCTACGAGCCACTCGTACTTTTAAGCATTTACTATACATATCAATGAGGGCCGTGTTCATTATCAAGCTCAAATTCCATAACCTTCTCACAAGAAAACCATGTACAGATGCTCCTTCTTTCCACCTAGCAGATCTCCCACAAGCAACAACCACAATAACTATAGTAGTACTGCTCCCTGATATTCCACTTCCCATCATCTGCCTAAAAAGTTTCAACACACACCCAGGGTTGTTCCCTTCTAGGTACCCCGTCATCATAACATTCCAAGACACCACATTTCTTTCCGGCATTGCTTCGAACACGTTGTGCGCAGTTTTCAAATCACTCACTTTCACAAACCCATCAAGTATTGAATTCCATGACACTAAATCTCTCACAAGCATAACCTCAAACACCTTCAATGCAACCTCAATCACCCCACAACAAGCATACATATGAATCAAAGAATTCTGAATTTGTATCACACCATCAAACCCATTCTTAATTACTTGACCATGACACATCTCACCTATCCTGGAACTCCCCACTTTAGCAGCACAACCAAACAATGGAGTAAACGTATAAGAATTGGGGAAAATCCCAGATTTCAGCATCTCAAAATAAAAGCTGACACCTTTCAATGGCAACAAACTAGTAGAGTAAGCCTTAATCACATTGTTATAACAAACTAAATCTGGAAAATCAATGCTGTCAAAAACACTCAAATTATAACACAAATCATCAACTTGGGATGAAAGTCTAAGTAACTTACTTCCAAAAAATGGGATTTTTATACGACCCGATATTAATAACTGGGCATGAATTTGTTTAACTTGGGTCTTCTCAAAATATCGATAATTAAGATAGGTTAAAATTTTATGAGAGAGAGAGAAATTATTTGAGGAATAAGAAGAGTAGTAACGTTGAAATGGAGGAAGAGAGAGATGAAAAACACATCGAATTAAAGCTTTTGCCATTCATCTGCAACTGGGTTTCGATGGGATTTTAAATTCAATCTGGTTTCCGCCATGAACGTTCATCTTTCTCTCTCTTAAACCATGAGAGATGGAGGGCGGAGGCGTTTGTAAAGCTGCAAAGAACGACGTCGTTTACATCAGCAAAAGCCAAAAGGGTATTAATTACTTTAAAATAAAATGGGAAAAATTGACAAAGCGGGTTCCAATTACGCCACCCTTCCATAATAGATCCCAACTTTCGATTATTCCACACCAGTCCCAACTTTAAGGGGTATTTTACAAAAACGGTCCAAGTGGAAGGGTGACCTGCTTAACCTGTAAAAAAAAATTAAACCCCTCTCCTTCCTCCTTTTTCAGTCTTTCTCTCTCCTTCCCTGCCACAAAACCACCAACCAGCCACCCACACCACCACCTCCAAACCTGCCAGCCACCATCACCCCCTTCCACCTTCACTGCCTGCGCCGGACCACCCTCTCCGCCGGCACCAAGGCTTCCTCCCATACCGCCGACCGTAACCCAGGACCCATGAACCCTCCCCGACCCTCTTTCCCCCCACCTCGACCAGCCGCCGCACCTAGGGGTGTAAGTTATTTGGTTAAAAACCGAAAACCAAACCAAACCAAACCGAATTAATAATTTGGTTTGTTTTTTTTCGAAATTTGGTTTGGTTTGGATTGGAAAATTTTTATTTTTCCGGTTTTCGGTTTGGTTCGATTTTTATTTTAAAAGAAAAAAAAAAAAAAACAAACCAAACCGAAGTTTGCCTATCCTATATGGGTTTTGATGTGTTTATCAATTATCTTTAGTTCTAGTACTTCAATTTTAAGCTTTAGTTGAAATTTGAAGTAATTCTTCTATGTTTGATGATTTGAAACTTGATAATTTTCGTATTATTTGTAAGATTTGGAAAAAAAAAATTGCATCATAAAGAATTTCGGTTTTTTGCTTTGGTTTGGTTTTGGTTTAGTAATTTCGGTTTGGTTTGGTTTGGTTTGGGACGAATTTTGGTTTGGATTTGGACTTGAAATATGAAAACCGAATTTATTTTGGTTTGGTTTGGTTTTGGGGCAAAACCAAACCAAAAACCGAACTTACACCCCTAGCCGCACCTCCCTCTCTCTCCTCTGACAAAACCGAAACCCACCACCCACACCATTTCAGACCCCCAACCTCCAGCCCTCCGATTTCCAGCACCCACCTATCCCCTCCGATTTCCACCACCCATCCACCCCCGCCGACCCTAAATTGCAACCGAATCTTCGCCATTGAATATTAGATGGGAACTCCATGGAAGAAGATGAGAGAGGGGAGGAAATCGGAGGGCTGGAGGTTGGTGGAAATTGGGGTGGTGGAGGTTGGGGAAATCGGGATAGGGGAAAGGGTCGGGGTGGGGTTGGGCCGCGTCTTGCCGAGTTAGGGTCGACGACGGGGAAAGGGGTTCGGTTGCCAGCGAGGAAGGGAGAGAGGGAGAGGGAGAGGGTGAGGTGGTGGTTGGGTGTGGGGTTGCCTGGAGGTGGTGGCTTCAAAGGTTTACCTCTTGTAGCGAGGTTAGGTGCTATGACCATTAATGTAAAGCACCCCCCCCAAAGTTGGGACTGGTGTGGAATTATCAAAAGTTGGGATCTATTATGGAAGGGTGGCCATAGTTGGGCCTGCTCTTGTCAATTTTTCCAATAGGGGACATGTTAAAAAGAAAGAAAAACAAAACAGAGGGGGGAGGAGAGAGAAAAAGGTGGAAAAAAATGGTGAGTGTGAGTAGAGTGGTGAAGAAAAAATGTATTGTTCTTTCACAAGGTACCCTTGTGTTATTTTAAAATTCATAGGGTATTTTTATTGTTTCAAAAATGCACTAAGTAACCTTACTATTTCAATAAAATATATGAAATGCCCTTAATGACTAACGACGTCAAGTTTCCATTAGTCATTAACTCTAATAAAACCCCTTTAATCCTAATTATGCCCTCTAATCCTAACCCTAACCCCTAACCCTCTAACACCTAACCCCCACCCAAAACCCTAACCCTAACCCTAACCACCCAACCACCACAGCCCCTCCTTTACCCTTCCCAACGAGCACCCCCACCCCTTCCCTCCACCCTCGCATGCCCCACCCCCATAGCCCCCCCTCTCTCCACCACCGCAGCCCCCCGCCCTCCCCCACATCTCCCCTTCCACACCCCCCCGCAAAGACCCCATCCCCGCACCCCCGCTCTAAAAGATTTGGAAGATGGGTTGGTAGATCCCAAGAGTCCTTCGGCATCAATTGTCTCGTCTTCTAAGTCAATCACATCCATTTTCTCCCTAATACACTTGAAGAGCTCCCTCCGTGCAAAGAGCAGCAAGATCAGCACCCACATAGCCATGGGTTTCCTTTGCTATTTTTTCACGATCAACCTGAAATTTTTGGAAAAAATTAGATTCAATTGTTGTGATGAACTACAATACTCAAAACTAGCGTAATACAACGGGGAAAAAAATCAATTTTTTTACGACTTACATCTTCCGAAGTTTCATATTCTTAGTATGGATGCTTAGAACTTCCAACCTCCCAACTTCATCGGGAACCCCAATGTCAATCTCGCAGTCAAATCTTCCAAATCTTCTAAGAGCGGGGGTGCGGGAGGGGGTGCTACGGGGGATGTGGGAGGGGGTTGTGGGGAGGGCGAGAGGAGAAGGGCTGCGGGGGGTGCGGGAGGGGGGCTACGGGTGGGAGAGGGATGGGGTGGGGCCGCTCATGGGGGGAGGGCAGAGGGGGGATGCTCATGGTTGGGTGGTTAGGGTTGGGGTTTAGGATTGGGGCTTAGGTGTTAGAGGGTTAGTGGTTAGGGTTTTTTCGTTTATTGTAGTTCAGATTGCAGTTCAGATGTAATATAACAATTCATTTGTAATGCGTTTTTCCATTTATTGTATAAAGATTGTAGTTTATTGTTGTTGGTTGTTGAATTTATTTTGTTTCATTTTTTAAAATTGTTAAATAGGTGGGGCACAAAATGTAATACCCCGATTTTTAAGGGCGTTTTAATTAAGCGTTATTTGTAATTATAAAGTTAATTATATTTTGAAAATTCTTATTTTATTTGAGTTTGGAATATTTGTAGTGTTTGTAATATATTTTGTTTTATGAAATTATTATTATTAATTATATATTTGGATTTTAATAACCAAATGAATTTTTAATTCTTTCTCTCTCATGATTTCCCTCACCAAAAGGAAACCCAACTCCATGTTATTTTCTCACTCCCAAAGAAACCCACACCATTTCTCTCTCTTGAAAGAAACCCCAAAACCCCATTTTCTCTCTCCCGTGAAAAACCCCAAGTACCCAACCCCCTTATATCTCTCCCCTCACCCAAAGAAACCCCAACCCATATTTCTCTCTCTCCTCCCCGTGAGAAACCCCAAAGCCCCCTCACCCTTCTCTCTCTCTCTCTCACTCCGTCATTTTTCTCCCTCCTCTCGCCGGCGACCTGCGTCGGTAGCCGGAAGTCGCACCCCACGCGCACCCCTTCGCACGGTGTTGCTCCCGTGCCGCCGTGGAGCTAGTGTTGCTGCGTGCTGTGTTGCTGCTACTTTGAGGCGGCGCTGCCTCCGTGGCCCTGGTTTGGCCACCGCGAGTTGGAGCTCGCCGGTGTGTCGACCACCTCGTCCTTCTCTCTTCCTTGCTCGCATCTCCTTCCTTATGCTGTTGTCCTTGTTGGTACTACACCCCTCTCTTCTCCTCCTCTTATTTTCCTCATATTAAAAGTCAATATTGAAATTATGGATTCTGAAGTTAAGTACTAATTGTTGATTCCTTGATTTATTGAGTTGTTGTAAGTATTACAACTATGCTAATTTTTGGTATTACTCGAATTAATCTGTGAGACTTGATTTATATCAGTCTTTAGAGGAAATTGGAGTTGGATGTGGATTATGTTGATTTGGTGAAACTGATTAAGTTGATGAAATTGATAAGTGAACTTTTGTTACCTTCTGAGTAAACTTATATTTCTTAGTTATGACGTTTTTGGGTGGCTTAAAATTATACTATTTATGGAATTTAGACTAATTCATGGTGTGTTATAATTACTAAAGATGGATTATTGGCAACTATGTGATGAAGAGATCTTAAGTTAATTGTTAAGAGGTTTTAGTGAACCACTTAATCACTTTTATGGAGAGATGTGCTTAATATGATGGTTAAGTATTCGTCCACAAGGTGGAAATGATGTATGAGTTTAAAGATGAATTGAGATGATAAAGAATGCAAATTTTACTTGTTCATGTCTTATTAAGTTTATGAACTCGAAGGTTGCGGGAAGTATTTTGATTAACTATTTTCAGCTTTACCAATGTCGGAATTGAAATATATATTGACTTTCTGACAATCTTGGTATTATATGACATTTAAAGTACTTTTGTTAACTATATCAGGTTTATTATTATACCTTAGGATGTTGAAAAGCTAAGAAAAGTGTATCAATGGACTATTGCGAGAAATATTTAGAGTTGGACGATGTTTAATGACGCTAGTTGGTTATGTGAACTATATCGCTAATAAACTTATTATATGGATATGAAGGAGTATGGAATAACTATGTCTTCTGTTTCATAAGTGATCGGAAAGTGTTAAATGATGACTCTTGTTCTTATGAATGACGAAGTATGAAATGTTTGCTATGATATATGTGCATGTATTTTGAATATGTTAAAGTATACCTTTTAATTCTGAAACCATCTGAAAGTATGAATGACTCTTAAACGATATGAGATACGAAAAGACTGCTATGTTTCTGCTATGTTTCTGCTATGTTTCTGATATGTTTCTGTTGTCATTCTTAAAAGTATTTAAAGGTATGAGATATGCTTACAATTTCCAATTATGTAAAATTTACGTTATGATCATTCTGAAACGATCTGAAAGTATAAAAAGTAACATCTATTGCTAACACCTACGATCCCCTTCGAAATGTGTTTATGAAATGATGTTTATAATTATGTTAAGGATTTTGCGATGTGATTCTCATATGGATTGTGGGATTAAATTGCCTTCGAATGATTTTCGTAAATGATGATCTTATGAGTTATTGATGCTCAAGTATGATTCATGAAGGATCTATGGCTTATGCCGATGAATGCTAAACAAACGAAACATGATAAATAAAAGTGAAAGAGGTTCTGGCAGTATAATGTTACGCTTATCTACTTTATGGTCGTGCACGTACCTTCGCACCCGCCGTACACCCGAAAAGGGAGCCGGGCTCCTTGAGGGGTACCGCATGTTATTTTGGTGCGAGCGGTGTATCCAACAAGGGAGCTGGGCTCCTTGAGGATCATCGCATGGTGGTGTATCCAACAAGGGAGCTGGGCTCCTTGAGGATCATCACATGGTGGGAGACGTCCCACATGTCTCGAGCGGTGTATCCAACAAGGGAGCTGGGCTCCTTGAGGATCATCGCATGGTGGTGTATCCAACAAGGGAGCTGGGCTCCTTGAGGATCATCACATGGTGGGAGACGTCCCATATGTCTATACTCGCCAGTTACCAAGCTAAAAGATGAAAAGATTATGATGAAACTTATGATATGAAATGAAATATTTGTTATGTTGATGATTTTATGATTTAATGTTATGCAGTATGATGACTATGATGTTACGGAAGTATGATTATGATTGCGATTATGTTTTATGATTTCACACATTATGTTATCGATGATTGGATTAGGAAATATGGAATGTTTTATGAATATGATGATTAGTGATGTTTATGAACGAATGCTGTGAAATAACTATGTTATTACGATAAGTACGATCATTACTAGTTAAGTAAATGAAAGATGATGATGATTTATGATATCCGTATGACTTAAAGTATATGTTTATGAATGTTTATTGTCTAATGATATGAAAGTATGTCTTCCGCTTTGATATGAAAGAACTACGATGATGTTACGACTTTGCTATGATTTTTGAAAGTACTTAAAGGTCATAAAACATGATGAATGATAATGGACTATGTGAATGTTGTTATGTTGTTGTGATATGGTTATGAATGATGTGAACATGTTGATTACGTGAGAGTCGTAGACACCAAAGTATGTTTTAAGAATGTTTTATGGGTTAGTACTCAGCGTTGTGCTGATGTGTCTGTCAATGTTTTGTTTTGTCACTACTGTGGCCTGTCACTTGGTGGGTGGCAGTGTTACAATAGTTTCAGGTTGAAGTTCTGGAGCATCTTTTCCAAGATAGAAGCAGTTACGTGCTAAGAGTTCAGCTATGATTGTTTTACGAATCTTTTGAGGCGAGGACGTTCCACTTTGTATTAATTAATAGTTAATGATTTAGTTTCATTTCTAGTTCTGGTTGAGCAATAGTGCTCCTGATTCTCTTTAGCTACTACTCCGCGAAAGCGTTGAGTTATGGATTTGAAAATATTTTATTATAACAGGTTTTTCAAACATTTTCCCATTTTGGGTTGTCCAATTTACAAAGGAAACTTTGCCGAAATTTTTAGAAAATATTAATCTACTATTAAAGTGTCTCTTTTAAGAGTGTCAAATCAAAGTAATGTCCATGTAAGTTAATGTCAAAGGTCGCCTTGTATTTTCCCATAGTGGAAAGTACGGCGGTAGCGCGCCGACTAAGCTAAGTCTTCCGCTGCTAATCCTGATTAATTAACTTAATAAGGATGTATGAAGGTCGGGGCGTTACACAAAATATAGGCCAACTGCAATAGCTACTGCCTACTAGCTTGTATAGCCTGTAGCCAGGCTCCGCTTTTTTTGACACAAAATACAGGCAACTGATCCGATTCTAACGTGAAAATTGGATCAGTTAACCAATAACTGATCCCGTTTTCACCTTAAAACGGATCAGTAAATGGTTAGCTGATCTGGTTTTGAACCGAATCAGTTAAAATTTTTCAACAGCTACGTGCCCACCCGACCCGGACCAAAACCGGATCTGAAAGTCGGGTGGGCTTTTTTCAACTAGTGAGCGAAAGAAACTAAGAGAGGAGGCGACGACGACCGAAGAAGTTGAGAAACTGAGAAAGGAGGCGAAAACCAGCAAACTGAGAGAGAGGAGGCAACAACCGACAGAGAGTGACTGAGTGAAGCTTTGACCTGAGTCCTTTTTATCTCTCTCTCCACTTCACATGAATTTCTTAAGAAATGTTCCCAAGTTCAGTATTGCAATTAAAAAAATCGGATGAAGTATATCAAAGCATATATATCCCCAATAATAACTAAATATCTTACCAAGAGTCCTTTTTGCAGGAAAAGCATGTGCCAATAAATTAGGTTTTGTTCTTGTCCAAAAGAGATAATTGCAATTCGTAGGAAAGTTTAGATTAAACACGTTCAAGAGTAGAAGCCAATAAATTCTGAAAAGTAGTAATAAATTTAATTGAGAGCCAACAAGTTCATACAAGGGATATTTGGATTCATTTAATAGCTTAAATTGGTTCAGATTTGGGCTTATAACTTCATATAAGAGCTAATAAGTTTTGTTAAGGTGGATTTAAGTGTAAAGAACAAAGCCATACACATTGAATCTAGCTAAATCCCCAAAGTTATCTACATACCAAGTGAGGAAAAGACAGCGATGCCCTTATAAAGCGAACAAAATACTTATTCACTAAGAGCATTTGTGTCCATTTCGCCTATATGTAACGTTAGTTAAATTGTTTATTGTTATTGATAATGGTTAGCTAAATGCTACTAGTTAATAACAAGACTTATTTATATCTAATTTTTCATGCGATAGGTGTGGTTTTCCTGCATATCCTACTGTTGAAATGTACATAAACACTCATGACATTACCATGCTTTTTACAATTTTTCAGGAAAGGCCTAGGTGGATGAAAATTAGCTCCCTTGATAAGCTAAAAACGAAAGTGGGGCACTGATTTGGGCTAGCAAATGTAGCAACTAAAAAAAGATAGGGAGTATATCCTTAATTTAGTGCACAAATCAGATGAAAGTGGTCATGATATTACTGCGTAGCAGATGAACTTTTTCAAGGCACTGATTGTAAATGAATTTGTAAGAGTAGCCATTATTTTATTTGTACGAAACAATGTGAACTCAGTACTAATGCAAAGGATGAAATCTGGATGTTCATTTGATCAGTATGTTCCTACTTCATCATTGATGATTTCTTCCGTGTAAGGATATTGCTTTTAGAAAGTAGAACTTCAGTGTCCTGTTTAGAACTTTAGATTGTTGTTGCAACTTGCAAGCAGGGGTAGATGAGGACATGTAAAGAGCCCAACAACATAGGGCCCCAATACAATAATGTAAGGGCCCTAATATATACTCCCTCCGTCCCATTTTATAGTTCCCCTATTCCATTTTGGGTGTCCCAAAATATTGTTCCCATTTCTCTAGTTTCCTTTTTAGATCAACCTTTTTATTCCAATAATGCCCTCATCAGCATAATTTAGGGACTGAAATACCCTCACTTTTGCTGAGCTGTCCACCATTTCATTTAATGAGGGTCAGCATTTTCTCCCAAACCCCCTACTTATTCAACGCTCTTCTATCTCCTCAATTATTCATAGAAAACATTAAACCGAAAAAATTTCCAGATCTGAGATTGATCTATTTGAGAGAATTGTGAAACATAAAAAAAAGGTTCTTGAAATTTTTGGTTTTTTTTGCTTTCTAACATGAACGAAAAATCTTCGAGCTTGTTTGGGGGTGAAACATAAAAAAAAGGTTCTTGAAAGAGTATTATTTTATACAAATTTATTTCATATTTGAGGAAACCACCCTTATTTTCCACCTTTAATAAATTTCTCAATGATTAATCTTTGAATTTTCAACTTTCCATTTTTAATATCTCAACCTTCCATCTTTATTTTTTTAGGAAAAATTAATGTAAAAAGTCCCAATTATGACTCAATATTTTTAATAGGTCCCAACTATTAATTAACCTGCGGATGTCCTTATATTAAGGGACATTCCTTTTCGCCACATACTTCTACCATTTGTTCATAATTCGGACCTGCAAAGCTGCAACACTTCTCTCAATTGGGAATTCATAATAGATAATCAATAATGCAAACAAAAAAGAAAAACTACAACTTATAAGAGAAAAATATTTTGCGTCTGCCGGGAGTCGAACCCGGGTCTATTGCTTGGAAGGCAATTATCCTAACCGTTGGACTACAGACGCTTGTTGTTACATTTAAAAGCCGAAATTGTTAAGAAGTTTTGTCCATTTTCAGCAAAGATCAAAGAACCATCAGTCATCAATAGGCAGTTTATCAACTTCAATTACACTACTATTCTTAATGTTTTCTGAAAGTCATACCACTCAGATATTTTTCCAATAATAAGATAATTAGTATAATAGTTTGACAAAATATTCCAACTAACTTGTTTGACTTTGCCACATAAATCAAATATTTGATGATGTAGCATAGAGTACTACAGAGCAAGAAGCTCAATGAGCAACTGGAACTGAAGTGGATGAGAGAGTGTCGTGAAGCTAAAGCCTTCACCAATGATAAATTAAAACCCAAGAGATACCCAAATTTGTACATCTCAAGTCTCCACCAGTCAAGCACCAATCTTCTTATATATTATCACCTCATGTGAGATTTCGAGGTACCAACACAACCCTCCTGAGTGGCCGCATACCAACCGTAATTATATAAGATACCACAACGATAATTTCCTTTTTCCACACTCTAGTAATAGAGAAACTCTCAATTGTTACGTATGATATGTAAATAGTGCATATCACAGTTGTATTTTGCTAATTTTGGGAAAATTAACTTCCAAAACACCACTATTGTATGACAATCCCAAAATTCCCATTAGCTTTCGCAAAATAGTGCATAATACTATATCGCTTTTACAAGGAACGCCACCTAGAAATATGTCTCTTATTAGAGCCATTAGGAATAAGGTCAGCCATGGTTGTAGGCAAATACATATAGGTGGAGACTATACCGCAGTAGTAAAAGTCATAAGGTGAAATTGGTCAATCTCAAGTCCCATATCCATGATGATCAATATATATCTCATGAAAACCATGACAAATCCACATTCTACAATGGTACCATTATTTACCAATTAGCTAAATATGATCTACTACATTCCCCCTACATAATTAATTCAGTAATATCTGCCAGGAAAATTATGCAATATAAAGCCACTTTATTCTCATTTCTCAGCACCTTCATCTTAAGTTTTCTTTCTGAGGTCTACAAGCAACTTGATAAGCACCTTGGAGGGTTGTATCAGCAATTCAGTATATTCAATCCTCAGAATAGTCGGAAAGCTCCTCGTCAGAATCTCTAATTGTTGCATTTTCTCTGTACTTCCCATAATTTTCAACTAGGTTCCGATCCTTTTCAGCTTGAAGTTTCAAACGTGCAGCATCGTCAGCTTCATATTTCTTCCTCTTAAGCAGCTCGACAACCCCTTGAAGGGCCATATCAGTATCTTCGCTTCTCATAAGCTCCTCGGCTACATCTGCAGGAGTTGCATTTACAGTTGCCAAAAGAGTTTTGATCTCACCAAAGAGGTGATGGTTGGTAGAAACTTGGAGATACTTATAGGCTAAGATGTTGAACCCCTCCATAGTAAGGTAGGACATGTGGATGTGCATGTCCATACGACCAGGGCGCAACAAAGCTGGTTCGAGCTTCTCCTTGTGATTGGTTGTAAAAATGAACAGCCTTTCATCTCCACAAGAAGACCATAGTCCATCAACAAAGTTAAGAAGTGCAGCTAGTGACATCTACAGTATGAAATGACAGTTTGATCAAGTGATAAAATACATCCACTCTAGTAAATCTAAGCGGTATGAGCTAAATTTGTTAAGAAAAATTAGAAAATAATAATATTGGAATAAACACACGAACAGTTAATTAACGCAAAAATCACATCCCAGCATGTACTTATTAATAAATCCTTGTTAGTAAATAGTAATACAATCCTACAACCTGTTCAGTGAAGAAGAAAAAAAAAAAAAAAAATACACGAACCTGAGACTGATTCGTGTGGTGACTCAGGGAATTTCGTCCTGGAAGCCCACGAGTGCAATCAATATCCTCAACAACTATGATAGTCCGACTTGGAACCCAAAGCAACAAGGATCTCAAGGAAATTTCACACATTTGCCGCAATTGCAAATCATATATGTCAAATTTGAGATAATTAGCAATAGCAGCAATCAAACTCGACTTCCCAGTACCCGGAGGACCATATAGTAAGTAACCTCGTTTCCAAGGCTTACCAACCCTCCTATAAAACTCCTTCCTCCTCAAAAATCGGTCCAAATCATCCTTTATCCCCTTCTTTGCCTCAGGATCCATAGCCAAATTCTCAAACGTAAAAGGATGAGTCAAATTGACTGAACGCGTGAACCTACTTGTGTGCGTGTTATTATTATAACCTCTTGATGTACAATCATATCTTGATGTACAATCATATATTTTCAAGTATTTCGCTTCACGTATAATATCCTTTGAGGTCTCCACAACATAGGGCAAGTAAGAAATGCAAACCTTCTTTTTACGCTCTTTGTCAAATACCAATGAGAGGTAGGATTTCTCCATACTGTCTGATAGCTCACCAAATGTAGAATATAGTTCAGCTTGTTGTTGTTGTTGTTGTTGAGAAACGATCGAGGGAGGAGCAGTGGAAGAAGAGGCTATATAATGGAAAGTCCATTCAAGATTTATCCCTTCAAAATTCTCACAGAAATTGACCCCTTCAGCAAGCTTAAAGCTCATGTTCTCCTCATTGGGTGCTCTTGTTACCTGGAGTAGGCATATTTTCAGTTCAAGATAATTTAAGATCAAACAACACTAACTAACCTGGTTAAGGATTTAAGAAACACAAGTAAGAAAATATGCAACTTAGGAGAAATCCAACATCTAAACATGTCAAGATTTGGTCAAGTACTATTTCTCTTTCATTAATATGAGAAGTAATATATACAACCTAAAGGATAGAGTCATAATATGAATCTAACAAGATAAATAATATACATCTATAATATTTCCTCCGTTTCAAAATAAGTGATAAGTGCAAGTGCAACACCTTTTAATTTTGGTAAACAAACTTACTAACTTTAAACACATATACATTTCCCCTCAAAAAAATATTTACATTCAAAAAAATATACACATTTATCACTCATATAATCCCTTTGTTTATTTTAATAAAGCTGAATTTTGATCATTAATTTCTCTTTTTCTATATTAACAAATAAAAAATTGTCAAAAATTACCTTTTTCCAATTATTATTTTTTGGCAAAAAGTACCTCTTACAAGTTTATTTTGTAGAAACCTACTTACTTCTTTCCTAATTGTTGGTCATATATGGATATTTTTACTAGATAAGAATAAATTTCCTAGACTGATCTTGTATAGAGCCCCCACCAAGAGGCTTATAAGTCATAACAACCAAACACCCTCAACTCCCCTAGATCCTAAGTATATGTTTGGAATAGGAATTGAACTCTAGACTTCGCCTAAGAAAAATGGGAAAGCTCAGCAAACCCTAATTCCTTTCACATATAGATTGTGGGATATGGAAAGAAATCAAGATAAAACGCACTTTTTGTACTATCTCTCGTACCTTCTGTTGTCCTAATAAGTTGTTACCAAAATTTAAGCTCGTCCAACTAATACGTAATTGAAAATATTAATAGTCAAAAATCAAAATGATGTACTTATCAAAAAGCAAGTAATGCATTTCTTAAAGAAGTGAAAAAAGAATAGAATAAAGTTGCATAGATCTACTTAATTACTTACCTTAAGTACATTGGAAGAATCACTAAGCTTGTTGCAGAGGTAAATTTGACAAGCATCAAAGATTTGATTAGTACATAATCCACTTCCCTCTTCAATTATGAGCTTATATTTGTTTGGAGATATAATAGAAGAGGGTTTGTGGGTGAACCATTGTTTGAAGAGGTCATAAATGTACTCTCGAACACTTAATGGAACAAACTGGTAAATAGCTTGTTGAACCAAAGTGAAGGTAGCGCACAAAGAAGCATAAGCTGAAAACAATGATGCACTACTTGGAATTCTTCTTCCCTCTCCTAAAAACTCCATATTTACTGTTGAACTTCTAGCCTCGAGTGTTCACTATTTATGCTGCTTACTTGTAGAGTGTAGACTGTAGAGTCTAGAGTGTATACTTGGACGTTAAGGAAAATAATTACTCCTTGCAAGTTATACTTTCCTTCCGAGTTCTTTACTGAAGGTAAAATTTGTGCAACTTTTTTGGATTGTCAGAAACGCGGATGACACACGGAAAGTACACCCAACAGCCTAAACATGTGTTTTATTATGCTACTCCTACAATGTTCGAGTTGTATACTTCCTCCACTCTGTTTTAAATGAAACGTTTGTTTTTTTACGCAACCTAACGCGTTTTTTTAATCATTAATATCTTTAGTTGTGCAACGTAAAAAATATAAAAAACTATAATTTGATAATATGTATCGAGACGGATCTAACAAGATTTCACTTAACTATGTTTTTCTTTATATAATGGCAATAAATTAGAGTCAAAATTGTTCAATGACTTGTGTTATTTCACCCTATGTTTCATTTAAAACAGAACGGAGGAAGTATTTTACCATTAATAGTTTTATGTAGGATATAAATCTGCATAAATTAAATAACTGAACGTGAATAAATTGTAGGATATAAACATACAGAAATCAAATAACTTAACCTAAATTACAAGAACAAGTTGCGCCATGGTATGATGGTCACTGCCTTAGAAACGAATTTCGCCACCTCCGGTGTGGATTCACGATAACGTTCGTCCCTCAGGGTTCACACAACTATCTCTGACTCCGTGCACCAGGATCAAAGATTGGTATTTCTCAAGAACTGCTCAAATCTCAGAGAGAATAGGGTAGGCTTGTGTTTTAGGGTTATCTTGAACGAATGAAAAAGAAAGACGGCCAATACGACATCTATACGAGGGTTAAGAAACAACTCCGAAATAAATTCAGAAATAAAGAAGAAAATGAAGTATTTCGGAGACCTCGAAAACCGCGAGTCGCGGAATATAGCGCGAGTCGCGGCAGGCTTACGGCGATCTACCGTGAGACATGACAAAAACCACGAGACGCGGCGGCTACCGCGAGTCGCGGTAAGGCCTCGGCAATAGACCCCATAATCCCAGATGATGCGCTCAACGCAAGGGGTGGTGCACGTCACGCAGCGCACTGCGCAAAGCACCTAGCAATGCGCCTCACGCATTAAAGCTGCGCCTCACGCATTAAACCCTAGAATTCTTGCCTTTGCGTTCCACTTGAGATTAAATCCAACCTTTTAAATACTCCATCTGTCCTATAATATAATGTTTGTTTAATTTTTGGCGTACTTTAAAATCTTTGACCAAATATTCTCATTAATATATATTAAAAAATACATAGTTATGTGAAATCTTGTTAGATTTGTCTCAATGTATACATTCATAATATCAAATTTTTATATTTTATTACTAATTTAAAGAGTGAAGATATCGAAGGTAAAAAGTTCATCTTGGAGACCGTGTAAAAAGAAACAAACAGTATATTATGGGACGGAATGAATAATTTTCCTTTGAACCCAATGTTGTTAAAATCGTGATTCTAGTTTGAATCGGAAACGACCTTTAGAATCGAATCGTAAAATCGAATCGTAGGATCGTAAGATTCTACAAACACGTATAATCAAGATATTGCACTCAATCTTCACTGAATATGCTAAAATTATAAGTTAAAAGACCTAAAAATTGGAAAAAATAGTTGTTTATGCACTATATTGGTAATAACTAACAATATATATCTATTATTTTCTTTGTTAGCATGATTTAAATTTGCGAGGTTTTCGCTAGTCAACAGAAATGTATAGAATCGTCTAGAATCGTGAATCGATTCGTCTACCATATTTTGAATCGTAAAATCGTAAGATTTTAAGATTTGAATCGCGATTTTAATAACTTTGTTTGAACCCATTTATTTTTATTGTGTATCATTAGATATAGTGAGTGACAATGTGAATTCCCTTGTTTCGCTAGGAAATATAATTTCCAACCAAGGAAAATAAAGTTCAACACCATATTTTCCCACCTTGATTCGGTCCAAACCATATAGAAGAAAGTTAGTAAAATATTTTTTCTGGAAAATACTCTCCTCCCAACCAAACATCGAAACACAACCCTAATTACTTATGGTCTTTGAGTTGTATGGCTGACCATTAAATCGTGAATATTTCTAAGTATGCATTTGGAAATAATTCAATATGATAGTATTTTGAAGCTATACATCATGACAAATCTCAAAAAAAATCCCGTTGATAAACTTTAACTTCAATAAAAATAACATATAATTAGGTATGTACATAGGGAGTAGTTAAAAGTATACTTTGTCTGTATCTAAATACATGCACCATTTGCATAATAACTACTATTCATCTACCAACCTTATCACATATACTTTCGCAATTAGATAAGAAAAAATATAGTCAAGTGTGGTCATATTTGGTTTGTCTTAATGCATAATTTCAATCAACTTTTATAATTTCTACTTATACATAATTAAAGGTACTAAGGAGCAAGTAGCTTATTGGATAGTGTACTGTGTAAGTCGAAAAAGTTCCATGTATTTAGAAACGGAAGAAGTATAAAATATATATTCGGCGATGACAACGACATCTATGATATTAGTTGCAATTAATAAATTTGGCATAGAAGTTTAGGATGATGATTGGCAGTGGACATATTTATTTAAAATGATTTAGGCACCTACTAGTCAAATCCTTTTCTTATCGGAGCTTAGTGTATTTTAAATGATTGCTAGTTTTACTTTGTCTACCATCCTCATAAAATTGTGTGGTTGCAAATACTAATAAATAATGGAGGAAATATAGATCTACTTGCTCCCATATTCTATAAATTAGTATTTTAGCCCCGGCGATGTCCGAGTCAGTTACAATTATCAAATATATTATTATATATTCATAAATCTCATAATTGATTTTATTAGTTTTTTGTAATATTCAGTCTAGCTCGAAATTGAAAATTAGACGTTATTGCATGATAAGTTGTTTAAAAGCTTATAAGGAATTTGGGGATAAAAATAACAGTCTCAATGGAATTAGGGTAATAGAATGTTATTACTTAATAAAAGTGTTATAGTTCAAAAAGCATGTCTATGTCTTTATAATTACATATAATTATAAGACTTTATTATGTTTTACTTTGAAACATTAAGCATTGAAATTGTAGTAGATACTAGATATGTGGTTAAACTCTCACATTTTATTTCAAAGGTCATGTGTTCAAATCCTATTAACTACACATTGTTAATATTTTTAAATGAGATTATAAATATATGTATTAGAAGTTTGAGCAGAGTGTCACGTGACACCGTTCCTTTGATATGAACACCTTTTAATATATTTATATAGATTAGAGTACATGTTATTGATCTATCTTTTTCGACCTCATATTTTTTTTCCCAAAAAAAATGCTAAGAAAATAAGAAATTATCACTTTACGCCAAAACCAATTGTATATTTGTATTACCTATAAGAAGTAAACCCAAACAAAAAGATGAGAGAGAAAGTAGTGAGAGAAAGAGAAAAGAAAGATGAAAAAAGTCCCAATTCAAAGCCAGTGAAAACCCGAAAAACTAACCCTAGTCTATCAAAAATTCCCCAATTCAATTTTGTGAATTGCAAATTCAACCAGAATGCAAAATCCTTCCTAATTTCAGCCATCCCACATCTTTTAGTTGTCATAGTAGTAATCAAGGGCATCCAACTTGCAAGTTCTAGTTTAGATCAGTCCGAAAATTTTCCCCAAAATGGGGTTAGTTCTCGAAATCAACTCATAATTGTTGTGAAATTTTATCCTTTGTTCTTAGATTGCTCGCAGATTAATCCTTCTAGTCTCATTGTAAGGATTCCGTTCCAATCTCTTAATTGGATTAAAGGTTTCCTTTATCTTCCCTTCAAATTCAAATTGGGATTTCAGACTAGGGTTTTTTGGGTCCTGGTTTTCCTGTTGTGTTGTGATTCAATTTGGGGGTCTCTTTCACTCTGGGGTGCAAATCTTTCGTTTTTTCTGAAGGTTCTTGGCTCGTTACTGTTCATTTCTGCTGCAGCTTTGGTTGCCGTTCTTCCGTGCTGTTTGTATGGTGGTACTGCCACTGTGGTGTGGATTTCCGACGAATTTTTATATCTTCGTGGCCCGTCCCTGCTCTTGCAAGGGATAATTTTTACTGCCACTATATTGAGATGCGTCAGAGCATTTGTTGTAGACAACATGATTTCAAAATCCAACTTTGCATACTATTGTGATCAACTTCATCGGGATCTCACGGTCAATGATTTGGCTTCTTTCCAACTTTGGGCTATCAAAGTTGCTGCTTGGTGCATCAATTTAGCAAAATTAAACCTTTTTCGGAGTGGTGATCATCCATTTCGGGACTCGCATTTAATGTGATCATCCAGGTTGTAAGTAAACTCTTCACTTTCTCTTGGTTAGACCTTTTAACATCTGTTCTTTTCTTTGTAAGAATGGATGAGACAAATGTTATATTCCCTTTTATTAGGGTCTTGGTTATGAAAATTCTTAAGTCTGGTGCTATTTTCATAAGATTGAATGCTATGAAGGAAGTTGGACTCCCTCTAAAGGGTATCTTAATAGATGTTTTGTGGATCTTTGACAAAGTTGTCATGCTCTTACTTTTGAATTGGTTACAAATCATAATTGCTATATATAATTGTTTGAAGATGTCAATCTCAGTTTGTGGATTGGCTGTCTATGTAATGGTAATCTCAATGAAATCCAATCTAGACCACAGAAGGTATTGGATTGGAATTTGTTGGGTGTTCTTTGAAATTGTGCTCTTTTATAAAAACTCCAATTTAGGCCACAGAAGCTATTGGATTGGAGATGGTTTATGGTTATTATTCTTTTCTTTTTACCGTATCACCGCTCTATTGTGCCCAAAGAAGGCTTCTCAGATAAACTTTGCAGTACTTTTAAGGATGATAAATTTCCTTAGTCATACTTTTTCAAGAAAACATCTCCTACTGAAATTCTCTTTTGAGTATCTCTATTGTATCTTTGAAGATGTCACTCTCTCTTGTACATTAGCAATTGCTTGCAATAATTCTTTAATTGGGTGGTGGCACCCAATAAGAGTTCCCTCTCCCAGTAAATTTTTGCAGGAAGTTATTGAATTCCAGTTGCAGTCTAGGAGTTTGTCAAATTTATCTGACTGCATTCTTGTGCAGATGATTATAAGCTCTACAGCCCCCTGCCAGTTAAATCTGGCTTGTCTTTTATTATTTAAATAATTATGATTATTGGCTTTTGGAATATTCGAGGGGTTGCTAAGAAGAATGCAATTACCGATATTCGAGATTTTTGTACAAGTAATTTTATTAAGATATTTATGATCTGTGAAGTAAAATCTAAAACTCCTCCGGATTTCATCATGTTGATTTTGTTCCCACTTTAGGATTAGCAGGTGGTTTATGGCTATTTTGGAAGGATTGTAATGCTTGCCCTTTTAACTTAGTAGTACTTCATAAAGCTGCTCGCTTTATTTCATGCTCTATTTCTCTTCTTAATGATCAAGTATCCTTTGTAGTGATTTTCATTTATGCTCCTGCTAGACAGGAACAGAAAGCTGAATTTTGGGATGAATTGATTATGTATGTTAATAATCTATCTTCTCCCTTTGTTATTCTTGGTGACTTTAATGAAATAAGTTGTGATCAAGATAAATTGGGGGGTGCAATCTTCAACTGTGCTAGAACTTATACTATGCATAACCTTTTCAACAAAGTTTCTTGTGTGGAACTACCTTTCATGGGTTCTAGATTCACTTGGAGGAAAAAAAGAGGTGGCCCGAATAATATATTGGAACGTATTGATAAAGGTATAGCTAGCACTTCATGGATTAGTAAATTCACTCAAGCTAAATTAAAACATCACCCCTTTACCTCTTCTGATCACTGTCAGGTGTCTCTAGATTTATCAATTACCAAAGTTTTGAAAGCCCCTCCATTTCGTTTTGAGAAAATGTGGTGTCAACGTAAGGATTATGATACGTTGGTTAAAAAGTCTTGGTGTACTCGATTTGACGGTTCACATATGTTTAATTTAGTTAAAAAATGCAAACTTCTCAAAGACAACTCTAAGAAATGGAATCTTTCTCAGTTTGGAAATATTTTTAGGCAACTTCGGCTAGTAGATTCCAAATTGGCAACCATTCAGGAGAGGCTCATTTCTAACCCACTATGCACTAGTACAGAATCGACGATTTGCGTCGGATGCGAGGCGCCCATTTGCGTCGGACATGGGTCCGACGGCACAGGTCTCGTCGCAGATGAGGATACAGGATCTGCGTCGGACAAAGGCACGACGCAGTTGAATAGTTATCTGCGTCGGACCCAACCAAACATGCGACGCAAATGGTTACCATCTGCGACGCACATTAATCAACATGCGACGCAGATGAACCATTTTTTTATTTTAAAAAAAGTCCATTTGCGTCGGACTTAGTCATACATCTGACGCAAATGGTGATTTTAAAAAAAAAAATATATTCACGTATAAAGAATACAAAGTCTGAATTTATACAAAATTAAACCTAAAATACAAGAATGAAATTTCTGAATGAGATACTGCCCAGAATTCGTGTGATACAAAATTAAAGAATGAAAAATACTATTTTTGTTCCGATTAACAAAGATGTATAAAAAAAAACACCAAGGATAACGCTAAAATCACACCACAAAAATTCATCAACCACACAACAACAACAAAAAATTCATCACACCACACCACAAAAAATTCATCAACCACACAATAACAACAAATTCAATCAATTAAACGCTAAAATGAAGACGAAAAACGAAACTATAACGCTGAATTAAAAAAAAAAGATACAAAATTCACCAACACCACAAATTTACAATTGAAAACACCAAGGGATAACAAAAAAAAAATTTGAACCATAATATATACAAAATTAAAAAACGAAATTAATTAAGAAACTAAGAAAATCAGATCTGAAAACACCAAGGGATAACCGAAAAAAATTGAACCAGAATATATAAAAAATAAAAAAACGAAATTAATTAAGAAACTAAAAAAATCAGATCTAACTTATCGTTCTTCTTCAATTCTCGATTTTTCTTGAATTCTCGTTCTTCTTGGATTTCTGGAAATTCGAATCTCGTTCTTCCACCAAAATCGCCCTCACTTGAACGCATACTTCCACCATCAGCTGCTCTATTTTTCGATCTAGATCCGCGTGCGACGACATTTTTTCGATCTAAAACTTCTGGAAATCGATAAATCCTCGACAAAAATCGATCGAAAAGTATAGATTTTTCCCTTTTTTTAACGATTCAAACAAGCATTTGGATCGATTGCGATAAAATTAGAGTTAGGGTTTCAAATTCGGAGAGATTGATATAGAGGAACTGATTTAGGACTAGGGAGAAGATGAATCCATCAGCTGTGAGAGAAGAAAGAGGAGAAGTGGTGGTAGGATAAGAGAGAGAGAGGGGGGTTTGAAAATAAAAGGAGAAGTGGGGAAAACGACTGGTTGAACAATTGTTGGTAGGGTTTGAAAAATATAGCTGTATATGCGTCACACGTATTGTGATCCGACGCACAAAAATGAGTTTTTTAATGGGCTATCTGCGTCGGATGGGCCACGTGGTCCGACGCAGATAAGCCAAATCTTTTTTTGAGGCTGTCTTAGGTTGTGCATTTGAGTGGAATCATCTGCGTCGCACCTAACTAACATTCGACGTAGATGACTATCTGCGTCGCACACTAGTTAAATACGACGCACATATGTCGTCTTTTGCGTCGATTCCCTGTTGCATGCGACGCAAATGAATATTGTGCGACGTTTGTCCTGTTGTGCGACGCAGATGGTGAGACGCAAATCGTCGTTTTTCTACTAGTGATGCCCTTCTCTTAATATGCAACAAGATCGCTTTCTTCAAAAACGTGATAGGCTCCTAACTTTTAGTCGTGAGTAATGGAAGCAAAAGAGTAAGACTAATTATCTCCATCTTGGGGATGCAAATACAAAATACTATCATACTCATGCCTCTATTAGGAGGAGTAAAAATCAAATTAAGAATTTTACTACAGACACTAATCAAATCATTTCCTCCCCAGCTTATATATCAATTGAGATCACGAGGGAATTTAATAAAAGATTTGTCTCGAATCCTCATTGTTGTTTTGATGAAGAAGTGGATTTCTCCCTCCTTTCTCCTATTATTTCCCCTGAAGACAATTTATTTCTCACAGGCATAGTATTAGATGAGGAGATCAAAGTTGCAACCTTTGATCTTGCTCCTGACAAATCCCCAGGCCCAGATGGCTTTCCTCCATTTAGTAAGAGCAGTCAAAGTTTTCTTCCACTCTGGAAATATTTTGAAAGAGATCAATCACACTTTCCTTGCTCTAATCCCAAAGATTGATAATCCCTCAACTGCTAATCATTTTCGTCCAATTAGTCTGTGCTCTACCATTTATAAGATAATTTCGAAAGTTATTTGTAATCGCCTTAAATCAGTAATGGGGAAGATTATCCATCCCCTCCAAGGTGCCTTTGTTCTGAGCGTCTCATTCGGGATAACATCTTAATAGCGCATGAAGTTTTCCATTCTTTTAGTAAAAAATCAGGTGCAGAAGGCTGGATTGCAATCAAGTTAGATATGAAAAAAGCATACGATAGGCTAGAATGGGACTATATTTTAGTATCTCTTAGAAAGTTGGGGTTCTGTCCTCAATGGATTGAGTGGATTAAATCCTGTATTTCTACCCCGTCTTTTTCGATTCTAGTCAATGGCGTCCCAGGGGATAGATTCTTTCCTTCAAGAGGCATCCGCCAAGGTGACCCTCTATCCCCGTATCTTTTTATTCTTTGTGCTGAGTTGCTTGCTAGACAACTCTCCTTTGCGAATTTGCAAAAGATAAATCTATTGGAGTCTCTATTGGTAAATCTGGAGTCAGAATCCCATTTCTTACTTTTGCGAGATGATACAATGATCTTTGCCAAGGCAAGCGATCATAGTTGCTCCACTATTAAGGCGATTTTGGATAAATATTGTTCAATGTCAGGTCAATTAGTCAACTTCCATAAGTCTGCCTTCCAATGTTCTCCTAATGTTTCAAATCTTGCTAAAGCTAATTTTTCTAGGCTTTTAGGCATGAATGAAACTTCCAATTTAGGGGATTATTTGGGTTGTCCAATTATAGATTCAAGGGTTACCAAAGAAACTTTTGGGAAAGTTCATTGTATGGTACGTTAATTAACTCCCTAAATGGAAAGCCAACTCTCTTTCGCAATTTGGTAGAACGGTTTTAATTCAAGCTAATCGGCTACTAAAGCCAATTACCAAATGCAAAGTTTTTATCTTCCCAAACAAATTCTTTCAAGTTTAGATAAAACCTATAGGAATTTCTTTTGGAATAAAGATAATCTAAATAAGACGACTAATTTGATAGGGTGGGACAAAATTTGTTTACCAAAACTGATACGGGGTTTAGGAATTCGGAAGGCAGATGTCAATAATATTGCTCTTCAAATGAAACTTCTTTGGAAAATTGTTAAACAAAAAGACAATCTATGGGTAAATTTAGTTAAGAAAAAATATAGTAAAAATCAGGATATTTTATCTCATAAAGTCTCTTCAGTAGCCTCTTGGCAATGGAGAAAACTTATGTCTCTTAGACCCTTGTTTAGGCAGGGGTTGAGATGGCAAGTAGGGGACGGAAATGAGATCAATTTTTGGGATGATAATTGGATCTTCCAATATCCCCTTAAAAAGATTATTATTCCAGCTCATGAGTCGGAGCATTTTAAAGTGAGTGATGTGATTGATGTTCATGGGCTTTGGGATCGGGGGAAAATTGCTTCTCTTGTCCCCTCCCCATATAGCTTCAATTATTTTTTCTTCTTTTCTTCCTTCTAACCCTCGGCTGATACTCTTGTGTGGGGCTGACGGGCGATGGGGAGTATTCGGTCAAGTCAGGGTCCATGTTAGCCCAGAGTCTTCATAACCCGAATTTTGAAAAAGTTGAATTTGCTTGGCTTTGGAAGCTTAATGTTCCTCCCAAAATCAAAAACTTTTTATGGAAAGCTTGTCATGATGGGCTTCCTACAAAGACGGAGACTTGAAAAGTGTAAGGTCTTTCTTCCTCAGCAATGCGTGTTATGTAGTAATGCTCCTGAATCTCTTTCCCACCTTTGTTTTGAATGTCCCTTCACTTTAGATGTTTTTGAATGTCTTCATGACAATGGTGCTTGGCCAAAGCTCCCTCAAGAGGTCAATTTTTCTAGTCAGTTTACTTTTCGTTATTGGATAGATTATTGTCATTACGAGCTCTCTTTGGAAGTAATCAAAAAGTTTTCTTTTGTATGGTGGTTTATCCGGTTCTATAGAAATAGAGTGATTTTCAATGATGAAGGCATTTCCCTCGTCGTGCTAGTTTCCAAATTAGTAGCTTTTTTGCTCAATGGGCTAAAGAGGACTCGTGAGGTAGGGGACTTATCCTCTACTTCTTCTTCTTCACTCAAGAAGAATTTCCCCCCGATTCCTCGAGTGGGTATTAATCTCATTTGGTCCCCTCCTCCTTCCAATTTTTGCAAGCTAAATTTTGATGGTTCTAAACTTAGTAATGGTTATGCTTCCTTAGGCTTTGTGATTAGAAATAGTGATGGAGAAGTTCTTTTAGGCTGGTGCAAAGTCTCGGGCTCTCATGTTTCTATTATTCAAGGCGAGGCTTGGGCTCTTAGTGAAGGCATTAAGGGAGCCTCTTTCCTTAATATCTCTCGGCTCATTGTAGAAGGCGATAATTTAGGGGTTATCAATTCTATGAAGAATTCTTGGCGTATTCCGTGGGAGATTTCTAACATTGTCAAAGATGCAGGTACGGATGCTCTTCGGTTCCAGGTGTGCGAGTTTCGTCACTGCTTTCGTGAAGCTAACAAGGCTGCTGATTTCATGGCTAGGAAGGCGCATGACTACCCTTCTCTGTTATATTGGTTTCCTTCTTATTGTATGGATTTCTCCCTTATCATCCGAAAGGATGTTTTAGGCTGGCCCCCGGACTAGGGTGTTAGCCTAAGCTTGTTCTCCTTATCAAAAAAAAAAAAAAATTTGTATTACCTCGACATCATCCACATAAGATAGAAAGCGCGCATAATTTTTAGAAAAAATTGAGAGCCAAAAGGCCCAAACTACTAACTGAATTAGCGATTACTTGAGCTAAGCTGCTAATCTAGTTAGCTTTGTTGCTTTCCTAAATCGCTTAATGAATTAGTGGTTAAAATATTTCCGCTAATTTGAAAAATGTTTTAAAAACAAACCCATGTACTCTGAAATTTATAGAATAAAATCAATTCCATCAATATCCTTGAAATATGTTATTATTATTGCACCATGTGCTTTTTCACGTACTCCAACACGCTTTTTTAAACAATAACTAGTTTTTAGGCCCGGGCTATGCCCCGGGTAATTATAATATTCATTTATTAGCATTTTACTTTGTAAATACAACACCAAATATTACTTGGTTGAGTGGTTAAGACTTTAGTGTATAAGCTTGAGGTCAAGGGATCAAATCTTGTAAGATGCATTTTCTATTTATTTTTTTATTGTATGCGTGTTTACATAAAGTAAACATTCTAAGGGATAGCGCCACGTGGCGTAGTTCCTTGCTTAGGAACGTCTTTTAATATATTAGTATAGATATTTCTAATTGCGTATAAGTACAAATTATAAAAAGTTGATATATGGAATCTCCGTATTGGGACGAACTTAACAATATCCCAATTGACTATGTTTTTCTTTTATAAGGTAGGAGAACGCTTGCCAAAGTTGGTCAATGAATTATGCCCAAATGTCAAATTGTGGAACTCTTCTGAAACTAAAGTATTTCTCAATACTATGAGTATGAAATATACTGTTTTAGAAGTTAAAAACAATTATATGATTGTGAATTTTAATAATACTTTCATTTTTAGATTTTAAAACAATTACAATTAGTTTTATCAGTGCATTGTAAGGGTCTAAAAACTAAAAGGGTCTAAAAACTAATAATAACCAAATATAAAAAGGAATCCACAAGCAGACACCCCGAGGTTGCAACATTTGGCGCCCTTATTTGGTGCCACTTGTCGCGCCACCTTGGATATAAAATAAAAGGACCCAAACTGACCCTGAGGTTTTCGAGAAGTTTCTAAATATAATATATTGTCGAAAGCCGAAAATGTCTAGAATTAACCCGACCCAAAGTAATCAAATTTTAAAACTCTAATTAACACTTTTGGACACTTTCATAATTTCAGCAACATACCCCATTGGATGAGTTATGGGGCAGGACACCATTTGGAATCATATACATGACTAAGAATTAATGGGCATATGGTGCCTTCGCAGTTGAATTTGAAAGATTCAAACTAAGTCACATAAGACAATGGCCATGTTTGGTAAATAGCTTTTTCATTGGCTTTTGGCTTTTCAATTTGGTCAAACAACCAAAAAAATTGTTTGGTTATTGGCTTTTTTGTTGGCTGAAAAGGTGGCTTTTAAGCCAAAAAAAAAACTGTCTGGAGCTGCTTTTTGGATTGGCTTTTGGCTTGTTGGCCCACAAACTCTCTAATAAACAACCAACAGCCACAATTAATTTTGCCAAACACTTTTGCAAACAGCTGGCTTAAACAGCCAACTTAAAAAGACAATACATACAACCAATGCTTCCAGTCAGTCAAACAAGCCAACTAAATCAGCCAAAAGTCAACAGCCAACATCCGATTGCCAAACAACCCCAATATAAAGAGTTCCAGCTACACAAGTATCACAAATTATCATCAGGCTCTTAGGAAGTTCCCGAACATATTCGATTCTCAAAAAGTATCCAGATTTGAATGCTATGATAAGATATTACTACATATGCATCCTAAGGCTACTACAAGCCATTTGAATGAAATCATATCAATCACTAAGAACGAACATATAGTGGAATTTATATCTATTTTGGGAGGTTAAATGGAATGATTGATATTACGGTTTTTTCACTATATACCATTGACAAATTTTTTTTTGCACCATATATCCTTTCAACTTTTGAAATTCACCATATACCCTCTACTTTTCAAAAAAAACATCAAACTACCCTTTTGACTAACGGTGTTAGACTTTCGTTAGTCATTAACCCCTAATCCCCCCTAACTCTAATTAACTAACCTAAATCTAAGCCAAACCCTAACTCTAACCCTAATCTAATACCCTAACCCTAACCACCCATTCCCCACCCCTTACCCCCACACCCCCTCACCACCATCCCCTTACCACTACCACCCTTGAATCCCCCCCCACATGCAGTCGCGCACCCCTTCCTCTTCCCCCGTGACCCCTCCCCCTCCCCCCTGGCGTCGCGAACTCCCTCCCCTCCCCACATGCGGTCGTGCACCCCCATCCCCTTCCCCGTGACCCCCCCCCCCTTCCCCCGAGTCTCGTAACCCCCTCCCCTTCCCCGCAACTCCTCGCGAAGCTCCAAAAATGGTAGCGCGACCGGCAGTGGGGAGGGGAGGGCGTTCGCGCAGGTGGGGGGATGGGAGAGGGAGGGGTCAACGGGGAAGGGAATAGGGTGCGCGACTACAAGTGGGGAGGGGGGCTTCGGTGGTGGTGGGGACGGGGTGGTGGGGCAGTGGGGGTAAGGGGTGAGGGAGGGTGGTTAGGATTAGGGTATTAGATTAGGATTAGGGGTAGATTTAGGTTAGTTAATTAGGGTTAGAGGGGGGATTAGGGGTTAATGACTAACGGAGTTTAACTCCGTTAGTCATTAAGGGTAAGTTGATGTATTTTTTTAAAAGTGAGGGGTATATGGTGAATTTCAAAAGTTGAAAGGGTATATGGTGCAAAAAAAATTGTCAGGGATATATGGTGAAAAAACCGTTGAAATAATATAAAACATTTTAAGGCAGCATATATGGTGCCCAACCATATGAGAGTCATTTTATGGCGCGTCTAAAGACCCCCGGGATGGTCCTAGAAAGAAAATATAGTTGAGCTCCAAAAAGTCCATAAATTAAATAACCTAAATTAGCCAATAAATTTGAATGTTATATATAATACACAATTTTGAACGTTATCGGTGTCCGCTCATAGGATGTATCCCAAACGTGTGTGAATCAACCCAATAACATTTAGCAATTTTTTTCCATGTTTACAAGATCCGTTAGTATTTTATTTTTTTGAAGGGGAAACATATATAAAATTCATGAATTGAAAGCCATATGACATATACGATCGATATTAAAGATTAACGAAACACAACATAACAAGATCAAATAGAGTTCCTCTGCAATATAACTACGATAATAATGAATCGGAGCTGACAATACAACATAGCCCCCGTTTGTTTCGCTGAATCGTGCAACTTTATGTGTGAGCGTCTATCATTGTGACATAATTTTATAAAAGATATATTTTTATTGGGCTGTGTAGATAGCGTATGAAAACCCAATACTTATTGTAAAGTTAGACAACAAACCATCAATAATTTGTAAAATTGTAACAAACCATAAAACCCAATTTTAAACTCTCACAAGGGAAGACTAATATATCAAACTCCAAACTTTTTACTAGAGGAGACAAAGAACCCAATAATTGGGTAGAAAACTATCTAATAAAGAGAGAAACGAGAATATTATTATCAACTAAAACTAAAAAAAGTAAGTACATAAAAGTAAAATTTGGGGAGCAAAGGGAGAGAAAGAGAGAGACGGCTAGTCTAAAATAACCACCACCATATTTGTTAGTTAATAGGGGTGTGCACCGGTCCATGACCGGACCGTAATCTAAAATTTTTGTGGACCGTGACTGAACCAGAATTTTTGGTCCGGTTTTGGACCAGAATTTTCCGGTCCGATTTTGGATCGGTTGGATCATAACTTGTATTTTTCTAGTAAAAAAAAATATTTTTTGCTTAGGTTTAAACATATTTATAAATTCCATACATTAAAATCTAATAATTCTAGAAGCAATAATCCTAAAGGCAATAAAAACGAGGTTTTAACTTTATAAGTTTCAACCTTTTTTAACCCTTAAACCTATTTTTACAAAGAAAAAAAGGAATTCCAATCCACCGGTCCGGACCGGACCAAAAATTTGGAATCCCAAATTCTCATGGACTGGGGATCGGACCAGATTAATCACAGTCCGGCCGCACACCCCTATTAGTTAAGATAATGGGGTTGTTTGCATCAGTTTGTTGTTTGTTGGCTTTTAGGTGGTTTAGTTGGCTTGTTTGGTATGGAAGCGTTGGCTGTATGTATTGGCTTTTTAAGTTGGTCATTTTAAGCCCATTTGTTTGCAAAAGTGTTTGGCAAAATTAATTGTGTTGTTAGTTCGTTTATTAGAGAGTTTGTGGGCAATAGCCCAATCCAAAAAGGCTTCCAGGGCGGCTTTTTCATTTTGGTAAAAGCCGACACTTTTCGACCAACCAAAAGCCCAATAACCAAACATTTTTTTGGTGTTTGACCAAATAATGCCAAAAGCCAATGAAAAAGCCATTTACCAAACATGGCCAATAACTAATTGCTGTAAACTAAATACATAAAAATTATAAATATTAAAAAATCTTTCCATTATTTGGCTAATTAAAGTCTAGTAATCATAACCATAATCCAACCGTTTAGTCGATGCTTTGATTTGGTGGATTTTTTTGGGTACGATTATGTTTTTTTTTTTGGTTTCGGTTTTTAATCAAGGCCCCTAAGCAATAACTAAGAACACAAGTGACCTTTGACCATTTCAGTTTGGCGCCAATTCCATAGTTCCCCTGCACATTGGGGCCTCTCTCTCTTGTTTCTCACACTCTACCCTAACTTTATTTCCCATGTTGATGAATTCTACTAATTAATCCCCTTTAGGGTTATTATTTCGAGTTCAAAGACTTCAAATTGCCGTCTTCAATGGCTGAAAGGCGTGCTAAACGCCCTGAAACCAGCAGGTATGCACTCTTACTACTATCGTTTTTGTTTTCCTTGCTTTATATGTTTTGATTTCGCATAATTCTAGGGCTTCTTCACTTCTCAAGTACAAATTTCCCTTTTTTTCTTGCTCCTTTTGTTATTTTAAGAATTTGTATATTTATTATTCATCTGTACTCGTAGTAAATTGTAGACTGGAGAGTGAGGCATTATTTTGATGGTTTCATTTTTATGCTTAAGAGGGGAAGATGATTATTTGCCTGGAAATATAATTGATTTTATGACCTTTAATCTCTATTATCTATGGGAACTCGAGGACTTTGGTGTCCACCCTCTTAGCCCAAATTACCCCTACTTATAAAGAAAATTACATAATCTACGAGTCTAACAGCTTGCTTGAAAATTTCAAATTATCTTAGCCAAACAAACTCTTGATTGTAAGTATGATATGTAAATTGTACATTTCAGAGTTGTATTTTGCTAATTTTAGAAAAAATAACTTCCCAAACTCCCATAATGTATGACAAATTCCAAAATACCCATTAGTTCTCATAAAATAGTGCATATCACTGTAACAAAGAAAGCCACCTAAATATTTCTCTTTTTATTATAGCCATTAGGTAGGTCAGCCAAGGTTGTACTTGTAGGAAAATACACATATATATGTGGAGACTATAACACAGTAGTTCAAGCTGAAGAGGAACTTGATCAATCCCAAGTCCGAAATCTATGATAATTGATATGCTACTACTCCCTCCGTCCCTTAATATAGTGCCCATTTTTTTTTTGGACACTATTCAAAGGTAAAGAAAGCCCTCAAAAAAAAATACCAATATATCATAAAAACCTGACAACTCCACATTCTACAATCGTACCAATTAGTTAAATATGATCTACATAATTCAGTAATATCTGCCAAGAAATTTATGCAAATATAAAGCCATTTTATTCTCATTTCTCGCTACCCATTCGCCGTTTCTGAGCATAAAATTGATTTTTGTGGTCTACAGCAGCTTGATAACCACCTTGGTGGGCTTGTATCAACATATTCAATCCTCGGAATAGTCGGAAAGCTCCTCATCAGAATCTCCAATTGTTGCATTTTCTTTGCACTTCTGACCATTTTCAGCTAGGTTCCGATCCCTGTCAGCTTGAAGTTCCAAACGTGCAGCATCGACAGCTTCAGATTTCTTCCTCTTAAGCAGCTCGATAACCCCTTGGAGGGCCAAATCAGTATCTTCGCTCCTCATAAGCTCCTCGGCTACATCTGCAGGAGTTGCATTTACAGCTGCCAAAAGAGTTTTGATCTCACCAAAGAGGTGATGGTTGGTAGAAACTTGGAGATACTTATAGGCTAAGATGTTGAACCCCTCCATAGTAAGGTAGGACATGTGAATGTGCATGTCCATACGACCAGCGCGCAACAAAGCTGGGTCAAGCTTTTCCTTGTGATTGGTTGTAAAAATGAACAACCTTTCATCTCCACAAGCAGACCATAGTCCATCAACAAAGTTAAGAAGTGCAGCTAGTGACATCTACAGTATGAAATGACAGTTTGATCAGGTGATAAAATACTTTCATGCACTAGTAAATATGAGAGGTATGAGCTAAATTTGTTACGAAAAATAAGAGAATAATAATATTGGCAAAACACGCAGACAATTAATTAACGCGGCAAAATCACATCCCAGCTTGTGTTATCAATCAAAACCCTTGTTAGTAATACAATCCTACAACGTGTTTAATGAAGAAAAACAAAAAAAAAAGGAACCTGAGACCGATTCTTGATGTCATTTTGTAGACAATCTCGTCCTGGAAGCCCACGAGTGCAATCAATATCCTCAACAACTATGATAGTTCGACTTGGAATCCAGAGCAACAAGGATCTCAAAGAAGATCCAGACATTTGCCGCAATTGCAAATCATATATGTCAAATTTGAGATAATTAGCAATAGCAGCAATCAAACTCGACTTCCCAGTACCCGGAGGACCATATAGTAAGTAACCTCGTTTCCAAGGCTTACCAACCCTCCTATAAAACTCCTTCCTCCTCAAAAATCGGTCCAAATCATCCTTTATCCCCTTCTTTGCCTCAGGATCCATAGCCAAATTCTCAAACGTAAAAGGATGAGTCAGATTGACTGAACGGTTGGAACTTTCATATATTTTCAAGCATTTCGACTCACATATAATATCCTTTGAGGTCTCCATAACAAAGGGCAAGTAAGAAGTGCAAACCTTCTTTTTATGTTCTTTGTCAAATACCAATGAGAGGTAGGATTTCTCCTTACTGTCTGATAGCTTACCAACTGTAGAATGTAGTTGAGCTTGTTGTCGTTGTCGTCGTTGTTGTTGTTGTTGTTGTTGTTGAGAAACGATCGATGGAGGAGCAGTGGAAGAAGAGGCTATATAATGGAAAGTCCATTCAAGATTTATCCCTTCAAAATTCTCAGAGAAATTGACCCCTTCAGCAAGATTAAAGCTCATCTTCTCCTCCTTGGGTGCTCTGGTTACCTAGTGTAGGCATATTTTCAGTCCAAGATCAAACAACACTAAGTAACACAAATTAGAAATTTGCAATTTAGGAGAAATCCAACATGTAAATATCACAAAGTATAAACGCTTGATTATAACCTTATTTGTCATTGTACGAATGGAACTAGGGTTGTAAACTTATAATCAAGAATTTGATGATGACTTAACTCTGTATCTAATAAATCACCTCAAACTTTAGTATTAGTATTCCAAGTTTCTAATGTCTTTAACCATATATCACTTAAAAGGGTGAAGGAGCACATGCACAAAGCCTAGTCCCCTCACATCGTTCATTTGCTAAGACAGTTGAGCAAACTGGCATCAAAATAAATACTTGATTTCCTCTGTTCTTGTAATAAGTGGTAAGTGCAACACTTTGTTTTTTTTGGTAAACAAACTTTGAACACATTTATATTCCCTCTCATAAAAAATTTACATTAAAAAAATAAAAACATTTTTTACTGACATAATCCCTCCATTTCTTTTAATAAAGCTGAATTTTGACCGTCAGTTTCTCTTAATTTATATTAATAGAAAATTTTATCAACATGTACCTTTTTTCAACCATTTATTTTTTGTCAAAAAGTATTTTCTAAAAGTTTATTTTGTTCGAAACTACACCCTTCAAACCTATTTGTTCTTGGAAGAGATCAAGGTAAATACACTTTTTGCACTATATTTTATTTTTTGGAACTTTTCTCTTACCTTTTATTGTTCTAATACGATAATATATCTTCATCCAGTTTCAAAATAAGTGAACACTTGTTTTAAGTTTCTCACATAAATGAGAGAAGTGTTTCACTTATTTTGGAACGGAGGAAGTACTAAATTTAAACCCGTGTGATGTACGATTGTGTGTTTATTCCAACAAATCTAACCATTTTTTCACTTTTAGAAAAGGTGAAGGAACACATGCACAAAGCCTAATCACACACCGTTCATTTGCAAAGACAGTTTACCAATTATTGCCATCAAAATAAATATTTTTTCTATTTTGGAACAAGTGGCAAGTGCAACACTTGGTTTTTTTTGGTAACAAACTTTTCAAACAAAAAATAAACTAAACATATTTCACTCACATAATCCCTTCGTTTATTTTAATAAAGCTAAACTTTGGCCGCCAATTCTCTTTGATATTAATAATTTAAAAATTGTCAAAAATTACCTTTTTTCCACCTTTTTTTTGTTTGTTGTCAACAAGTACTTTCTCTATAATCTATATCATCCGAAAGGATCTTATAAATTTGGCCCCATATTAGGAACGGCACCTAATTTTTCTTTCTTGTAAAAAAAAAAAAACAAGTACTTCATATATTTTTTTTTTATCTTTCTCACTTGGAATCTTAACACTATCCATACTTAGAGATAATCTTCTCAATTTTTTTCAATTTATAAGAAAAAATATAGTCATGTGGGGTCTTGTTTGATTCGTCTCAATTAATACCTTATTAATATTCAATCGGAATAATTTTTACTAATATATAATGAAAAATATTTAAATTCAAAGATGTGCATTGGAGACGTGCACAGGATAGTGAGAGGGATTAAAAAAAAACAGAGGAAGTACCTCCTAAAAGTTTATTTTGTGGAAATCTACTCACTTCGTTCCCAGTTGCTCTTCATGTATGGAACATGGAACGAAATTAAAGTAAATGAACTTTTTGCACTATCTCTTATCTTTTGTTATCCTAATAAGTTGATATTAGATTTAAACTCGTGCAATGCACGAGTTTGTGTTGGTATATTGATAAGATACTTTTGTTATGTTTCAGAAAAATAAAATTTATGTTCAATGTAATATATTTATATAATTTACTTTTATCTCATAGTTCATAAAAAAATTACCTCAAGCATCTTTAATTCTACCTCATAGATTTTAATATTGATCCGATTGATATAGAGTTTAATTTGATATTTGATACGCTCAAGTTATACGATGTTCTTGTGGCATTTTAGGTGCACATTGCTAAGGGATTTGTTCGTAATTGTTAAGGTTTGCATATAAATCATCTTTAGCGGAAGTTCGGAGTTTTGCGATATAAGTTGTGTTAATGTCATGCATTCCGAGCTTCCAAGGTGAAATGCATTTGAGCCGAGCATCGCAAGCCACAAGCTCGCCAAGCCAAGCTCCACCGCAAGCCCAAGCCTCGCCCATCTAGCAGCACACGCAAGCATGCCCGGCACCACGTCTCGCCGGCCCGGCGTCATCACCCACTGGCGGCGAAGCCCGACCATCGCATGCAAGCTCGCACGGCCCGGCGCTCATCGCCCAAGCACCAAGTGCCCGACTCGCGCGGCTGGACTGCGCGACTCGCGCACATCGATTGAAGGCTCGAAGCCGGGCGGCAGAGGATGCCCGAGCCGCGCGCAAGACATGCGCGACCGCGCGCTAAGCGAAGGCCGCATGACTTGGGCGGCGACAAAGCCCGACTCGCGCACCATCATCGCCCGACTCGCGCACTTCGACGCGGCTGCGATTCTTCGGCAATTCTCAGCCTTCCTTAGGTTTTATAAAAGGGGAGATCTGGAATTTCTGAACGAAAATTGAAGAGGAGAGCTGAAATGTAGATCTTGGAGTGGCAAGCTTGAGGGGAGAGCTCCTCTCCTCATCCTTCCTTCTTCATGATTCTCTTTTCATCTTTCCTTCTTCGTTCCTCTTTGTTCTTCATTTCCATTTCTTAGTTTTTGTTCTTCATTTCCTAGTTTAGTTTTTAGGGATTTCAAATATGGGTTTGGTTTTTGCTATCGGATTGTAGCTTGAACTGTTCTTGGATCAATTAACATGAAGCTTCAACCGTTATTGTGAGATCTTTCCTCTCTTTCTCTTTTCCTTGATTATGGTTTAATTTCTATGCTTGTGATTTATGATTGTTGCATAATTATGCTAGGAACGTTACTAGTTTGATTGTGTAATTAATCTAATGCTAGATTTAAGAATAGAATCGGATTGTTTTATTCTTTTATCGATTTGTAGCAAACTAGGGAGTAATTCAGATGCTGATCATCTTGGTTATTACTTAGGGAAATTGAATCAACTGTTGAATGTTTATCGCTTGTATGACATTAGCAGGTCTGTTGGTTCTCTGTGTTTATTGCTGCTATTGGATTGAACTTAGACGCAGATCGGACTAGGTTATCCTTTAGTTAGGGTTTTATAGTCACGCTGATCGTGCTATTCAACTAAGAATAAGGAGAACACGAGATTAATTCTCGACAATAGATAATTATGGAAATAATTAGAGTGGAGGTTCAAGGATCGATAATGAATTGAAGTGGATGTTAATCAGATTCAAGATCTTCCTATAATTGATTTCTCATTTTTGTTTATATGCTAGTTAGTTTTAGTTTGTTAGTAAATCAACTTGAAACCCCCCTTTGTAATTATTATTAGGTTTCTCGGCCCTTAGCTTAATCTAGGTTTCGAATCACGCTGAATATAAACTCGTCCCTGTTTCCCTGCGGATACGACCCCTACTTCCACTATACTACTTTAGTGTAGAAGAGAGTAGGAGAAATTTTATCTTTGGACCGGGCGCGGTGTACAACGACACATCCGCGAGCTTGCCACTCCAAGATCTACATTTCAGCTCTCCTCTTCAATTTTCGTTCAGAAATTCCAGATCTCCCCTTTTATAAAACCTAAGGAAGGCTGAGAATTGCCGAAGAATCGCAGCCGCGTCGAAGTGCGCGAGTCGGGCGATGATGGTGCGCGAGTCGGGCTTTGGGCTGCTTGCCCAAGTCATGCGGCCTTCGCTTAGCGCGCGGGTCGCGCATGTCTTGCGCGCGGCTCGGGCATCCTCTCGCTGCCCGGCTTGAGCCTTCAATCGATGTGCGCGAGTCGCGCAGTCAAGCGCGAGTCGGGCACTTGGTCTTGGGCAGTTGAGCGCTGGGCCGTGCGAGCTTGCATGCGATGGCTATTGCCGGCTTGGTGGGTGATGACGTTGGCTGGGCGGACGTGGTCTTTGGGCATGCTTGCGTGTCTGCTAGATGGGCGAGGCTTGGGCTTGCGGTGGAGCTTGGCTTGGCGAGCTTGTGGCTTGCGATGCTCGGCTCAAATGCATTTCACCTTGGAAGCTCGGAATGCATGACATTAACACAACTTATATCGCAAAACTCCGAACTTCCGCTAAAGATGATTTATATGCAAACCTTAACAATTACGAACAAATCCCTTAGCAATGTGCACCTAAAATGCCACAAGAACATCGTATAACTTGAGCGTATCAAATACCCCCCACACTTGAACTTTACTCGACCTCGAGTAAACTCAAAAATGAGAAATACCAATTAAATCATCGCCCAAGCTATCGAAACCAACCTACACTCCCCATCAACTACATCATCATCATCACATCTCAACAAAATATGCTCAAAATCTAAACGTAAGGGACGATGATTCCCCCACACTTAGATTCAAGCTCACCGAAATATATAAAGACGCGACAACAATAATCACCAAACGACAACCAAAATGTGAGCTCAAATCCCGAAGGATCTCAAAGGAATTGAACTCACTCCAACCCACAATCAAAATGACAACTCGCCTAAAACCTCAAAAGATAAACTACTACTACTACAACTAACTTAAAATAGCAAGCCATGGAACAAAGACAAAAAGGGATAAATTCCATGCTTACTCCCAAAAACAAACAATTAACCAAAAAGAATGTGAAAGCCAACATAAATCTTCACAAAATCAAGGATGAAATAACCAACCCAACCCGAAAACGCTTTCCACCTTATGACACCATCTCCGGCAAATGAGTTTTCAAAATATATAATTCTCTCTTTCATCTCTCATTTTGCCTAGGAGCCCTTTCGGGTTTTCATCCTAGCTTCACACATTTTTTTCATCTCTCTTCTTACCCGCTCAATATAAGCCACTTTTTTGCATAGGTTGCCCTTTCGGGTTTTCAACCTATCCAGGGCCCCCATTTTTGCCCGAGTCGCCCGCCCTTGCGGGTTTTCAACTCAGCGGGTTTCATTTCATCACTTTTTTTTTTTTTTTTTTTTTTTTTTCGAAAGTAATAAATACAACATAAATACATGAGAATGAGAATACCCTATACCCCCACACTTAAACTACACATTGTCCTCAATGTGACGACAATTAGAAGAAAAAGTAAGCAGAAAATGGGGGAGAAAATTGAAAATCGGGTAGATCGAAGATCGAATGCTCAAAACTCATGACAAACAATCCGTCAAACTCAAATTTCTTAACAACACCAACTCAAATCTCATAAATCAACTCCACACCCTCTCCCTCGAATCACTCAAACAAATGCCAAGCTCAAAATTTTTTGAATTTGTGAGATTTGCACCTAGCTTAAGAGATCGAAAAGATACATTAACAATCTCAATCCTCTAGTGTACCAACTCCTAGCTATTGAAGTCCTCCCAACGGATTTTCTTTTGTGGACTTGGGCTCAAAGCGGATTAAGATGTGTTGTGGTTCGTTTTAGTGGGTGGGCGGTGGGTGAAATAAAATTTGTTGTGGTGGGGGAAATTTGATGAGAAAATAAAGGAAAAGAAAGAAAATAAAAGGGGTCTCGGGTTGCCTCCCGAGAAGCCGTTGTTTAAAGTCGTGAGCTCGACTTAATACCTTAAGCTTAATCGGTGGGATTGTGCTCCATGTGTGACAATGGTGGTTCCATGTCAATCTCCACTTCAAACACCCGCAAAATTGATTGAGAAGGACTCTTGCAATGCATTGTTAGTGCCTAGCTTACTACATCATGGTCGAGCATATAATATCAGATTATATCCCAAAACCTAGCATTAAGTCAACAACAAACATCAACTAGTAGTACTCCTAGCTAATCCAAGTCATGACCATTAATATCAATATTTAAAGCTAGACAATAACCAAGATATAGAGTATGAGTCAATCAACCATTCCCAAGAGAGTTAAAGCAACAAGTTCCATGCTTCTTGTCCAAAATACGAAAGTGAAATACATAGAGCTCAATGGAAGATGAAAACTAGAAACTCAAACAAAAAGGGAATTCTTCATATAAGTGGCCAACCAAAAACAAAGAGCACAAACAATACCATCCAAAAATCACGCAAAACACAAACAAGTAACACCGTTTCCCCGGCAACGGCGCCAAAATTTGGCGGGACGCGGATGTGTCGTTGTACACCGCGCCCGGTCCAAAGATAAAATTTCTCCTACTCTCTTCTACACTAAAGTAGTATAGTGGAAGTAGGGGTCGTATCCACAGGGAAACAGGGACGAGTTTCGTATTCGGCGTGATTCGAAATCTAGATTAAGCTAAGGGCCGAGAAACCTAATAATAATTACAAAGGGGGGTTTCAAGTTGATTTACTAACAAACTAAAACTAACTAGCATATAAACAAAAATGAGAAATCAATTATAGGAAGATCTTGAATCTGATTAACATCCACTTCAATTCATTATCGATCCTTGAACCTCCACTCTAATTATTTCCATAATTATCTATTGTCGAGAATTAATCTCGTGTTCTCCTTATTCTTAGTTGAATAGCACGATCAGCGTGACTATAAAACCCTAACTAAAGGATAACCTAGTCCGATCTGCGTCTAAGTTCAATCCAATAGCAGCAATAAACACAGAGAACCAACAGACCTGCTAATGTCTGGCTGAGAATTGCCGAAGAATCGCAGCCGCGTCGAAGTGCGCGAGTCGGGCGATGATGGTGCGCGAGTCGGGCTTTGGCTGCTGCCCAAGTCATGCAGCCTTCGCTTAGCGCGCGGGTCGCGCATGTCTTGCGCGCGGCTCGGGCATCCTCTCGTTGCTCGGCTTGAGCCTTCAATCGATGTGCGCGAGTCGCGCGAGTCCAGCCCAAGGGAGTCGGGCACTTAGTGCTCGGCGCAATGAGCGCTGGGCCGTGCGAGCTTGCATGCGATGGCCGGGCCGCTAGTGGGTGATGATGACGCCGGGCGGGACGTGGTCTTGGGCATGCTTGCGTGTCTTGCTAGATGGGCGAGGCTTGGGCTTGCGGTGGAGCTTGGCTTGGCGAGCTTGTGGCTTGCGATGCTCGGCTCAAATGCATTTCACCTTGGAAGCTCGGAATGCATGACATTAACACAACTTATATCGCAAAACTCCGAACTTCCGCTAAAGATGATTTATATGCAAACCTTAACAATTACGAACAAATCCCTTAGCAATGTGCACCTAAAATGCCACAAGAACATCGTATAACTTGAGCGTATCAATATTACACCATGATTTAAACTTTTTGAGAAAATTGGTTGTTCCTTTCTTGTATGCTTACACTAGCAATAACTTTATCTTAACTAATAAACACTTATCAAACTTTAAATACATATCCAGAGCTTGAAAAAGAAAAAGGCTACTGTGTTTTCTATATATCTCATAAATCATAAAAAAGATCCATGTATTAATATTCTCCTAGAAATAGAAAATAAGGAACTAATGAGCAAAAAAAATAATGGTGAATATGTTCCATTATATCCACTATTTTATTGCCTTTCACTTAATAAATTATTATAATACCTTCTAAACAAAGCATAATACTTAATGAGAAATTATTAGGCTTTTTTGACACGAAAACAAGGTTTATTATTCATTCATAAGAGAAATGTCCTCTATTACAAAAGTTGCTACTTCATCAGGTGCTTCTTCTAGCCATACTCTCAACCCCTCAAATTTGATACTGAGCTTGGCTAGAGTATGAGCAGCATAATTGCTCTTACGGCTTACATGAGAAAATTCAATGAAATTACATTGTTGGGCAGTGACAAGAATATCTCTAACAAGCACACCAAAGGCAGAATTATCACTAGTTTGGTTCTTTAACTGGGACGCAAGCTTCAAACAATCAGTCTCGAGCAGTGGCGGATTTATAGGAGGTACAGTGGGTACAACTGTACCCCCATTCCCAAAATAAAGTTTGAAGGAAATAAAAGGAAAAAAAAATTACGCTGCCCAATACAAACACTACTCACGCGTGATGCGTCCCGTTCTTTCTCTCTCCTCTCGGCTTCTCTGTCAGTAACTCAGTAAAACCTCATACTTTTTCTTCTCTCTTTCTTTCTTTATTCCCTCACACTACTCACTAGTCACTACTGGTATAACGTTATTTTCTTTCTTTTTGCCGCCACTTTCGACACTTTGCCGGAGCTCGGAGGCCAGAACGGCAGGACGCCTTATGCGGGTCGCCTGAAGAAGGCAGAATCCCAGAACTGAGAACGAAGTAGGCTATTGGTTGAGGTTTTTTTTTATTTTTTTTATTTCTGCTAATTTATAAATTATAGACTTCTCATTTTGATGTGAATTGATATTTTGAATTGAAATAAGAATTTATGAAAATGAAATTTAAATGTTGTGTAATTGTGAAATATGGAATTGAGATTACTTGAATTGAAATTAGAGATTAGAAATTGTGAAATTGAAATAGAGGTTGTGAATTGAAATTAGTTGAATTTGGAATTAGATGTTGTGAAATGTAATTTGAAACAAAGGACTTTGGAATTAATATCTAATAATATGTTTACTTTATACTAGATTTGGAAGATGAAAAACAAAAGTTTAGAATCTTTTTGGAAGAGAAGTGAGGAAAATCACAAAAGTCTTCCAAGTATTGTATTTTCGTCGTTTTAAATTAGTTGTAATTCGGATCATTAATTGATATTGGCATTGTATTTTGATTTGAATTTTTAGTCGTAAATCAACTCAAGTATTGTATTTTGTTTTATTTGATTTTTTTTCATCCGTACCCCTATCCTGTAATTCCTGGATATGCCACTGGTCTCGAGTATCACCTGACATAGCCCCGCTTCCACAGCCACTAGGAGTCCATGTCTCGCTGCCATTGCTTCAGCAATGTCTGCCTAGAAGTAGCTCTTCATTCTATCACACGAGGCTGCCATCACATCACCTACATGATCCCTCATGATTGCACCAAAACCAACCCCATCTTCCTTGAAAACAGCAGCATTCGTGTTTATTTTGTTAACACCTTCAGGGGGGAGGCTTCCACGGTTTCACTTGTCGCGTTGTTGAACTCCTGACATGAGCTACATCTTTGGCAATCTCATATTCCCCGATAATGCCAATAGCTTTTTGGATAACATCCCTGCATTTCTTCCTCTTTCCTTCGAAAACCCATAGATTACTACGAAGCCATAAGCCCCATAAAATGCTCCAGAAGCACGTCCACCATGCTTGCTCCTTATAACAATCCACCAGATTACAACACCACTCCATCAACGTCTAGTGCTGGGTATTATGTGAAGAGATACGAAGGGGGGATACGTACCCCCAATTTTTCCGCTTCAGCACACCTAGAGAGCATGTGTATCACCGTTTCATCATCCTCCCCTCACAAAGGGCAACTTCCATCCTTATTCAAACCTCTGTTCTGCAAATTTTTCTTTACTAGTAAACCGTTGTGCATGTAATGCTCGCCACCCAAAGTTCTTGATTTTTGGGGGAAGTTCAGCTTGCCAGAGCATCTTCCACACCTTCTTTGTCTTCAAATCTTCAGATGGACCAACTTCCTCCACTTTATCTTGTAAGCCCACATAAAAAACACTTCTCACACTATAATTTCCATCCTTTGTGAAATGCCACACCCACACATCTTTTGAATCACGAAATGGGAGTGGGATGTTCATAATTTCAGTTGCTTCCCACTAGGTGAAAATTGTATTCAACATTTCCACCTTCCATCTGCCCATCTCGATTAAATTACAAACCATTTGCGGAGCGTCTTCATCAACTTCAACTCGAGGGAAGACCTTAAAATTCGGCAGCTTTGGGACCCAGGGGTCAGACCATATGTTGGTGGAGGAACCCTTGCCAATTGTCATTCTCACACCTTTCTTCAATAAATCACGAGCAGCAAGAATGGACCGCCAGGTATAACTCAGGTTTGGACACACGCGAGCTTCCATTAGGCTTGACTTTGGGAAATATTTTCCTTTCAGCACCCTTGCCATGAGAGAATCCGGATTTGTAAGAATACGCCAGGCTTGTTTTGCTAACATTGCTTTATTGAAAACTTGGAGGTCTCGAAAACCCAGCCCACCTTTAGCCTTTGATTGGTACAGCTTGTTCCACAAAATCCATGCCATCTTCCTTTCTTCTCCTTTTTGACCCCAAAAGAAGCTCCTATACAATTTCTCTACCTCCATTAAGAGGTTATCCGGGAGTGAGAAACATTGCATTGCAAAAGTCGAGATTGCTTGGGCTATTGATTTAATCAAAACTTCCCGGCCTGCTTGTGACATATATTTTTCCTTTCAACCTTTTAATTTTTTCCAGATGCGATCCTGAATGGTTTGGGAAATCCTTTTTTTCGAACTTCCCACATAAGTAGGTAGTCCTAAGTATTTGTCGTGGTTTTCAACAGCCTTAAAACTCAACTTCATATGAAGCATATTTTTCCGTTCTTGATCTAAATTTCGGCTAAACGACACTTCGGATTTATCCATATTCAGTTTCTGACCAGAAGCAATCGCATAGTTAGACAAAATATCTTTCACATTCTCCACTTCCTCCTCTGTAGCACGGACAAAAAGAAGACTGTCATCTGCGAAAAATAAATATGAGATTGGTTCTACTCTCCTACCAATCTTTACTCCATGGATAATCTTTTTATTCTCCGCATCTCTAATCAAAGCCGAGAGCTCTTCCGAGCACAAAATAAAAAGAAATGGGAAAGCGGGTCTCCCTGACGCAGACCCCTACTAGGTGTGAATCCCCTAGACGGTTGTCCATTCACAAGTATGGAGAAACTTGCTGATGTAACACAACGTATTATCGACTCAACAAAGCTCGTAGGAAAACCCATGTTGTACATCATTTGCTCCAAGAAACCCCACTCTATTTTGTCATAGGTCTTGCTCATGTCCAACTTTAATCCCAAATACCCTATTTTCCCTTTCTTCTTTTTCCTCAAATAGTGGAAGCATTCATAAGCAACTAAAATGTTGTCTATACTCAATCTGCCCGGGACAAAGCCGCTCTGACAATCATGGATAACAACAGGGAGGACCTCCTTTAACCTGTTTGCTAGCACCTTTGCCACAATCTTATAAACTACATTGCAGAGACTGATGGGTCCGTAGTCCGCTGGGCGTTTCACATTTCTTCTTTTTTGGGATTAAGGCATTGTGAGTTTGATTCACACTTTCGATGTCCGCACTTGTTATTTAAAAAATTCGATCTTGTTTCCACCCACTGCATCGCCTACAATAGGCCAATATTTTTGGTAAAAGAGTGCATACATTCCATTCGGGCAGTGTCTTGGTCGGGTGCATTTGTTGTAGAGCGCAACAAATCTCCTCTAATGAAAGGCACTGCCAATTTCGAACTCATTTCTTGCGTAAACAGAGGTTGGATCAGGTTGGATCAAATTTGTCACCATAGAGGGGTCCCCTACGCCACCGATTTGAACAAATCATCAAAAAAATTGATGAATACCTCTGATATTTGTTGTTCATCCTCGTATTCATTGCCTGCTACATCAGGGATCACCTCAGTCTGATTTCTCTCCCTCCTTTGCTTAGCCTTGGCATGGAAAAATTTAGAGTTCTTATCTCCATGTTGAATACATAAGATAAACGGGTTGTAAATTTGTGATAATCGGGTTGCACTATCTAGTTCATAAAGTAACGACCTTTGAACCAAGTGCCTAAGTGGACAGTTATCATTCCAACCCAATGTTGAAGCCAACTTTGACGACTTCTCTGCTTCCAATAAACTTCTTCTCTACTCTCCAGTTCATCTAGTCGATTGTCAATAGCTCGCATCTCCGCTATCACTTCCTCCGTTTGCTCCTCCTCCATAAGTATTGACATTCTAGCTTTGCACTCTCTCATTTCTTTTGTAAAATAACCAAACTTTTCATTACTCCACCGCCTAAGTTGGTTTGCTGTGTTGGTGATTTTTAAATTGAAATCCTCCCTATCTTTTCATGTTGCTTTTATCACATCACCACAATCTTCATCTCTGGTCCATATTTCTTCAAACCTATACATTCGCCTTCTTTTTTTCTTCGTTGCTGCTCCAGGTCCTTTGTTTATATTTAGCAAAATCGGTAGGTGGTCCGACTTGCGCTTCTCCAGATGCGACACAAAGGACCCAATAAATACTTCACGTCCCTCCATGTTTGCCATACATCTATCAAGTCTCTCCTGCACATTCCTATCCCCACCCCTATTGTTGGTCCAAGTATAGTCATGACCAACAAACCCCAAATCAACCAGCCCACAATCTTCCAAAGCTTCGCGGAACATAGTAGCTGCATTAGCATCAAAATCAGCCCCCCTCTTTTCTCACGCGAGTACAACATTAAGTTAAAATCACCCCCACACAACCAGGGGAGATTATTCACGTTCTTAAGGTGTCTCAAGAGCAACCCAGTTTTGTGTTTTATTTTCATCTTCGGGATGAGCATAGACTCCTGTGAAACGCCAATCACCCAATGCATCATTCTCCACCACCACATCAATATGGTTGAGGGAGAATGACTTGACAAGAATTTTTGCTTCACGCCACATCAACACCAGGCCTCCACTTCTTCTTCTCCCTTCTCCACTACAATCTACAACTAACATGTTATCAAATCTCAGCTTCTGTTTTATTCCTTCCATTTCATGCTTTTTTAATTTCTTCTCCGAAAGAAATAAAACTTGGGGATTCTCCATTATTACTACTCGACGGAGCGCATTGACTGCAAGGATACTCCCCAAACCCCTGCAGTTCCACAGTAGGATGTACTTCATTGATCATCGAGAGCTCGATTTGTGGGGCCCGCCACATCTTGAGTAAAAGTTGAAAGTACATCCATCTTCATTAAAGACACATCTACACCTATCTTCTTGTTAATGTGGATGCTTTCTACCTCCATCGCATCATTGTGATTCTCCCATACCTCCATCTCATCTCTTTTTTTCACCTTCACACCTTCTTTTATTTGCTGATTCACATTCACTGCTCTATGGATTCTTCTCCACTTCTTGCTGCTTTGCTTGGCATCATCTCTACCTTCTTTATTCTTCTCTTATTGCTTCAGTTCTGCCACCTCTTTATTCACTTCATCCTCACAGGTTGCATTTACCTCCCCAGCCTCCACCTCCCTTACTTCCAGTTGTGTATCCTTCTCATACTCCCTTTCGTCTCTCTCATCAACTCCAGCATTACTTCCCCTTTTGGGTTCATCAACTAATGCAACATCATTCAGTTTCGAAATCACCTCCAGCACTTGCGTTTTACTCTCCACTACCTGCCGACTTTTCGGCCTGGGTGTAAACAGGCGCTTTGCACATGAATTATTCCAACCCTCTATATTTCCTTCCTCCCCATTCTTCTTTAAAGATTTCCATTGTGAGGCCTTTAGCCACACACCATATTTCAGGTCTGAGGATCTTCTTCTTTGTTCTCATCATAATCTTTAGTCCCATGACCCATCATTTTATATGATAAGTTGTCAATTTTATCATTGATATGATAATATTTTGTTGTTCTTATCGTTATAAATTTTACCGCTTTGACAACAAAATTCTATCATAAAGCTTCAGGAAAAAAATACTTATCATTTTATTTATTTTTCTTTATCTTCATTGATTTTTTCATTGTTGTCAAATTCCATCACAAACCTTTAAAAAAAGTATTTATGATTTGACAATCCTATGTAGCATTATAATATTTTAATCCTAAAATATAAATTATAAATCTCTAGTCTCATTCGCCATAATTTAATACTTGTTTATGTGGCTTGCCAATTTTGGAAATAAGAAAATACCAAGGTTTATTAAAGTCGTTACGCCTAACGGCTACTGATGAGTAGGAAGTGATAGATGTACACTTATACATGTACACCACTTTGATTAATAGTAAGTTTTCTTTAAATTAGGAGGCAAATTTGGAAGAACATAAAGTCAGGACTTAATGCGGCAAGGATTAGAACAACTCAATCTATAAGTTTTAAGCCAAAATTGAAGTATTAAGAATTGTCAAAATAAGCACTTTTACATTTATGTTGACTTATCACGCACAATTTTATGTCAATTCTTAATTAGAGTTTGTCCATACTTTTTTAAAAAATAGAACTTTTGTTGGGAAAGACCTATTAAAATAGTTATTTTGTTGAAAAAGACCTAATAAAATTTTTGTTGCTGAAAAAGACCTATTATAGTACTATATTTGTTATTTCAGACCACCTAAACGTTCATTAATCCCTTATCCCTATCAAACCCTTTCCTCTTATCTCCTATTTACTGCTCATTACTCCCCAACTACCACTTGAAGAACTTGGAATCTTCCTCCCTCTCTCCTCTGTCATCTTGCAAAGATTTCTCTGTTTTTTTTTGTGGGTAATTCTTTGTCCTACGTGATAATAATACAAGGAGCAAAGGTGGAAGGGTAAAAAGCCCTAGTACCACTGTAAAAGTCATTGAAGGTAAAGTTTGAAAGCTAATTCCCCCTCAAATTATATATATATATATATATACCATTGGTTTGCTTTATTTTTTGTCTTTTCTATGCATCAATTGTGCTTTGTAACTTTATCATATTATAATATTAAATTGTGAAGAATAATTTGATTGTCGTTAGTGTGAAAGTGGTCCATTAAGGAAATATTGAAGTATTAAAGTATGAGTTTTTCAATTAAGTAAAGTGGTAGTGGTATATATGTCTGAAATAACAATGGGAGTATTATAATTTATAATATGTCTTTTTCAACAAAAAAAAATTATTAGGTCTTTCCCAACAAAATAGCTTTTTTAATAGGTCTTTCCCAACAAAAAAATCATAAAAAATATATCTTAAACATATACACCTATTTGAACAAAAAATGGCTAAGAATTGGTAATTAAATGTAAAGTACATCATAAAATTTACTCATTTGCTAAATGTCGCCCTAAAATTTCCTACTAACGCCCTGTATAAATACATATACATGTATTTATACTCTAACACTCACTCTCCCACTCTCTTTCACTCTCCCTCACTCTCTTCACTCTTCATCACTCTCTCACTACATCTCTTTCATCAACAAGGATCTCCCATCAAGAACTCCTCCAATTTTTCAAGCCAATTTTCCGGCGACAAGAACTCCGGTAACTTTTCCGACCACATTATTGTATTATTAATATTAATGAAATTTTATAATTCATTTAATACAAAAAATGGACTATAATAACTTTAAAATGCCGAAAAAGTGCCCAGACGCCTAAATTAGGCGCCCGAACCTGTGGTCAAGCGCCTAATTTAGGCGCCTGTACCTATGGTTAGGCACCTAATTTAGGCGCCTAGGCACTTTTTCGGCATTTTCAAGTCAATTTTACTCTATTATGAGATGTTCTAATAAAGCTAAATAAAATCGGCCAAAATAGGGACTGAAACAAAAAATGATTACACTAAACCCCATGTATGCTAAGTTTTTCGAAGCGCCAGGTTCAAGACATTCTATCAATTTTATTTGAAATTTTTTTTAATTACATTAGCGTTTGTGTGGTCAACGCCAGTAAACACCTTGGTCAATGCCGGAAATCTTGAGAGAATGAAAGTGAATAAAGAAAGTGTGGTGGGGTTTGTGTGGAAAACATGTGACACATGTGGGAATTTAAATAAAGAAAAGGAAAGAGGAAAGGACGGAATAAGGAAATACACCCCATGATTTTTGTACAAAAATACAGGGCATTTCCAGGAAATTCTAAGGCGGCATTTAGCAAGACCCAAAATTTATTAGAACATTAATTCTGGTCATCATGTTCACATAATTCAAAAAATAGTCAACATGTTCACAATAAGATTTCCACTATATAAGTAAAACCAACAATAGTTCCACATCACATATAGAATGGTGTAAAATTACATCAAATTCAAATGATAGTTACAACAAAAATTGAAAAACTAAACTGCCCAAATTGTCAAAGCTTGATAAGGGGGAATGATATTGTGTGTTTTATTGTGCATAGCTACATCTACCAATTGGATGGATTACCCAGATTTAACAGATTATTAAAAAAATAATTATTAATATTGAGTTGGATTACATCTTACATTAAATTCTATTAGTAGTGGGTAAATTACTCAATGAGTTAACTACATTTTATCCTTATTTCAAGCTCATAATGATACAGTAAAATTTAGAAAATAATACAATTGCAAATATTCATTGTGATTTGGAAAAATGTTTATTTTAAATGAGAATTTAAAGAAAACTTACCATTGATAAAAGCGAGCTAGTAATGTATATTTCCTTTTTTTAGAATTATTTTAAATTAGACTTTAAGAAAATTTACCAATAATAAAAGTGGCCAGTGTATAAGTGTACATCTAACCTTTCCTAAGTGGAGTCGCTGAGTAAGCATCTATGTGCTAATGAGTGTGTGAGTACAAAAAACTTGAATGTACTCAGTGGACAATAACTTACTGAGTTACTGTGTACTGAGTACCGTATGATATAGTAAATTTTTGTATTTTTGATATTAATTTTTGTATGATATAGTCAATTTGGGTTCACAATATATATTATGAACCCAGTCTAGAAGCTTTGGGGAAAATAGTTCAAACAAATGCAAGTACGTGTAACATTTATTTGAACTCTTAACAAAATTGCATAGATCTACTTAGTACTTTACCTTAAGTACATTGGAAGAATCACTAAGCTTGTCGCAGAGGTAAATTTGACAAGCATCAAAGATTTGATTGGTACAAAATCCACTTCCCTCCTCAATTATGAGCTTACAAGTGTTTGGAGATATACACGAAGGGGGTTTGTGGGTGAACCATTGTTTGAAGAGGTCATAAATATATGTTCGAACACTTAGTGGAACAAACTGGTAAATAGCTTGTTGAACCAAAGTGAAGGAAGCGCTCAAAGAAGCATAAGCTGAAAACAATGATGCACCACTTGGAATTTTTCTTCTCTTTCCTAAAAACTCCATAATTATTGTTGAACTTTCAGTCTCTCGAGTGTTCAGTATTTATGCTGTTTGTAGACTTGCAGGTTAAGGAAAAATAATTACTCCTTAAAGTTATTTTTTTGCTTTCAAGTTTTTTACTGCAGTAAACTTTATGCAACTTGGATTGTCAAATTTACCATACGCAGAAAGCGCCAAGGCCGAACCAACGCGGATGACACACGGAAAGTACACGCAACCTAAACATGTGTTTTATTAAGCTACTTTTAGTCTCCTACCGTCTTTTCCTGTCAAACAAAAAAAAAGTCTCCTATAATGTTTTAGTTTGACCATTAATATTTTAAAATAATTTTTCTTTGAATCTACTACTCTGTATTTTTTTAGTTGCACCATTTGCTTTTTTACATTTGTCGATACGCTTTTTTAAACGTTAATATCTCTTATTGGGTGTATGTAAAAATTATAAAAATTTGATATTTGAAATCCTCGCATTGAGACGAATCTAATTAACAAGACCCCACTTGACTATGTTTTTTGTTATATAATGGTGCGAGATAACTTAATAAAGTTGGTTGATGAATAGTGCCAAAAAGGCAAATGGTGCAAATAAAAAAATATGGATGTAGTATTTATTTTTGTTTGTATTGTGTATCATTAGATATAGTGAAGGGCAGTGTGAATTCCCTTGTCTCAATAAGGAAAGTAATTTCCTACCATTGGATAATAAAGTTCAACCCATATTTTTCCACCTTGATACGGTCCAAACCAAATAGAGGAAAGTAGGTAAAATAGCTTTTCTAGAAAATACTCTCCTTCCAACCAAACACTGAAACACTCCCCTAATTACTTACGGTCTTTGAGTTGTATGGTTGACCATTAAATCGTGAATATTTTCAAGTATGCATTTGTAATTTGTTAGAGATACGAGATATAATCAGTATCGGAAAATATATGTATGATATATTTTCCATATTGATATTATTAAGAGAATGATATATTTAGGTTTATTTATGTTAAAATATTATTTAGTGAATAATTTATGGTTATGGTCCTATATCTTTTAGGAAGATTGTTTCCTATCTTATGTTACCTTAGGTTTTGTATAAATAGTCCACCTATTGATGAATAATATTCAACCCACACAATAATCATTTACCCTAAATTTGTCAGTTATCTCATATACTCTCGCAATTGTGTAATAAAAATATTGTCAAGTGTCGTCTTATTTGGTTCGTCTTAATGCATAATATATAATTTTATAATTTTTACCTAAGAATCTAGAATCTTTTTCTTCGTTGGACTCATTGAACTTCCGACCAGAGGCGGATCTATAACTTTTGGCTTGGGGGCCCCTCACCAATATAACAGATCAATAACTTTTTTTTGGGCCCCCACTGAGAACCCCTAGTAAGGAGAATGGCCTCTTGGACCAAAGACCTCTCGCGGGTTAGCACCCAGGAACACATGTCAACGTCTGAGAGTAGGGGGATTAAGGAAATCCCTACTCCCAAGCACAAGTAAGTAGTGAGGCTCGAACTTTGTGACCTCAAAGTCACAAGGTGAGTTCCCCACCACCTCCACCAAGCAAGCTTGGTTATAACAGATCAATTACTACATTACATAAACTATATCAGTATTATGCAATACGTCTAATACACCGAGTCATCAATCATTTATCACAAATATTGACGATAAAATTCTATATTTGATATCATCAAGTCCAACATTAATAATGTTGTACTACTATTTTCTCCATTTTATAATACTTGCTACATAGAGAAAGTGCAGAGTTTTTAAAAACAAGGTAGAGAGAGAAAGCTGGGGACTTATAGCAACTATTTTGAAACAGAAGAAGTTTGAAAGATATTGTAATTTTATATTTGTGAAGACTAAGGAATGGATTTTGGAACTAAATAATGAATAAAGTTGGATTTTCTTGATAAAAAAACTTAAAGTGGTTCGTTATTGTAGTTTAAAGAAAACATAATAAATCAATAGGACGTTTTTTAATTTGACGAAAAGAGATAAGCATGAGATATGGATAACTGGAATGGGAGGACATTGTTCTAAGTGAATAAAAATATATGAGCAAGAGAAATAAAAAAAATGGTAAAAGGCCTTTAAAAAAAATGGTAAAAGACCTTTAAAAAAAATGGAAGAAGAAGTAAATTTGAAATGAGAAAGGAAACAACAAAGGAAGTAATGAACAGATTAAGGAAAAAAAAGAACAAGAAGGAAGATTAGAACTCAGGTCATGTTGCTTAACACAGAAACAGTACCTGCAAGGTACTCTAAAGTCTAACCACTAAACCATGGCCTTGAACATGTCTTATTTATACAGGCATTAGTTTTTATTTGCAACATAACTGGGCAGAAAAGCCCAAAATCCAAACTCTATTTTATTTTTGGAGGGGTTTGGTCCACCCAGACCCTTTATTAGATCTGCCCCTGCTTCCGACCAATGTAAGGGGGTGATGACGCATGCATGCTGCTATAAGGGAAGGGGGAGGGAGCGGCGTCCACCTAAAGAGACTATAATACCCCATCATTACTTTGTTTCAGAACAAATTAATCACATTAATTTCAATTAATACTAAATATGTCAATTAATGCTAATGTCAAAGTGAGTTGCGAAAGAAAATTTGCCATATGAAAAAAAGGAAATTTAGCACCATTTTGTATAATTAAATTCCAATCATAATTGAAAGAACATACATATGGAATTTTCTATCATTGATCAAGGACACTCATTTCTACATGTATCACACATCAAACAACGATCAAATACTTCCCATTTAAGTTACAATGTTTAGAACAAGAAAAGATTAGAAAATGTTTTATAATTGTTATTGTACACTTTTATGTGCTTGATTGGGTTGAAGTTAATTACTTAATAAAATATTAGATTTTTATTATACAAAATTTAGAACGACGATATTTCAATTAATTACTTGATAATAACTTAACCCAAAAAACAAGACAACTATTTTTCATATTATAATTTCTAGCAAATAACTCATAAATCACATTGTTTCGAGAAAATTATCCATAACAATCTCTAACAAACTCAATTCATTAATTTAACGAATTTTAAAAAATCCACCGAAGATATGAAATTATTTGTACAAACACGTTTAATAAGTAAATTAAAATTAATTTCGATCTTAACACTAAGCACGCATCGCGTGCACAAATGGCTAGTTATTAAGGAACAAGTAGCGTATTGAATAGTGTGTAGCCGAAAATGTTGCATGTATTTAGAAACGGGGAAGTATACAAAAAACATATTCAGCGATAACGACGACATCGATATTAGTTGCAACTAGGGGTGTGCAGTTTTGGACCGGAACAGAAAAATCTGGTCGGGTCTCCAATCCATGAGAAATTGGGATTCCAATTTTTTGGTCCGGTCCGGACCGGTGGATTGGAATTCCTTTTTTTCTTTGTAAAAATAGGTTTAAGGGTTAAAAAAGGTTGAAACTTATAAAGTTAAAACCTCGTCTTTATTGCCTTTAGGATTATTGCTTCTAGAATTATTAGATTTTAATGTATGAAATTTATAAATATGTTTAAACCTAAGCAAAAAATATCTTTTTTACTAGAAAAATACAAATTATGGTCCAATCGATCCAAAATCGGACCGGAAAATTCTGGTCCAAAACCGGACCGGAAATTCTGGTTCAGTCACGGTCCACAAAAAATTTAGATTCCGGTCCGGTCATGGACCGGTGCACACCCCTAGTTGCAACTCATAAATTCGGCATAAAAGTTTAGGATGATGATTGGCAGTGGACATATTTATTTAAAACGGATTTTTCACCATACACCCCTTACAATTTTTTTATTCACCATATATCCTCACACTTTTCAAAATTTACCATATGTCCTTAATGACTAATGGTCGTCAACTCTTTTAGTCATTACCCCCTTATTCCGTTATCAAACCCTAATTAACCTCTATTTTTTGTTGCTAACCTTAATTGACCACCATTATAAAACACCACAAATGACCCTTTTTATCACTCTTCCTCCATAACTTTATTCCGTCTTCTTTGGTCTTATGTGTTGTTTCAATGCTGATCTGTTAGTGTAAATGAGTAAATTAGGGATTAATTAAGGTTTAGTAATGAAATCAGGGGTTAATGATAATAAAGTTGATAGTCGTTAATCATTAAGAGCACATGGTGAATTATTAAGAAATTGAGGGGTATATGGTGAATTTTGAAGAAATTGAAGGGTCTACAAACTAATAACTAAATATAAATAGGAATCCACAAGCCGACACCGAGAGGATGCAACATTTGACGCCCTTATTTGGTGTCACTTATCGCGTCACCTAGGATGCAAAATAAAAGGACCCCAACCACCCATAACTGACCCAGAGGTCCTCGAGAAGTTTTTGAATATAACATATTGTCGAAAGCCGAATGTCTAGAATTAACCCCAAAACAGCCAAAAGTTAAAACTCTAATTAACACTTTTGGGCATATTCATAATCCGAGCAACATACCCCACTGGATGCATTATGGGGCTATAGCAGACTATAGGATACCATTTAGAGGCATATACATGACTAAGAATAAATGGCCATATGTTGTCTTCATAGTTGAACTTGAAGTATGCAAACTAAGTCATAGAAGACAATATAGAGAGTTCAGCTACTCAGTATCACAAGGCATCATGATTCATGAGGCTCTTAGGAAGTTCTCGGACAAAAACATATTCGGTCCTCAAAAAGTACATAACTAGCCCAAGTATCCAGATATGAAGCCTATGATAAGATATGCCCACATATGCATCCTAAGGCTACTAGAACCCATTTGAAATCATATCGATGGCTAAGAACGGACACATGGTGGAATTTAAATCTATTTCAGAGGTTAAATGGAATGATTGAAAAAATATAGGGGTATTTCCTCAGGTACCCCTGAGGTTTGGCGTAATTCCCAAGATACCCCCCACATTTGGGGAATTCCTCAGATACCCCTGAGGTTTGTGTTTGAGCTCAAGATACCCTTACTATGGACGGAACCCTAACGTCGTTAGGTTTTCCGTCCATAGTATCCCCAATTTTCTTTCTCCTCCCATTCCCCCACCCACTGCCAACTCCCCTCCCCCAGCCAGCGGCCGAAGGCCGGCGACCAGCACCCCCCACTTCGGCGCCGGCAACTCTACCCCCTCCCTTCGCCGACCAAAACAGCAGCACCCCCGGTGTTGGCGCCGGCGCCGGTGACCCCACCCTCTCCCTTTCCCCCACCCTCGACACCCCACCCTAGCCCTCCCTTTCCTCATTCTCAATTCCCCCATCCCACCCCACCCGACACCACCCCCTCCCCCCTTTACCCCTATCGGAAATGGCCCCCCCTTCCCTGTCCCCCATCGTGAGTCGACCCCCCCCTCCCTTCCCCACCCGAGATACGCTTCCCCCAAACCCTTAAACCCACCCCCGAAACCACCCTAGGGTGCTGTTGTGTTGTTAGTCTGCTGTTCTGGCCGACGCCAACGCCGGGGGTGAGGAATCGGGAATGGGGAAGGGAGGGGGTAGGGTCGCCGGCGCCGGAGTGGGTGGTGGTCGCCAGCCGTCGGCCGCTGGCTGGAGGAGGGGGGGGTTGGCAGTGGGTGGGGGAATGGGAGGAGAGAGAAAATTGGGGATACTATGGACGGAAAACCTAACGGCGTTAGGGTTCCGTCCATAGTAAGGGTATCTTGAGCCCAAACACAAACCTCAGGGGTATCTGAGGAATTCCCCAAATGTGAAGGGTATCTTGGGAATTACGCCAAACCGCAGGGGTACCTGAGGAAATATCCCAATAATATAAGACATTTTAAGGCAACGTAAATGGTTCCTAACCATCTAAGAGTCATTTTAAGGCGTCTATAGACCCCCAGGATGGTCCTAGAAAGAAAATATAGTTGAGCTCCAAAAGTCCATAAATTAAATAACCCAAATTAGCCAAATTTGAATGTTATAATACACATTTTTGAACATTACTGGTGTCCGCTCATGGGATGTATCCCAAACGTGTGAATCAACCCAATAACATTTAGCAATATTTTTTTTCCCTGTTTACTAGAGTTGTTAGTAGTTCTTTTAAAAGGGGAAAGATAAAATTCATTGATTGAAAGTCATACGATATTTACAATCGATATTATAGATTAACAAAACACGACATAACAATATCAAATAGAGTTCCTCTACGATATAACTATGATAATATTGAATCAGACCTGACAAAACATCATAACTTCGTTTGTTTCGCTGAATCGTGCAACTTTTTGTGAGAGCGCCTATCATTCTGACATAATTTTATAGAAGATGTATATCTTTACTGGACTGTGTATATAGCGTATGAAAACCCAATACTGATTACAAATTTAGACAACAAACCATCAATAAACTGTATCTTTGTAACAAACCATAAACACCAATTTTAACTCTCACAAGGGAAGACTAATATATCAAACTCAAAACTTTCATTAGAGGAGACAAAGGACCCAATAATTGGGTAGAAAACTACTCCCTCAGCTTTTTTTATTGTAACATTTTCCATAAATGGTTGTTTTTTTTAAATTGTTATTACTGTTTAAACTTTCCTTATTTGGGGTAATTGACCCACTAAAAAGTAATATTATTATATTTCCTCCGTTTCTTTTTAAATGCAACGAATGCACTTTTACACATCACGAGTCATTACTTTGACCACAAATATTTATAATTGCATGCAAGTAAAAATTACTACATAGTATGAAAGTATGTCACAAAACAAATCTAACAAGATCCTACTTGACTATGTTTTTCATTATGTACAAATCACAAATCTTAGTCAAAGTGATAAGTGTGAATAGTGGAAAAGTGCTTTTGTTGCATTTAAAACAAAACGGAGGAAGTATTTTTTTTATTCTTTTTCCACCAAAAAATACTTTATTTTTAACTTTTCTCCCTTATTTTACATTAAATGGGTAAAAAAATTACCCTTAAAAAAAAACTTGAAAGTGACATTGCCTAGATTCTTGTGCATAACACAATGTAGTAATTAAAAAGAAACGGAGGGAGTATCTAATAAAGAGAGAAATGAAAATATTATTATCAATGGAAAACTAAAAAAAGTAAGCACATAAAAGTAAAAATTGGGGAGAAAAGGAAGAGAAAGAGAGACGACTATTCTAAAATAACCCACCTCTTTTTACCAAACACTTAAATTAGAGGATTGACTAGTCAAATCATCTAATATGAGTTCAAACCTCTAATTTTGCCCCAAACATCTTTTTACCAAACAAGGGCTATATATTTATTAGTTAAGACAATAACTAATTGATTAAATGCATAATAAAAATTATAAAAAATCTTTCTATTTTTTGGCTAATTAAATTATACTTAGAAATCATAACCATAATCGAACGGTTTTTTAATGACCTAATCGAACTCTTTTGTCGATCCTTTGATTCGGCGGATTCTTTTTTGGGTATGATTATGGTTTTTTTGGTTTTTGGTTTTTGGTTTTTGATTTTCCATCAAGGCCCCTAAGCAATAAGCACTTCTTCTACCGTTCTACGGTTAATGTTCGTAATCGTACGCAATAACACAAGTGACCTTTGACCATTTCATTTTGGCGCCAATTCTATAGTTCCCCCTGCAAACTGGGGCCTCTCTCTCTTGTTTCTCACACTCTACCCAAAAAACCCTAACTTTATTTCCGATGTTGATGAATTCTACTAATTAATCCCCTTTATGGTTATTATTTCGAGTTCAAAGACTTCAAATTACCGTCTTCAATGGCTGAAAGGCGTGCTAAACGCCCTAAAACCAGCAGGTATGCACTCTTACTAGTTACTACTATCGTTTTTGTTTTCCTTGCTTTAGATTTTTTGATTTCGCATAATTCTAGGGTTTCTTTAACTTTTCAAGTACAAATTTCCCTTTTTTTCTTGCTCCTTTTGTTATTTTAAGAATTTGTGTATTGTTTGATCATCTGTACTCGTATTAAATTGTTGACTGGAGATCGAGGCATTATTTTGATGGTTTTATTTTTATGCTTCAGAGGGGAAGATGATTATTTGCCTGGAAATATAATTGATTGTATGACCTTTAATCTCTATTATCTATGAGAACTTTTGAGGATTCTGGCGTCCACCCTCTTTGCCCAAATTATCCCTACCTATAAAGAAAATTACATAATCTACGAGTCTAACAACTTGCTTGAAAATTTCAAATTATCTTAGCCAAACAAACTCTTGATTGTAAGTATGATATGTAAATTGTACATCTCACAGTTGTATTTTGCTAATTTTAGAAAAAATAACTTCCCAAACTCCCATAATGTATGACAAATTCCAAAATACCCATTAGTTCTCATAAAATAGTGCATATCACTGTAACAAAGAAAGCCACCTAAATATTTCTCTTTTTATTATAGCCATTAGGTAGGTCAGCCAAGGTTGTACTTGTAGGAAAATACACATATATATGTGGAGACTATAACACAGTAGTTCAAGCTGAAGAGGAACTTGATCAATCCCAAGTCCGAAATCTATGATAATTGATATGCTACTACTCCCTCCGTCCCTTAATATAGTGCCCATTTCTTTTTTGGACACTATTTAAAGGTAAAGAAAGCCCTAAAAAAAAATACCAATATATCATAAAAACCTGACAAGTCCACATTCTACAATCGTACCAATTAGTTAAATATGATCTACATAATTCAGCAATATCTGCCAAGAAATTTATGCAAATATAAAGCCATTTTATTCTCATTTCTCGCTAACCATTCTCCGTTTCTGAGCATAAAATTGATTTTTGTGGTCTACAGCAGCTTGATAACCACCTTGGTGGGCTTGTATCAACATATTCAATCCTCGGAATAGTCGGAAAGCTCCTCATCAGAATCTCCAATTGTTGCATTTTCTTTGCACTTCTGACCATTTTCAGCTAGGTTCCGATCCCTGTCAGCTTGAAGTTCCAAACGTGCAGCATCGACAGCTTCAGATTTCTTCCTCTTAAGCAGCTCGATAACCCCTTGGAGGGCCATATCAGTATCTTCGCTCCTCATAAGCTCCTCGGCTACATCTGCAGGAGTTGCATTTACAGCTGCCAAAAGAGTTTTGATCTCACCAAAGAGGTGATGGTTGGTAGAAACTTGGAGATACTTATAGGCTAAGATGTTGAACCCCTCCATAGTAAGGTAGGACATGTGAATGTGCATGTCCATACGACCAGCGCGCAACAAAGCTGGGTCAAGCTTTTCCTTGTGATTGGTTGTAAAAATGAACAGCCTTTCATCTCCACAAGCAGACCATAGTCCATCAACAAAGTTAAGAAGTGCAGCTAGTGACATCTACAGTATGAAATGACAGTTTGATCAGGTGATAAAATACTTTCATGCACTAGTAAATATGAGAGGTATGAGCTAAATTTGTTACGAAAAATAAGAGAATAATAATATTGGCAAAACACGCAGACAATTAATTAACACGGCAAAATCACATCCCAGCTTGTATTATCAATCAAAACCCTTGTTAGTAATACAATCCTACAACATGTTTAGTGAAGAGAAACCAAAAAAACAACGAACCTGAGACTGATTCTTGCCGTTTTGTAGACAATCTCGTCCTGGAAGCCCACGAGTGCAATCAATATCCTCAATAACTATGATAGTTCGACTTGGAATCTGAAGCAACAAGGATCTAAAGGAAGATTGATAAAAGTTCCCCAGTTGCATATCATATATGTCAAATTTGAGATAATTAGCAATAGCAGCAATCAAACTCGACTTCCCAGTACCCGGAGGACCATATAGTAAGTAACCTCGTTTCCAAGGCTTGCCTACGCTCCTATAAAACTCCTTTCGCCTCATAAATCTGTCCAAATCATCCTTTATCCCCTTCTTTACCTCAGGATCCATAGCCAAATTCTCAAACGTAAAAGGATGAGTCAGATTGACTGAATGGTTGGAACTTTCATATATTTTCAAGCATTTCGACTCACATATAATATCCTTTGAGGTCTCCATAACAAAGGGCAAGTAAGAAGTGCAAACCTTCTTTTTATGTTCTTTGTCAAATACCAATGAAAGGTAGGATTTCTCCTCACTGTCTGATAGCTTACCAACTGTAGAATGTAGTTGAGGTTGTCGTTGTAGTTGTAGTTGTAGTTGTTGTAGACTTGTAGTTGTTGTTGTAGTTGTTGTTGTTGAGAAACGATCGAGGGAGGAGCAGTGGAAGAAGAGGCCATATAATGGAAAGTCCATTCAAGATTTATCCCTTCAAAATTCTCAGAGAAATTGACCCCTTCAGCAAGATTAAAGCTCATCTTCTCCTCCTTGGGTGCTCTGGTTACCTAGTGTAGGCATATTTTCAGTCCAAGATCAAACAACACTAAGTAACACAAATTAGAAAATTGCAATTTAGGAGAAATCCAACATGTAAATATCACAAAGTATAAACGCTTGATTATAACCTTATTTGTCATTGTACGAATGGACCTAGGGTTGTAAACTTATAATCAAGAATTTGATGATGACTTAACTCTGTATCTAATAAATCACCTCAAACTTTAGTATTAGTATTCCAAGTTTCTAATGTCTTTAACCATATATCACTTAAAAGGGTGAAGGAGCACATGCACAAAGCCTAGTCCCCTCACATCGTTCATTTGCTAAGACAGTTGAGCAAATTGGTATCAAAATAAATACTTGATTTCCTCTGTTTTTGTAATAAGTGGTAAGTGCAACACTTTGTTTTTTTGGTAAACAAACTTTAAACACATTTATATTCCCTCTCATAAAAAAAATTTACATTAAAAAAACAAAAACATTTTTCACTGACATAATCCCTCCATTTCTTTTAATAAAGCTGAAATTTGACCGTCAATTTCCCTTAATCTATATTAATAGAAAATTTTGTCAGAATATACCTTTTTTTTCAACCATTTATTTTTGTCAAAAAGTAGCTTTTAAAAGTTTATTTTTTTCGAAACTACACCCTTCAAACCTATTTGTTCTTCCTAGATCAAGGTAAATGCACTTTTTGGACTATATTTTACTTTTTGGAACTTTTCTCTTACCTTTTATTGTTCTAATAAGATAATTTAAACCCCTGTGATGTACAATTGTGTTTTTATTCCAACAAATCTAACCATTTTTTCACTTTTAGAAAGGGTGAAGGAACACATGCACAAAGCCTAATCCACACACACCGTTCATTTGCAAAGACAGTTTACCAATTATTGCCATCAAAATAAATATTTTTTCTATTTTGGAACAAGTGGCAAGTGCAACACTTGGTTTTTTTGGTAACAAACTTTTCAAAAAGAAAATAAACTAAACATATTTTTCACTCACATAATCCCTTCGTTTATTTTAATAAAGCTAAACTTTGGCCGCCAATTTCTCTTTGATATTAATAATTTAAAAATTGTCAAAAATTACCTTTTTTTTTCCACCAGTTTTTTGTTTGTTGTCAACAAGTACTTTCTCTATATCATCCGAAAGGATGCGATAGGCTGGTCTTGTATTAGGAACCATATCTAGTTTTTTTTTCCTGTAACAAAAAAAAAACAAGTACTTTCTCTATTTTTTTATCTTTCTCACTTGGAATCTTAACACTATCCATACTGAGAGAGAATCTTCTCAATTTTGTAAATTTATAAGAAAAAATATAGTTATATGGGGTCTTGTTTGATTCGTCTCAATTAATTCTTTATTAATATTCAATCGGTATAATTTTTAATAATATATAATGAAATATATTTAAGTTCAAATATGTGCATTGAGAGCCGTGCACAGTAAAGTGAGAAGGATAACCTCCTAAAAGTTTATTTTGTGGAAATCTACTCACTTCATTCCCAGTTGCTTTATGTTCAATGTAATATATTTATATAATTTACTTTTATCTCATAGTTCATAAAAAAAAATTACCTCAAATAATTTACTTTTATCTCTTAGTTCATAAAAAAATTATCTCAAGCATCTTTAATTCTACCTCATAGATTTTAATATTGATCTGATTGATATAGAATAATATTATTTATATGGAAATCTGAATATCTAGTTTAATGACATATTTTTATATTACATCATGATTTAAACTTTTTGAGAAAATTGGTTGTTCCTTTCTTGTATGCTTACACTAGCAATAACTTTATCTTAACTAATAAACACTTATCAAACTTTAAATACATATCCAGAGCTTGAAAAAAAAAGGCTACTGTGTTTTCTATATATCTCATAAAGCATAAAAAAAATCCATGTATTAATTAGGCTTTATAATATTCTCCTAGAAATAGAAAATAAGGAACTAATGAGCAAAAAATAATAAGGGTTTATTCTGTTCAATTTATTTTGTCTTATATTATCTTATAAGATCTTATAAAATCTTATCTGATCTGATCTTATCTTATCTTATCTTGTTTTTTTTTTCTGAAATGAGTGAAGATAAGTTGAACAGAACATCTGATCTGATCTTATTTTATCTTATCTTATAAGATCTTAAATAAATTAAAATAAGTTGAACAAAATAAGGCCTAATGGTGAATATGTTCCATTATATCCACTATTTTATTGCCTTTCACTTACCAAATTATTATAATTTTTCTAAACAAAGCATAATACTTAGTGAGAAATTTTGTCTGCCCCTACCATTCAACTTGATAGTTTCCATAGTTCGACAAAAGTTCTATTTTGAGACAATAATCCAAAACTCAATTTAGTCTAAAAGAGTAATCTACTAATCTCAACAAGAATCTGGAAGTTATGTAAAAAAAATGAGAGTTAAATCAAAATTCAAATCCCATAGATTGTTAAAAATGGATTGAGTTCAAGACGGGTCAGGGGTAAACAATTCATAAAAAGTGTACCAACTTCTATATTTAATTATGATTTAATACAACTAAGGTCCTACACATGATTTTTTCTTAATACTTGTGCCCAAAAGAAATGGACACTCTATTTAGGGACGGAGGGGGTATATACCCTTGGTTTGCTTTATTTTTTGTCTTTTCTATGCATCAATTGTGCTCTGTAACTTTATCATATTATAAATATGAATTGTGAAGAATAATTTGACTGTCGTTAGTTTGAAAGTGGTCCATTAGGAAATATTGAAGTATTAAAGTATGAGTTTTTCAATTAAGTAAAGTTTTTTTTTTATTTGGTAAGATGAATAACTTCTGCCTTCGCATAGGGCCCAACCCAGAGGCCCAAGTACTTGGAAGGAGGGGGAGTTGTAAGGGAAATTCTCCTCCAAGTGCCCCTCACCTGGTGGGATTCGAACCCTGACCTTTAGGTCATGAGGTGGAATTGCTACCAAGTGAGTCAAGCTAAGCTCGGTTTTCAATTAAGTAAAGTGGTAGTGGTATATAGGGCTGAAATAACAAAGGGAGTATTATAATATGTCTTTTTCAACAAAAAAAAAATTATAAAGTCTTTCCTAACAAAATAGCTATTTTAATAGGTGTTTCCCAACAAAAACATTCTTAAGCACGTACTCTTATTTGAACAAAAAATGGCTAGGAATTGGTAATTAAATGTAAAGTACATCATAAAATTTATTAGAACATTAATTCTGGTCATCTTGTTCACATAATTCAAAACATAGTCAACATGTTCACCACAAGATTTCCACTATATAAGTAAAACCAAAAATAGCTCCACATCACATATAGGATGGTGTAAAATCACATCAAATTCAAATGACAATTACAACAAAAATTGAAAAACTAAACTGCCCAAATTGTCAAAGCTTGATAAGGGGAAATGATACTGCGTGTTCTATTGTACATAACTAGTTAACTACATCTACCAACTAGATGGATTACCCATATTTAACAGATTATCAAAAAATAATTATTAATATTGAGTTGGATTCCATTTTACATTAAATTCTATTAGTAGCGGGTAAATTACCCAATGAGTTAACTAAATTTTATCCTTATTTCAAGCTCATAATGATACAATAAAATTTAGAAAATAATACAATTGCAATTATTTGTGATTTGGAAAAATGATAGCTCATTAATGACAAATCATTAATGTATATATCCTTTTTTCATAATTATTTTAAATGAGAATTTAAAGAAAACTTACCATTAATAAAAGCGGGACATTAATGTATATGTCCTTTTTTTAGAATTATTTTAAATTAGATTTTAAGAAAATTTACCAATAATAAAAGTGGTCGGTGTATAAATGTACATTATCTAACCTTTCCCTCAGTGGAGTCGCTGAGTTTTCAAGCATTTAAGTGCTAATGGAGTGTATGAGTACAAAAAACTTGAATGAACTCGGTGGACAATAACTTACTGTGCACCGAGTAAAGTATGATATAGTAAATTTTTATTTAATGTATATAATCAATTTTTGTATTATATAATCATTTTTTATATAGTCAATTTGGGTTCACAATATATATTATGAACCCGGTCTTCTGGAAGCTTTGGGGAAAATAGTTCAAACAAATGCAAGTACGTGTAACATTTATTTGAACTCTTAACAAAAATTGCATAGATCTACTTAGTACCTTAAGTACATTGGAAGAATCACTGAGCTTGTCGCAGAGATAAATTTGACAAGCATCAAAGATTTGATTGGTACAAAATCCACTTCCCTCCTCAATTATGAGCTTACAAGTGTTTGGAGATATAAAAGAAGGGGGTTTGTGGGTAAACCATTGTTTGAAGAGGTCATAAATATATGTTCGAACACTTAGTGGAACAAACTGGTAAATAGCTTGTTGAACCAAAGTGAAGGAAGCGCTCAAAGAAGCATAAGCTGAAAACAATGATGCACCACTTGGAATTTTTCTTCTCTCTCCTAAAAACTCCATATTTATTGTTGAACTTTCAGCCTCGAGTGTTCAGTATTTATGCTGTTTGTAGACTTGCAGGTTAAGGAAAAATGATTACTCCTTAAAGTTATTTTTTTGCTTTCAAGTTTTTTACTGCAGTAAACTTTATGCAACTTGGATTGTCAAATTTACCATACACTGAAGGCGCCAAGGCGGAACCAACGCGGAACCAACGCGGATGACACATGGAAAGTACACGCAACCTAAACATGTGTTTTATTAAGCTACTTTTAGTCTCCTACAGTCTTTTCCTGTCAAAAAAAAAAAGTCTCCTACAGTCTTCGAGTTGTATATTTCAGTTTGAACTAGAGCTGATCAACTCTAGCCCGGTTTGGCCCGATTTTGGGCGGGTTTGGGCAGTTTTTTGGGCGGGCTTTGGACAAGCAAAAAAAGACTTTTTAGCCTAAATTTTGGTCAGGCCCGTTTGGCCCGGAAAAGTCCGCTCGGACCGACCCGAAATAACGGGCTTTGGGCACAAATTTTTGGCCAGAATTTGGACTTGGCCCGGCCCGGCCCGGCCCGCTCAATGGGCAATTTTTTTTGGTGCTGCCCGGCCCATGATCACCTCTAGTTTGACTATTAATATTTTAAAATAATTTTTCTTTGAACCTACTGTATTTATTTTTGTTTGTATTGTGTATCATTAGATATAGTGAAGGGTAGTGTGAATTCCCTTGTCTCAAGAGGGAAAGTAATTTCCTACCATTGGATAATAAAGTTCAACTTATATTTTCCCACCTTTTTTTTTTTTTGAAAGGAAAAACGTAGTTCATTAATCAAGGGACAAAGTGTCCATGAGTACATATGGAGAAACAACACTAGGACAATGATTTACCCAGCATTGCTCCTAACCGAAAGGCACTACCTTAGCAAGGTGATGAGCTACATAATTCCCATCCCTTTTAACATGAGAAAAACTAACAAAATCAAAATCAGAAATAAGAAAGAAAATGTCTCCTAGAATAGCATCCAAGTCAGAAAAATAGATGGCGGCCAAGGATAGACGAGAGATGAGAACTTGAGCGTCAGACTCAAAAATCACATTCTTCAGGCCTTGTCTTTTAGCCCATCTCACGGCCATTAGAAGAGCTTTAGCCTCAGCAATATCTGGTGGCCACCAAGCCTTAACACGCTTCACTGCCGAAAGGAGGACTCTACCAGCACTGTCACGTGCAACCATTCCCATACCAGCCCAACCCTCCTCGCTCAAAGATGCATCCGAGTTTATCTTCACAATGCCAGGAGGTGGGGGGATCCATTTGTTCGAACTGGGCGAAGAGCTGCTTCTCGGGACTGCATAGATACTGCGAGCATAGGAATTAAATTCCTCCGCTTGACGCACAATGCGTTGTGCCACAATAGCAGTAGGAGCCAATTCGTTGTCAAAAACGAACTTGTTCCTCTCATACCATAAGTTCCACGCTAGGAGACAGCCTTTTTGAACCATTTTCGCATCCATCTCACTCCATTTGGCAATCACGTCTAAGAGTTCCATTTCTTCAACACCTACTACCATGTCGCCACAGCCACAATCAAACCAAAGTTGACGAATCCTAGAGCATTCGAAGAGAGCATGATGGGTCGTTTCATTGATACCAACACATTAAGGACACGAACCTTCGTCTGTAATATGTCGATGTTTCAAAGTCGCCCTCACCGGAAGAGACTTAGTGCAAACTCTCCATAGGAAGTGACGAACTTTGGGAGAAACATCGAACTTCCAAAGGCTCACCCATGCTTCATGAAACTCATCAAGATTACCTCCCTTGCCGAGCATATACGCTGTCTTGACTGTATATTTCCCATCCTTCGAATAAGCCCACATAAACTCGTCCGTGCCTCCACGAATACTAAGAGGGATAGCCAAAATGCATCTTCTATCTCTCTCATTGAAAAATTGCTCCACTAAATCAAGCCTCCACTCCATCCTCTCATAATCGATCAAATCTCCCACAAACTTTATATCTTCGGACACCACACTCTCAACAAACCTTCCCCTCTCATCACCAATCCAAGGATCGCACCATATATCAATGTTTTTGCCATTTCCCACTCTATACATTACTCCTTCTTTCACCAGGCTCTTTGCACTCCAAATGCTTCTCCAGGAAAAGCTATTAGAATGCCCCAGTCTTGCGTTCAGCACATCACAATTGGGATAATATTTCGCTTTCATAACACGGCTTAAGAGAGAATCTTGAAAATGAATGAGACGCCAAACTTGTCTACCTAGAAGCGCATCGTTGAAAACAGCAAGATCTTTGAACCCCAAACCTCCCATACATTTTGGTTTATAAAGTTTATCCCAACTCAACCAATGCATTCCCCGAGCTTCACCCTTCCCTCCCCACCAAAAACGAGCCATTGCTGAACTAATTGCCTGCGTAACAGCCACTGGGAACTTATAAACGCCCATGAGGTAAGTGGGAATAGCCTGAATCACAGCCTTGAGTAATACTTCCTTACCTGCTCGAGATAACAATCTCTCTTTCCAACCTCCAAGTTTCTTCCACAATCTATCAAGGAGACTACGAAACACCATTTTCTTTGATCTTCCGCTGACAGTGGGGATACCCAGATACTTCTGATGCTTGTCAACTTGCTTCATCTGGAGAAGATTTATCAACTCATCTTTTCGCTCCCTGCTAACTCCTCTGCTAAAAGACACTTCCGATTTTTCATAATTAATTTTCTGCCCAGATGCTTTTTCATATTGGTTGAGAATATCAACTATTATCAAGCATTCCTGTCGGGTGGCTCTTGTGAAGAGTAAACTATCGTCTGCGAAAAGAAGGTGAGAAACCTCCGGGCCTTTTCTGCTAGCTTTTGCACCATGAAGAGCTCTGGAATCCACTTTCTGCTGAATCATCTGAGAAAAGGCATCAGCTACTAGGATGAAAAGGAAGGGAGAAAGAGGATCTCCCTGCCTTAAACCCCTTGCAGGAACAACTGAACCGCATACTCTCCCATTAATGATAAAAGAGTATGAAACTGTAGAGACACATTTCATCACTAGATTAACCCATCTGCCATCAAACCCCATCGTGAGGAGAAGTTTTCGCAGAAAACCCCATTCAACTCGATCGTAGGCCTTGCTCATGTCTAGCTTCATTGCCATGATACCTGTTCTGCTTTTATATTTTCCCACCTTGATACGGTCCAAACCAAATAGAGGAAAGTAGGTAAAATAGTTTTTCTAGAAAATACTCTTCTTCCAACCAAACACTGAAACACTCCCCTAATTACTTACGGTCTTTGAGCTGTATGGTTGACCATTAAATCGTGAATATTTTCAAGTATGCATTTGTAATTTGTTAGAGATACGAGATATAATCAGTATCGAAAAATATATGTATGATATATTTTCCATATTGATATTATTAAGAGAATAATATATTTAGGTTTATTTACGTTAAAATATTATTTAGTGAATAATTTATGGTTATGGTCTTATATCTTTTAGGAAGATTGTTTCCTATCTTATGTTACCTTAGGTTTTGTATAATTACTCCACCTATCGATGAATAATATTCAACCCACACAATAATCATTTACCCTAAATTTGTCACTTATCTCATATACTCTCGCAATTGTGTAATAAAAATATTGTCAAATGTCGTCTTATTTGGTTCGTCTTAATGCATAATATATACTTTTTATAATTTTTACCTAAGAATCTATAATCTTTTTCTTTGTTGGACTCATTGGACTTCCGACTAGAGGTGGATCTAGAACTTTTGGTTTGGGGGCCCCCTCACCAATATAACAGATCAATAACTTTTTTTTGGGCCCCCACTGGGAACCCCTTAGTAAGGAGAATGACCCTACTGGACCAGCACCTCGCAGGTCAGCCAGCCCAGGTACACAGGTCAACGCTTGAGAGTAGGGGGATTAAGGAAATCCCTACTCCCAAGCACAAGTAGGTAGTAAGGCTCGAACTTTGTGACCTCAAAGTCACAAGGTGAGTTCCCCACCACCTCCACCAAGCAAGCTTGGTTATAACAGATCAATTACTACATCACCTATACTATATCAGTATTATGCAATACGTCTAATACACCAAGTCATCAATCATTTATCACAAATATTGACGATAAAATTCTACATTTGATACCATCAAGTCCAGCATTAATAATTAATGTTGTACTACTATTTTCTCCATTTTATGATACTTGCTACATAGAGAAAGTGGAGAGTTTTTAAAAACAAGGTAGAGAGAGAAAGTTGAGGACTTATAGCAAGTAATTTGAAACAGAAGAAGTTTGAAAGATATTGTAATTTTATATTTGTGAAGACTAAGGAATGGATTTTGGAATTAAATAATGAATAGAGTTGGATTTTCTTGATAAAAAAACTTAAAGTGGTTCGTTATTGTAGTTTAAAGAAAACATAATAAATCAATAGGACATTTTTTAATTTGACGAAAAGATATAAGCAAGAGAGATGAATAACTGGAATGGGAGGACATTGTTCTAAGTGAATAAAAATATAAAAAACTGGTAAAATGCCTTTTAAAAAATTGGAAGAAGTAAATTTGAAACGAGAAAAGAAACACCAAAGGAAGTAATGAACAGATTAAGGAAAAAAAGAACAAGAAGGAAGATTAGAACTCAGGTCATGTTGCTTAACACAAAAAACAGTACCCGCAAGGTACTCTAACCACTAAACCATGTCCTTGAACATGTCTTATTTATACAGGCATTAGTTTTTATTTGCAACATAACTGGGCAGAAAAGCCCAAAATCGAAACTCTATTTCATTTTTGGACGGGTTTGGGCCACCCAAGCCTTTTATTAGATCCGCTCCTGCTTCCGACCAATGCAAGGGGGTGATGACGCATGCATGCTGCTATAAGGGAAGGGGGAGGGAGCGGCGTCCACCTAAAAAGACTATAATACCCAATCATTACTTTGTTTCAAAACAAATTAATCACATTCATTTCAATTAATATTAAATATGTCAATTAATGCTAATGTCAAAGTGAGTTGCGAAAGGAAATTTGCCATATGAAAAAAAAGAAAATTTAGCACCATTTTATATAATTAAATTCCAATCATAATTGAAAGAACATACATATGGAATTTTCTATCATTGATCAAGGACACTCATTTCTACATGTATCACACATCAAACAACGATCAAATACTTCCCACTTAAGTTACAATGTTTAGAACAAGAAAATATTATAAAATGTTTTATAATTGTTATTGTACACTTTTATGTGCTTGATTGGGTTGAAGTTAATTACTTAATAAAAGATTAGATTTTTATTATACAAATTTTAGAACGACGATATTTCAATTAATTACTTGATAATAACTTAACCCAAAAAACAAGACAACTATTTTTCATATTATAATTTCTAGCAAATAACTCATAAATCACATAGTTTCAAGAAAATTATCCATAATAATCTCTAACAAACTCAATTCATTAATTTAACGAATTTTAAAAAATCCACCGAACATATGAATTTATTTGTACAAACACGTTTAATAAGTAAATTAAAATTAATTTCGATCTTAACACGAAGCACGCATCGCATGCACAAATGGCTAGCTATTAAAGATATTAAGGAACAAGTAGCGTATTGAATAGTGTGTAGCCAAAAATGTTGCATGTATTTAGAAATGGGGAAGTATAAAAAAAACATATTCAGCGATAACGACGACATCGATATTAGTTGCAACTAGGGGTATGCAGTTTTGGACCGGACCAGAAAAATCCGGTCGGGTCTCCAATCCATGAGAATTTGGGATTCCGGTGGATTGGAATTCTTTTTTTTTTTGTAAAAATAGGTTTAAGGGTTTAAAAAGTTTGAAACTTATAAAGTTAAAACCTCATCTTTATTGCCTTTATTAGGATCGGTTTTTTCACCATATACCCCCGACAAATTGAAAAATTCACCATATACCCTCAATGTTTCAGATATGCACCATATACCCCTGAGTTTTCAAAAACGTTCACCATATACCCTTTTCCTAACTGCCGTTAACTATCCGTTAGCTTTATTTACTATTTTGCCACCATTAAGTGCTAACCCTAAAATGTAAACCCTAATCTAATCCCTAACCCTAATTCCTTACCCTAATCTAAACCCTAAACTCTAACCCACCCCTCCCCCTCCCCTCTGCCTCTCCACCTGGACCCAGCCGCATCTCCCCCCGCAAGAATTCGATCTGAACCCAGCCGCACCTCTCCCCGCAAGAATTCGACCTGAACCCAGCCGCACCGCCCTTCCAGCCGCAAGAAATCGACCTGAACCCAGCCACACTCAAGCTCAGTACTGCGCGGGGAGAGAGACTGGCTTTTCCTTGTGCGTCGGGGAGAGAGAAATTAAAACCCTAATCCGTCGATTTCTCACTCTCTCGCCTATGCTGCTTTCAGCGGCATTCATCGGTGGTTCTTTCGCGCCCTTCTTCTCTCTCTTGTCTTTGGGAATTCGACGGGGAAGGGGGAGGGGAGGGGGGAGGGAAGCGGGAAATCTACGGCCGGTTGAATTCGACGGGGAAGGGGGAGGGGGAGATCGACTGGGGGGGGAAGGGGGAGAGGGAAATCGAAGGCGGTGGGGACGGGCAGCGGCGGTGGAGGGGGGGAGGGTAGGGGAGGGGCTGCGGTGGTGGAGTGGAGGGGAGGGGGAGGGGGTGGGGGTGGGGTGGAGGGGAGGGGAGGGGAGGGGTGGTGGGCTGGGTGGGTTAGGGTTTGGGGGAGGGGATGATGGGTTAGGGTTTGGGTGGGGTTAGAATTAGGGTTAGTATTAGGATTAGAATCAGGGATTAGGGGTTAATGATGGCAATATTGTAAATAACATTAGCGGCAACCTAACGTCTGTTAGAAAAAGGGTGTTTGGTGAACATTTTCGGAAACTTAGGGGTTATGGTGAATATTTGAAATATTAAGGGTATGTGGTGAATTTTCCAATTTGTCAGGGGTATATGGTGAAAAAACCGTATTAGGATTATTGCTTCTAGAATTATTAGATTTTAATATATGGAATTTATAAATGTGTTTAAACCTAAGCAAAAAGGATTTTTTTACTAGAAAAATACAAATTATGGTCCAACCAATCCAAAATCGGACTGGAATTCCGGTCCAACCAGAAATTCAGGATCAGTCACGGTCCACAAAAATTTTAGATTCCGGTCCACCTGTTCAACCGATTCTGGTCCGGTCCTGGACCAGTGCACACCCCTAGTTGCAACTCATAAATTCGGCATAAAAGTTTAGGATGATGATTAGCAGTGGACATATTTATTTAAAACGGATTTTTCACCATACACCCCTGATAATTTTTTTTATTCACCATATATCCTCACACTTTTCAAAATTCACCATATGTCCTTAATGACTAATGGTCGTCAACTCTTTTAGTCATTACCCCCTTATTCCGTTATCAAACCCTAATTAACCCCTATTTTTTGTTGTTAACCTTAATTGACCACCATTATAAAACACCACAAATGACCCCTTTTATCACTCTTCCTCCATAACTTTATTCCGTCTTCTTTGGCCTTATGTGTTGTTTCAATGCTGATCTGTTAGTGTAAATGAGTGAATTAGGGGTTAATTAAGGTTTAGTAATGAAATCAGGGGTTAATGATAATAAAGTTGATAGTAGAGATGGCAATGAGTAGGATCTGGACAGGGTCCTCTAGGATCCAGATCCGTTTTTTAGGTAAGGATCCAGATCCTACCCGGATCCATTGGGTAATAAAAATGGATCATACGGATCCGGATCTGAAACGGATCCTAACCTATTTTCTTCAAATGACCCTAATTTTCACAATAATTAGAGGTTTTAAAGAACAAAACAACGCCATTTAACATCTTCATTTGTCGATCTTGAAGTAAGCAAGCATTCAACCTTAATATAACAAATCCGAGCATAAATAACATTAAGAGTTTAACATTAATTTTTTTCCTTTTAATTATATATTTTAAAATAACTTTCAAAAACGAGTTATGGATCCGGATCCGGGTAATAATTTAGGACCCGGTCCATATCCATTTTCAAAAACTAAGATCCATATCATACCCGGATCCGTAGGGTCCAAAATTTGAGGACCCAGATCCGCTAAAAACGGATTTGGATTCACGAATTCGGGTAGGGTCCATTACCCACTGACATCCCTAGTTGATAGTCGTTAATCATTAAGGGCACATGGTGAATTATTAAGAAATTGAGGGGTATGTGGTGAATTTTGAAGAAATTGAATGGTGTACAAACTAATAACTAAATATAAAGAGGAATCCACAAGCCGACACCGAGAGGATGCAACATTTGACGCCCTTATTTGGTGTCACTTATCGCGCCACCTAGGATGCAAAATAAAAGGACCCCAACCACCCATAACTGACCCAGAGGTCCTCGAGAAGTTTTTGAATATAACATATTGTCGAAAGCCGAATGTCTAGAATTAACCCCAAAACAGCCAAAAGTTAAAACTCTAATTAACACTTTTGGGCATATTCATAATCCGAGCAACAAACCCCATTGGATGCATTATGGGGCAATAGCCGACTATAGGATACCATTTAGAGGCATATACATGACTAAGAATAAATGGCCATATGTTGTCTTCATAGTTGAACTTGAAGTATGCAAACTAAGTCATAGAAGACAATATAGAGAGTTCAGCTACTCAGTATCACAAGGCATCATGATTCATGAGGCTCTTAGGAAGTTATCGGACAAAAACATATTCGGTCCTCAAAAAGTACATAACTAGCCCAAGTATCCAGATATGAAGCCTATGATAAGATATTCCCACATATGCATCCTAAGGCTACTAGAAGCCATTTGAAATCATATCGATGGCTAAGAACGGACACATGGTGGAATTTAAATCTATTTAAGAGGTTAAATGGAATGATTGAAATAATATAAGACATTTTAAGGTAATGTAAATGGTCCATAACCATCTAAGAGTCATTTTAAGGCGTCTATAGACCCCCGGTATGGTCCTAGAAAGAAAATATAGTTGAGCTCCAAAAGTCCATAAATTAAATAACCCAAATTAGCCAAATTTGAATGTTATAATACACATTTTTGAACATTACCGGTGTCCGCTCATGGGATGTATCCCAAACGTGTGAATCAACCCAATAACATTTAGCAATATTTTTTCCCCTGTTTACTAGAGTTGTTAGTAGTTTTTTAAAAGGGGAAAGATAAAATTCATTAATCGAAAGTCATACGATATTTACAATCGATATTAAAGATTAACAAAACACAACATAACAAGATCAAATAGAGTTCCTCTACGATATAACTATGATAATAATGAATCAGACCTGACAAAATATCATAACTTCGTTTGTTTCGCTGAATCGTGCAACTTTTTGTGAGAGCGTCTATCATTATGACATAATTTTATAGAAGATATATATCTTTACTGGACTGTGTATATAGCGTATAAAAACCCAATACTGATTGCAAATTTAGACAACAAACCATCAATAAACTGTATCTTTGTAACAAACATAAAAACCAATTTTTTAACTCTCACAAGGGAAGACTAATATATCAAACTCAAAACTTTCATTAGAGGAGACAAATGACCCAATATTTGGGTAGAAAACTACTCCCTTAGTTTTTGTTATTGTTACATTTTCCATAAATAGTTGTTTCTTTTAAATTTGTTACACTGTTTAAACTTTTCTTATGTGGGGTAATTGACCCACTAAAAAGTAATACTATTATACTTCCTCCGTTTCTTTTTAAATGCAACGAATGCACTTTTACACATCATGAGTCACTACTTTGACCACAAATATCTATAATTTCATGTAAGTAAAAATTACTACATGGTATGAAAGTATGTCACAAAACAAATCTAACAATATCCTACTTGACTATGTTTTTCATTATGTACAAATCACACATCTTAGTCAAAGTGATAAGTGTGAATAGTGGAAAAGTGCTTTTGTTGCATTTAAAAGAAAACGGAGGAAGTATTTGTTTTCTTCTTTTTCCACCAAAAAATACTCTTTTTTTTACTTTTCTCCCTTATTTTACATTAAATGGGTAAAAAAAGTACCCTCCAAAAAACTTAAAAATGACATTGCCTAGACTCTTGTGCATAACATAATGTAGTAATTAAAAAGAAACGGAGGGAGTATCAAATAAAGAAAGAAATGAAAATATTATTATCAATGAAAACTAAAAAAAGTAAGCGCATAAAAGTAAAAATTGGGGAGAAAAGGGAGAGAAAGAGAGAGATGACTAGTCAAAAATAACCCACCTCTTTTTACCAAACACTTAAATTAGAGGATTGACTAGTCAAATCCTCTAATATGAGCTCAAACCCCTAATTTTGCCCCAAACCTCTCTTTACCAAACAATGCCTATATATTTGTTAGTTAAGACAATAACTAATTGTTGTAAACTAAATTCATAATAAAAATTATAACGGTTTTTTCACCATATACCCCCGACAAATTGAAAAATTCACCATATACCCTCAATGTTTCAGAAATTCACCATATACCCCTGAGTTTTCAAAACTGTGCACCATGTACCCTTTTTGCTAACGGATGTTAACTGACCGTTAATTTTATTTATGATTTTACCACCATTATCCCCTAACCCTAACTTTAACCCTAATATAAATCCTAACCCTAAAATCTAAACCCTAATCCTTAACCCTAAGCCCAACCCCTTCCCCAAACCCTAAGCCCAACCCCACCCCTTCCTCCTCCCTCCCTCCCGGCCCCCCCCCCCCTCCTCCCCCTCCCTCCCCCGTCGCAGCCCCCCCCACCCTCCCCCTCCCCCGCCCTGCCCCCCTCCCCCGTCGCATCCCCCATCCTCTCCCCTCCCCCACCCCGCCCTCCCCCGCCACCCATACCACCATTTGAACCAACCCACGCCCGTAAATCGAGCAACCTAGAATTCATTCAGGCTAGAAATTGAGCCACCCTAGAAATCGAGCCCAATTCAAACCGGCGGAGGGGTTTTCGAATTCTACGGGGAAGGGTGGGGGGTTGGTTTCGGATTCTACCCGGATTCGGGGGTTGTGATGGGGGAAGGGGGGAATCGCTGGTAGGGGAAATCGCTGGCGAGGGGTGGGGTAGGGGCGGCGGCGGGGGGGAGGGATGGGGCGGTGACGGGGGGGGATGGGGCTGCGACGGGGGGAGGGGAGGGGGAGGGGGGATGGGGGCGGGGGGGGAGGGGATGGGGGGCTGCGACGGGGGAGGGGAGGGGGGGGAAATCGGCGCGAGGGGAGGGGCGGAGGCGCTGCGGGGGGAGGGGAGGGGATGGGGGGGCTGCGGGGGGAGGGAGGGGGTGGGGGGGGATAGGTTGCGGGGGGTTAGGGCTAGGGGTGGGGTGGGGTTTAGCCGTTTAGGGGTAGGGTTAGGGTTATTGTTTAGGATTAGGGTTTAGATTTTAGGTTTTGGGGTTAATTGTGGCAAATTTGAAAATAAAGCTAACGGTGAGTTAACGACGTTTAGGAAAAGGGCATTTTGTGAACGTTTTTTGAAACTTAGGGGTATATGGTGAATTTCTAAAACATTGAGGGTATATGGTGAATTTTCCAATTTGTCGGGGGTGTATGGTGAAAAAACCGAAATTATAATTATTAAAAAATCTTTCTATTTTTTGGCTAATTAAATTATACTTAGAAATCATAACCATATTCGAGAAGTGCCGCGAAGTTCAAGTTCGTAGGGTGCACACCGGTACGCGAGGGTTGCTTTTGGCTATGGTGCTTAGTCCTTCAACTTGGTCCGGTTCCGTTTGTTGTTTCAGTCTTCTTATAAATCCCATCTTTGTTATGGTTTTAGTCCCCTACATGGGGTGTGTTAGTACCCCTTCCTGGTGGGTTTTTTCGTATTAGTTTTGTGTGGGTTTGTTGTGTCTAGTTCCAGGGATATATATATGGCAGGTTCGTCTTGCAGATTTGTGGAACTGGTGAAGCATCGGTCTAGGGGTGCTGATTTCGAAAACCAATTATGTATCACCAATCCAAAGACTATACCGAAATGGATCTCTGATGAGGTGGATGTATTTTAGACATCTAATTACAGGATAGCGGAGCAGTTCTTCAGTGGAGCTAATATGTTTAGAGTTTATCATACTTGTATTGTTTTTCGTGTCTATGTATGAATTGTTTGTACTCATATAATGCTTTATGATTAATGATATCATCCCTCCCCTATTCCTAAAAAAAAACTATAATCGAACCGTTTTGTCGGATTCTTTTTTGGGTATGATTATGGTTTTTTTGTTTTTGATTTTCCATCAAGGCCCCTAAGCAATAAGCACTTCTTCTACGGTTAATGTTCGTACGCAATAACACAAGTGACCTTTGACCATTTCATTTTGGCGCCAATTCTATAGTTCCCCTGCAAACTGGGGCCTCTTTCTCTTGTTTCTCACACTTTACCCCAAAAAAAACCCTAACTTTATTTCCGATGTTGATGAATTCTACTAATTAAGTCCCTTAAGGGTTACTATTTCGAGTTCAAAGACTTCAAATTGCCGTCTTCAATGGCTGAAAGGCGTGCTAAACGCCCTAAAACCAGCAGGTATGCACTCTTACAGTCTTACTACTATCATTTTTGTTTTCCTTGCTTTAGATTTTTTTGATTTCGCATAATTCTAGGGTTTCTTAACTTCTCAAGTATAAATTTCCCTTTTTTCTTACTCCTTTTGTTATTTTAAGAATTTGTGTATTGTTTGATCACCTGTACTTCGTAGTAAATTGTAGACTGGAGAGTGAGGCATTATTTTGATGGTTTAATTTTTATGCTTCAGAGGAGAAGATGATTATTTGCCTGGAAATATAATTGAGATCGAACTGCATAATTTTATGACCTTTAATCATATAAAATGCAAGCCTGGCTCGCGTTTGAACCTTGTAATTGGTCCGAATGGGTCCGGGAAGAGTTCGATTGTATGCGCTATTGCACTTGGTCTTGGTGGTGATCCTCAGGTTTGTACATTGCAACCATATTTTAAGTCTATAAGCATATGTGCATAACTCTCTTTACGACTCCGTCCCTTGATAAAAGTAGTCTACATTTGACTAGCAGCTTGATTGGAAAATTTCAAATTATTTTAACCCAACAAGTTATAGACTTTTGTTGTACCCTTCATTGTTTGGGGTGGGGGGTTTGGTGATGTTGATGTTTGGAGAGGATTTAAACCCTTTATGTCAACTTGGATGCTGTTTATGGTTTTGTAGATACTTGGGAGAGCGGGAAGTATTGGAGCATATGTAAAGCGGGGAGAGGAGTCGGGGTACACCAAGATCACCTTGAGAGGTGACTCTGGGGAGGAGCAAATTTGCATTACTCGTAAAATAGACACAAGCAACAAGTCAGAGTGGCAGTTGAATGGTAAGGCGACATCCTATTGCATGAGATGATATTAGGAGAATTGGCTTAGTATGTTAGCTTAAATTTTGATTCAAGGGATTCCTTTGAATTTTACTTTCTATTTTTGTACGAATGATTTTCTTGCGACCCCTTTGAAAATGATTTCTCTTGTGGCGCATACTGCTAAGGCTCTGGTATAACTAGACTTACTTAAGCCCTACCTTTGAGTTTTGACAAGATTTAGATTGGGCTGGAAAGACGCTATCCTATTCTCCCATGTCCGGAAAATAACATGCTGTAAAGAGAATATAATTCACTAAAGACTGCATAACATATAAAACTATTTGTTTTATTTTGTCAAGAGAAAAGACAATATTTTGACAAGAAATAAATAGTAGAAACTATGCAGGACAAACTATTCTTTAACAATAACGACGACTAAAAATTCACCCAGTTTCTTTGAATCTCTAGAATTGTGTTCCAATCACACACCGTATGAAGTATCTATCTAACGTTGCACTCACTTTTTTTTTTTTTTTAATATGCTACGCTTTTTGATTTTTAGTTACAACTCTGGTTGATTAAGATATAAAAGAAGCACTATATTTGAGTACCTTGCCATCAACGATCAACCATACCTCACTTGCAGGTTTCTTAAAAGTAGGCGTTGTCACTTCTTAAGTGCTTCCATCTTCTCATAGGAGTAACAAAGCAATGAGCTGTTGCATATGCAGAATGGTTGTACTCACCTACTGTAGTTTACCTGTAACAAATGAGGAAAAATTACTTAACACCCATCATGTGATGAAAGAAGATATGATGGTTACTATTAATAATGTAAATCTTGTAGATTATAGATGTGCCTTAGTATGCTAGTATGGCCACAGAAAATCAGATTTGTCTTCCCTCTCTTCTTCAGGAACACAAGTCTCTCTCTCCCTCTTAGTATTAGGGCCTTCATCCTAATGATAATCAATAGTCTTTTCTTCCTCCGTATATATCAACATATATATAGGTGATGATTATATGCGCTCAATTTGCTTTCGGTAATCAGGCTTTCAGATAATTAGGTCCAATGATTGTCTAATAATTAAACTTGCTTGGTGTATGGACTTATGGGTTCATTGAACATTACTAGCAAGACCAATTTTTAAAAGCTCACAAGTCATAATAGGTTTAACCAAAACATCATAACCACCTAATACTAAATGAATGTCAAATATCCAACACTACATATAAGCTCACACTGACACTATCCGAGTATTGAATGATTATTATAGGACATAATTTTAACACTTCTTGCACTTTGTTAGATTTGACTTTTTAAAGGTAATGTAGCTGTTTCTGCAATTTACCTTTGCAAGACGAATGGCTTCATGGTGATGGGCTTGATGACATTGAATTTCGTTATCCTAAAGTTGGGGTCTGCTGATTTTGACATTAGAGATCTTTTAAAAGCTGCAAATTTTCAAGATCCCACTCCCACCCCCTTCTTTTTCTAGGTCTGTCTTCAGGTTTCCAAAGTTGTGTTATCTGTTTTAGCAAATTTAGTCTCTCCATGCATTTGAATACATGTAAGAGATATAAGTAGAAAGCCTTGGTAAGTATAACGTTTGTTTGACAGAAATCTGTGTAGATGTTGATTGTCGGTGTATTGTGTTGTTGAGATGCATGACTTCTCTTTCATTGCTTCTTTTAAAAAAGAAAAAAGATAATCAGTCAAATGCATCTCATATCTTTTTCTTTTTCATTCTTCGAGACTGTTTGTAATCTAGGCTTCTGAAATTAGGAGATTCAATCAAAGAAGCTTTTTGTAGAAATATAATCCACTTGTTCCTTATTCCTTCTTCCCTACAACAACAATGTCAAAGCCTTAATCCCAAAAGAATGGGGTTAGCTACATGGACCCCACATATTAAAAAAACATCATTTTTTGAAATACTATTCTTTTATGTCCACTTTATCTTCCTTTGCAGGGAACAAGTGAAGTGAGTGATTTGTTCCCTACAACGTGATGTAACTAATTTTGAATGCTGATGCAATTTGTTTTGGTTGTAGGCAAGATGGTTGCAAAGAAAGATGTTATTGAAGTTGTTCAAAAATTCAATATCCAAGTTAACAATTTGACTCAGGTGTGTATATTTCAAAGTAACTTAAATGCCTAGTGTTGATGCTTTTGATGCATGGAATCTAGTAATGGTGGATAACTTGTTCAATCTTCGAATGACTGTTTAGATGACATTGTCTAGCTCTTACTTTGGAAATAACAAAAATAATTGGACTTGATGACGATTCATTTCTACGTTCATGAGAATGGATCCTTTCCCTGTCACCACTTGATAAATGATTCCTTAAAATGTGTTACTACTAACTAACAAAGAAAAAGAATCAAGGGCCCTTTTTCTAGTCCTGAAAAGACTATAGGCTTTGAAGTTATATATGGCAAAAGGATTGAAATGTTCATTGTGGATTCACCCTGAAATGAAGATGGAGCAAATAGGAATCTTCTGTTGGCTTGAATTTACTGGCTACTTGGGTCCGCCTTCATCACCTGCAGGTTGCATTAGCATCACCAAGTATGGATCTTGCTATGTGTGGGGATGGATACGCGAGGATTTTTTTCTTAACTCTTTTGTCCAATAGTGAAGGTTGGTAGGGATGCTTTCTAGTACTACGTCCAATAGTGAACTAACCATTGTTGGGGCTCGGACATAGTACTAGAATGTACTAACATAGTTAACATGGTCATTAATCCTTCTCTCTCATCTATTTGTATTGAGTCCATGTGAGAATGCCTCGAGTAACTTATAAGTTGTTGGCTGCTTGATGTGATATCTCCAAAATTGTTTCATATGTAGATAGTGGAGTGGAGGAAGGAGAAAAGAAAGCAGTCCTCATGAACGAGAAAGTTGGGGGAAGGGGGGATACAATGATACATGTAAGGGGATGTTCATAGATAATATCATGATGTCAATTTAAGAAAGAAAGACAGAATGTTATCACCGTTCAGTCCCAACCAATCTGAAAGAGGTGTGAATGAGCTTTACCCTCTGAACAATATTGGCGACTTGGCGTACCACGTACATGGTCTTTTTTCCTCCATTCAACATTATTAATGCTATTTTTCTAAACATTCAAGCAAACAAGTTCATCCTTAGGCGTTTTCCTTCAACTTTTGTAGCCTCTTTTCTCCCCCCCTCTCTCTAGCACTAGTGTGAGCGTATGTCCTCATGGCACGTCTTCAGGTGACTGCACTGGCCGCTCTTTGTTTCACATGGCTTACCAAATGTTTGGACTGAAGTCCAGGCTTTGGTGTACATCGAAGGAGAGGAGCTGGGTTATATTTGAGGAAAAAGCCCTGTCTCTTGGCATTAATTTCTTTCTTTTGACGATCTTGGATAGTGAAGTCAAACTCTACAATAATCAGTTGGCATTCCCTTGATTTTGTAATTTGTAAAGATGTGAGTGTGACATGCATGATTCTGAAGATTCTGGGCTAGACTTTTTCTGGAGTTCCGTTTTTTTTTTTGGGTTTGGGTGACTTGTAGTTGTAAGATTGACCCTAGCTCGTCATTTCTACACAGGTGACACCTCCTTGATATTGATGTTCTCATTTAAACGTGGAAAAATTGACAATGTGGTAGGAGTATTATCCTCTCTTGTCTCCAAAATGTTTGATATTTTTTAATGGCCACATTGGTTAGGGTTGGGGCCATATTCGTTTTAACTCCTCAAACCTCTCCAACAATGGGATTTATGCCTGGTTGTTGTTTTTTATTAACTGAAAAATGGCTCTATCAGAATTTCTTTCCTTTGGCTATTCTTAATGGATTCTTTGCTGAGTTAACCATTGACTGTCTGTTGACCATTGTCTTTACTTGGGATCAAATGCGATTTATCTCTTCTTGTTTTCTCGCCTTCTGCTGTGTATATTATAATGGAAAAATTGACAAGAATGGTCTCAGTTATGACCCATCTTTAGAATGTCCCAATTATATGGAGTGTGTGGCTTCCCAAAACAGTCATCATAAAAAATTGACCTGCTAAGATGGCTTAAATGCCCACACAGCAGGTTTCCTTAAGCTTTATTCTAGATATTGCTTTGGCTTTTCACCTCCTCCTTATGACCTCCCTCTTCGGCTAGGCTGCTACTAGTATTACCACTCTCCCTCTATCACTCTGAAGAACCCAGTGACTCCCTTCTCTTCCCTCTCCTACATTGTCTCCGTCAACAACCCCAAATTGCTAATGCGGAAAAATAGCTAGCCATTCAGCCACTTCCTCACAAAGTCTTAATTGATTTCAATCACCTTTTATTATTTTATTTGTAGAAGCTTTCAATCATGAGTGTGAGTTTTTTTTTTTTTGGGAAATGTTTCTGTCAGAGTTGAGCAAATCAGAAATTCAATTAAACAGAATTTCAGTATTATTATTATCATCATCATCATCATCATCATCATCATCATAATATACTAGGAGTGTTGGAGCATTCTGCAAAGGGAATTAGAGAATTTTTTCTGGGAGGGCTGAGAAGAGAAAAGGCTTCTTGTTTTGCAATTTCTGGCTGGAGGTTCAATAGTAGATTTTAATGGCTGGATGGAGAGGGAGGGAGGGAGCGAGGGAGTGTGCGAGTTTATTTTGTTTTCTACTTCTTTGTTTCTCTACTTGCCTGTTTCTATTTTCGTTGTTACTGCTAAACCTTCTTTATCTTTTGTTGGTGGTGGTGATGGGTGCTCCACAGTTTCTACCGCAAGACAAAGTGTGCGAGTTCGCCAAGTTAAGTCCTGTCGACCTGTTACGTGCAACAGAAAATGCTATTGGTGATCCTCAACTGCCAATGCAACATGACACTCTTATAGAAAAAAGCAGCCAGCTGGGCAGACTCCAAAGAGTAAGTTATTTGTTTAATGTCTCCCACCAGAGATAAAACTTCCTTTTTTTTTATACTTGTTATAGTGTTGTCGTTTTTTGATGTACTATGTATTGTGTTTTAGGCTGTTGATGGGAATAAAGTGACATTAAACCAGCTGAAGGCTCAACATGCTGAACAAGAACGAGATGTTGAACGAGTTCGTCAAAGAGAAGACCTTCTTGCTCAGGTTGACATTTTGTGATATTTAAGCAGTGATGGGAAGACGGAATTTACCTTTTTATAATATCATTGGTTTCTTCCTTTAATTATCTGTAGGTTGATCTAATGAAGAAGAAATTACCTTGGTTGAAGTATGATATGAACAAGGCTGAATATTTGGAAGCCAAGAAGTTGCAGGATGATGCAAAGAGGAAATTTGATGAAGTTGCAAAAATCTTGAATGATCTCCAACAACCTATTATGTAAGTTTTTTAGTCAGTGTAGTGTTATTCGTCATTTGCCGTTTTGATTGTCATTATTATTTCATGTAGAACATTTAAAAGGTGGTATTCTTTACTCTTAAGTGCTCGCTGGGTTCATTTCGTCCCAATCCAGGCCAAATTTTGACCTAGGCACATGGCCTAGTTCGTTTCCTAGTGGTCCATGCTCGTGCCAGTGCACATGCTATTCATGCCATTGGGTAGTCTCTTTCTAGTATTTGCAAAAGCAAAATAATTCATTTGATCTTAGTGACTTTGACTACAATTTAATGGTTTAATAAAATTATCTTCTAATATACTCTCTCCGTGTGCAAATTTTTCCAGTTAGGTTTGGGCACCTCCTAGGAGCTCAATAGGGTAACGTAGGCTGTTTTGATAAATAATGTAAAAGTAAACTGATAGTATTGCTGAGAGATTGGGAGTTGAGTGGGTGGGCGATATTACATGGGAATGAGGAGTGTTGACAAAGTTAGTGGGGGTTCCACGTCACGTGGTAGGGTGGCTGGGTGGGTAAACTTCTCTCTTTAAGTAACATGAAAATTTAATGTGGAAATATCAAAAAGGAATATTAAATGGGTAGTTTAGAAGTAAATAAGACAAGATTGTTTGTATTGGTTTTAAATTATTATCGTCATTTTTTATTAATGACTAAATTCTAACATTACTATGTTACTGAAAGTTGGTAGTATTGTAATAAAAGTATTGAAGGCTTCGGGTTACGAGTCAATTTCTTGCCGCAAACCGTATCTCGTTGTGTGCCTTACCATCTATTCCTAAATCCTTTGTCCAGGGATAGTTTGCACCTTTGTACTTTGTTTTGAGCCATGCTACCTATAGCCTAAAAATTACATATTTTCGCTTTTCTATACTACCTCTACGGCTCTACCTCTAAAACTTACTCAAAAGTCAAACAACGACTTCATGTAACATCGTTCTTCACCTAGTAGAGTTAATTTCTTCATGCTCGTTTCAAGTTCGAAGTACCATTTGTACAAATAAGAATCCCCTTCCTTACATGATTTCTTCTTCATATAGGTAGATATAGGATCTATAGGGCAATTACTTTGGAAAGTTAAGTGTATTCGAGTAAATTGTCATTTGTTCTTCACTCATTTTTCTTACGGTTTCACCAATTGGTCTATTTTCCGAGGACCTCTGTGAGCTTTAGCTATACTCCCTCCATCCCTCAAATCCCTCTGCATTTTTATGGGCACTAGCTTTAGGAGAGGGTTTTGTGGTGGGCCTTTGTTGAGTGAAGTGTGAGAAAAAAGGTAGGCAACAAGTAATTTGTTCTTTTCTATTGGTTAGAGCCTTAGAGGGTATGGAAAATAAGATTATATTTGGTGGCAGAGTTCCAAAAAGGAAATGGAGAATGTAATTGGGAGAAACAAAATGGGAAAGGGTTTGAGATAAAGGGAGTATTAGTTGCTGGATAACATTTCAAATCAAATATTACCCTCTTATATCAACTTCAATCTTTCGCACCGTAAGAATTATACGAAACGTTTGGGAAAACCCACTGATTTAACCAAAGCATGGAACTCTACCAAGTTTGCCTTGTTATGTGGAAAAATGTAACATGATTTAGAGATCTACATCTTTACAACCACGGAAAGAAAACTGTCAAGCAAGCTACCAAATTGTAAGTTTCGTATAGCCTAAAATTTAAGAGTGCCTTTGTGGACCCATTCTTTGTGATTGTACCATTTTCAGAAAGCAGAAGGAAGAAAAAGCACTGCAGGAATCAAAGTGCAAAAAAGTGCAGAATACTCTGAATATGAATGGCCAGAGGTGCAAGCAACTTCAGGACAATGAAAATCAATGGGTGGTGCTTCCTACCTATCTTTCTTGCTGCTCAATACTTCAATTATGTCCTATCGTTCTCAATTACAATGTTGGACAATTTTAGGTAGTCAAAGTAGCTGGAAAGTACAAGGACATGGAAGAAATGAAGAGACAAGAAGAATCTCGTCGACAAAGAATTTTGAAAGCTCAGGAGGATCTTGCAGCTGCTGAATTGGAACTGGCAAACTTGCCGCCTTATGAACCTCCAAGGGATGAATTTGTATGATATGTAGTTCCTTTCGTCTGCTGTTTCTTACATGCAATAAGTCTTAAATCATATTATGCAGGCTTACACAAAGCCTTTTATATGAAACTTCTAATTTTACCGCCTTTTAACTATCATTATATGGTAGGTCACTTATCTGGAGTGTCATTCATGACTATTTTGTAACTGTCATTGTACGGACAGATTTATCTTTAGTTTTGTGATTCGTTGTTTATTCTTCTATTAAGTCCTTTCCTAGTAACCTCTTTGAAGTTAGTTGACAATTTCTTTCAACTTGTATCTTTTGCTATTATCATGTTTACTCGGATGCTTTGTGATTGCTTAGTTCTTGCTAAATGTCTTTGATTCAGGAAAGGTTGGAAGCCAAAATTGTAGAATTTGAGGACAACGCGAGAGAGATTAGACAGCAAAAGTCGGATAACGGTAAACTTTTGTCTGAAAACAGAGTGAAACTGACACAGTTATCCCACAGGTATATTTAGTTGCACATGTGGTTTTGGGATTTGGTTATGGTGCATTCATTCTCAAATACAGAATCCTTGCAGGTTAAAAGACATGGAAAATAGAAATTACAAGCTCCTGCATGAGCTGCAAAAAACTGGAGCGGACAAGATAAATGAAGCTTATCATTGGTTGCAAGAACACCGTGATCAGCTGAAGAGAGAGGTTTTCGGACCTGTTGTGCTTGAGGTACATATGCATTACTGGGCCTATTGCAAGAATACGAATATTCCTTTGAGCAGTGAAGATCTCGAGAATTGTTTTACAATCTACATAATGAACTTGTGGGATTTATTGTATACTTCTAGCCCTATTTGGTCGCCGAAACTTATTGCCTTGTGGGAAATGCGAAAGTTTACTTTCAGAGCCTTAGACTGTTAGACCTCTCATTGTGATCCAGGACAGCTTTGTTTCCCCGTGTTGTAACTTGTAAGTATTAGACCTGCATTTATGAAACGACACAGTTCATGAGTTATAGTTGTGACAAGTATGGTACTACCCAGTAGCTTGGCCTGCATCTTAATTAATAAGTTGAATATGTCACACAGTTACGTAAAAGACAAAGTTGATCATGTGACATGCATTTGAGGATAAATCAGCTGTGAGTATATGTCCATTTTGCTCTATCCTTAACATTTGGTCTTTTTTATATTTTTGGATTTTGTGGTGATTTCAAGAGCTGGTGTTAAAGCATTATGTTTAAGAAGTTGAGCTTCTGATTAGGCATTATGCATTCTCAACATGAATTTGAGTGAGCTTTACCATTTTTGAATGGTGTGATTTTTCTTTGTTTATCAATCTAGATTTCTTTTCCTTTCAGTATAAGTCTGAGGACATTCCACATTGATTGTATTGGAGAACTTGGCTCTCATGTCTCACCCATTGACACTTGTGTTATTGTTATAATTTTTTTTCGTGTGTATATTGTTGTATTCATGGCAAATATCTAAAATAATGCAGTTAAAAGATGCTTAAGTCATATTAAAAAGCTTAGAGACTGTGATGGTGCCTTTGTATTCGGATGATACATTTTATAAGTTTACTTTTTATTTTGTGCGAATGTAGGTTACTGTCAAGGATCAATCTCATGCTGACTACTTGGGGGGCCAAGTTCCGTTTTACATATGGAGGGTATGTCAAGTCTCATCAGTCTTCTCTCACAGCTTGCATGGTACAATGTTTTTAGGATTGTCGGAATAGCTCTTATTGTTGATTTGATTTGTATTATAGATGCCCACACTGTAGCGTAGCCTTTTAGTTTCTTTTTCTTTTGTGAAGCTTTTTGTTTGGGATGTATGAGTTTGTACTTTGGAGAGGGGAGGGGTTGGGGTAGGGAAGCTTTAATCATGTTGGTGTTCTGGCGATTTGTGTACGTTTGAGTGTTGTCATTGTGAATTTGAAACCAAAAATTGGGGTCAAGAAGAGATGTCATATGCTTTTATCTTCTAGGTAAATGAACACTGCTAAGAGAAGGCTCCAGCAATGAGATGGATATCGATTATTTACTGATTAATGGATGCCGAAACATTTAGAGTGGTTTTTATGCTGACTTCCTCTTAGGGATTGTGATAATAAGCCCATTATATTTTGGTCTTGATGTAAGACAGAAAGATTAGCGTGATCATTTCTGTCCATTCCTCCGGTTGGAAGATACGCTTCCCTCCTGTCAGCATTTCTGTCCATATTTTATCGTATCACTTTCTTTTTCACCAGATAGGCTTCTAGGTCTTCTATTGGCATGTACGAGATAATTCAGTGATCTTTCATCTTTCTGCTGTAATTTATATTTTCTTGATATGTATTGTCCTCCTTTGTGTAATCTTTCCTCACTTAAGCACAAGCTATGTTACTCGGACGATGCACTTCATTTTGGAGCCAAAATCACGGAATCTTTCATACAATAGCTGAGTTGGACTCTTGGACACACACCTTGTGTCCGACATGAGTACTTGAGTTCAAGTAACATAGAGCACAAGTTTATATGTGGTGAGCTTGTATTTTTTTGTCTGTTGAATTTCTCGCACTGCCAACAGTGGGATCCATACTGAATTTGTTGCTGTTATTGTTTATTCATGCAAGCTCCCATATATATTTTCTTATCTAGATCTAGGCAGTGCTGATTTTGGTGGATAGGTAAGATGTGAAGTTCATTTGTATTTGTCTGCTTCAGCAAATTTGTTGGCTTGCCTGTCACCTTCTCTCCCAGAAAAAAAAATCAAAACCATCTTATCCTTTTGTTTCTTGTTTTGACATTGTAGTCCTTCATCACTCAAGATCCTGACGATCGGGACTTTTTGGTGAAAAACATGAAATCATTTGACGTCCCAATTCTCAATTATGTGCAAAATGAAGAACGGAGTAGAGATTCACCTCGAATATCTGAAGAGGTATGTGCTTTAAAGGCTTTTCTTTATTCTGCATTGAGATGGCTAGAGTTTCTGCCTGGGGTTATGGTTGCTATATTATCTGGCAGATGCGCAAGCTTGGATTACATGCTAGGCTTGATCAAGTATTTGATGCTCCAGCTGCTGTCAAGGAGGTTCTGATTAGTCAGTCCGGTCTGGACCATTCTGTATGCTCCCTGCTCCTTGTGCTTGAGTGTTCTACATTTTTATGGCCTTAAAATACTTCGTGAAAAAATTTAAATTTATGTTCTCTTTCAATCTTTTTTGCCATTTTATTGCTACTTCCAAATTTATTTCATTAACATCCTTTCCAATATGTACAGTACATTGGTACTGAGGAAACTGATCGGAGGGCAGATGAGGTTGAAAATTTGGGAATACTTGATTTTTGGACTCCAGCTAACCACTATAATTGGTCCAGATCTAGATATGGTCATCATGTGTCCGCTAGTGTGGTGCCAGTTTCTAGGTTCAAACTTCTTTCATGTGGTATGTTTACGCTTTTGTATTCCCACTTCATTTTTCTCTACAGATGTGCATGTTCAGATGGTGACTTAGAGTATGTTGAATCATGCTTGCAGGTTCAGATAATTCAGAAATTGAGAGTCTCAGGTCCAGGAAAATTGAACTTGAACAGACAATTGATGAACTTGACAGAATTCTGAAAACTCTGCAGTTTGAGCTAACCCAGATTGAAAATGAAGCTGCTAAATATCGCAGACAGCGTGTATGCTTGAATTGAGGAAAAGTCATCTAGTTCATTTACTGGTTTTTAATATTGAAGTTATATTGATTAGCTGATCTTTGCAGGAGGAAGTATTCACCAAGTCGCAGAATGAGAGGAATAAGCGGAAGGAAATGGCAAACCGCTTGAGTAAGCCTCTTTAAATATGTTTGCTTGCATGATCTCGTCTGGAATTCAACATGTATGATAGCTTTTGCATGATCACTTATGGTCTAGACCAGAAGAGATCAAGATTGAAATCCATTGAAGAGGAGGGGGATGTTGATGGTCAGATTGCGAGCCTTGCTGATCAAGCTGTAAATTTAAATGTCCAGCGGCTTAATAATGCAATCGAGATTAAGGTGAAGCTCTCTTTTGTTGTTTATGTGGTTGATTTTGATTGAGGACGCGTAATATCGCAATCCTCAAGGATTTTATGAATCCATATGAAGTTCTAAAATGCTTTCTCTACTCCTTCCCCTTGCCACTTTTCAGAATTTACTTATGGAGGCTCTTTCACATAAATGGAGTTTTGCTGAAAAACGCCTGTCTGCTATAGAAATCGATGCAAAGGTAGTTATTCCTTTCATCATATGGAATTCAGCATGTCATTTATTTTTGCTGTCGATATAAATTGATTCATATAATAGCTTAGGAAAGTATAGAACCCAATAGTTTGTGTTTGCAGAGAATATCAGAGAAAATAAGTTTCAAATTGTGGATTTCTGGATCAAAGATATCTTGGAAACATGAGTAATTGAGTAGTCGATCTGTTCAGCTTTCCTCTGATTCTCATGTTGCCTTTAAGTGATTTGACAAGTTTTACTCCCAATGCTGAGTTACAGCTTAAATAAGTAATTTCCATATCTTTTAAATTTAATGAATTAATATTTATTTGTTTTTGCATCCTGGGTGTCTTTTTTAGGACTTCAATTTTTTGTTGGTCATCTGCTTTTCTTGTTTTTTTGTATTATCTCTCATATATCATGCCCTCTGTGTTTGTATTTCTGAGAAATCTACATATTAAATCTACTATGTGAGAAATGGACATGTCTGATACATATGTACTCATGCATATGATGCCTCTGATATGGGAGTGTGCCCCTTTCTATCAAAGCTTAAAAGTTAGTGCATTGAGGGCTGAATCTAGTAATCTGATAAGAGAGTTCAGTCTGGTCAATATTTGTAATAAGCTCGATCAACAGGTATTCTTTTTACTGGAAAGAGGTATAGGTAAAAAGTTTGTGGCCTCGCAGGAAAAACCAAAACAATCACTTTTTCTATTGATCTTTTGATGAATTTCATTGCCACTAACATAACTGTAATGTTTTAACAAATAGTTTCATAAAATCTCGATTATCTTCAGTGCCTATTTAGTTGTGCAGTAGTCTAAAACAAACTGCTAAGAAATAAAAATGTATCTGTTCGGATAGATTGTTGAATCAGTGAAGCTTTTATTCTGGAAGGCTGGCTTCTAGAATCTGTTGGTCAGAACTGATTGAGGAAAACAATTCAATAAGGAGCATGAATGTTACCCCTTTGTTTATTGTTCTGTGCAACTTTGTTATCTTTAGGTGGCATTAAGATTTTGCTGTTGCTAATGTATCTTTTCAAATTTCAACACTATTCAACAATAGACTGTCTTTCTTTCTTTTTCACCTAATCTTATAAGTAAGGAGTGGTTTATGATAGGATTATGTGGTATGCAGTTTGTTAAAAGCTATGAGTATACTTGAACATCCCGAATATGTCTAGGCTTGCTTTTCCCCGGACCTGGCTGTTTCATGCTTTCTTTTTCCCACATTCATCTACTATGCAAGGTAGAGAAGATCCATGTAGAGGACCACCAGAGACAAAATCTTGACTCATGTAGCCAACCTCATTTTACTGGGATTAAGGCTCCGATGTTGTTGCTTTTGTAGTAGTAACATCTTATTTATGATATTCTTCTTCAGATACGAGAGTCTGAAATGGAAATGAAGCAGCAAGAGACTTGTGCTATGCAAGCAACTGTGGAATTGCAGCAATGTAAGTGTGATTATCCCTTCCAATCAGTCGGATCTTTCATGGAAAGCTTGTGAATCCTCCGTCTTCTTGGATGTCTGTAAGAATGCCAAGTCACTTTCTCTTTTAAACAGATCTTGTTGGTATAACTATTCCAAACCTGCACTTTGGTACTCTTATAGCCATGTCTTGTATTTTCTGATTATGTTGGAACATGTTATTCTTATTTCTGGTTATTGTAATTTGTTTACAGTCCCTTTTTCCATGCAATGAGTTTATGAATTAGGATGGAGAAATTTTTCTATGCCCCTCCATATGTGTTTATTTTTATGGATGTTTTAGAAAGCGGAAACTATTTTCCAGCTGGTACTTGTTTTATGGATTTTATGTAGACTAAATAAAATGCAAAGTACTTATGCATTTTCAATGGACCTGAAGATTTACTATTCTTGGTTCTGGATCATGATGGACCAAATCAAAAATTCAAATGGCTTGTTAATATTTAGGGAAAATTTCAAGGAACTACCTTTTATAAGAAGTTTTTTCAAGAAACTACCTTGTAATTTTTTTTTTGAATAAACTACCTTTTACAACAAATTTCTTTCAAAATATTACTAGATAACGGTCGTCGTTAAGTTTGGTTGTTTATTCTGCCATCGACTTGCACATGGTAGTCACTTAACCTTCTTTAACCTTCTTCCCACCATTTGTGACACCACTAATGATGCTTTTCTACAGTTGGTTCGTGGGCTCATTGGACAAATCTCTCCAATTCGAGCTTCAAATGGTGTTGAAGAAGGTCAATTGATTACCACGCTTAATCAACGGCTGAACTAAAGGATTAAACTTAACTGAAATCGTTATCTCATAGTATTTTGAAAGGGATTTGTTTTGAAAGGTAGGTTTTTAATTTTTTTTAAATGGCAGTTTTTTGAAAAAACTTTCTTAGAAATGGTAGTTCCTTGAAATGTTTCCTGAAATTTATACACTTCTTGTTTGTTGTGAGCCAGCAAACAACTACTGTACTTAGAAGCAAGGGTCTAATGGAATTCTGTTTGTAAACTTGACCCCTTTTACACTATCCAGGCACATCGGTTTGGATCTTCTTTATAGACTTTGGGGTCTTATAGATAGTGATGTAGAAAAAAGCAGTGTGACTTTTTCTTGTTTGTTTCCCATCTATGTTATTAGCTAAACACCAATCTGAACGGTGATCTCAAGGACCGCGGACCTCTATAAGATGTGTCACTTGTAAATGCAGTTCTGTAATTGAGAAAAATGATCGCATTAGCTTGACTTTAGAAGGACATTTATGATGTGGTAAAAACAATCAAATTATGTGGTGGAGGAGGTGCTTCAGTAGAAAATTCAATTTTTTGGCATAAAACATTGGCCCAACTCCCTCCCCCTCCCTATTTGTTTGGCAGATGGTCTGCAAAATTCATGTCCTGGCTTTTGGTTATTCAGACGTGATATTTTCAAGGGTGTTAATTCTGTTTCCGATTCTATTTCTTCTTCACCTTGTTTTCCACATTTCATGCCATTTTTTTTTAATCTTTTGTTTTTAGTTTAACGGTTTTGCTCAAAAGAGTCTTTTTGATGAAACTAATCTATATATGTCTGTTATTATCTTTTGTAATCTTCTTGTGTAATTGAGATTATAGCCGTGTAGAAATGGCTTTTATTTTTCTTTACTCTTCGCTAATCAGGTAACAAAGAAGTGGAACGTCGAAAGGAGCGGCTTGCAAATGCCAAGAAATATGCAGAATCCATTGCAAAGTTCACTCCTGAAATTAAGGAGGCCTTTCTTAAGGTCTGTTTTCATATTTTAATGACTTCTTCTTACACATTCTTACTAAATATAAGCATAATTTGACCATGTATTTCAACTATAACTGCTGACTTGATATTTGTATTTACTTTATTTTTGTTATTCCCTGGGATTTTTCGAAAAATATCCATCAGAGTCTTTATAGCACGATTCCATGAAGTTCCTTAGCCGACTTGTCAAATAATAGTGATGGCACTTTGTATGAGTGGCCAACTTAGTGTAACTTCCATCAGCATTCTTCTAAATATAAGAACCTAGGTTTCATGCATTTTTCTTTGCTTTCAGATGCCTTCTACAATTGAGGAACTTGAGGCTGCTATTCAAGATACTTTGGAACAAGCTGGTTCCATTCTCCTCCTCAATCAGAATGTTTTGGCAGAATATGAATTGCGACAGAGAAAGGTAAATGCCTTTTTGATTGAATGAACATTCATTTGGTCACACTTATGTTAATTGTTTGCTATTATTACGCATGGAAGATTGAAACCCTGGCTAAAACGCTTGAAGAAGAGGAACATGGATTAAGAACTCTTTTGGCTGAAATAGATGCCTTGAAGGTGATTTGCTTTTACTGAAATTTGAAAAATTGGAACTTTTTTTTATCCATGCTGTTACCTTGAAACATTACTCTCTACCAAGTTTAAGTCTATCAATGTTGGCTCTTTTTTTCATAGGTCTATTGTTTCTGCTTGAGCTTTCTCTAGCTTGAATTTGTGGTTGACAACAGTGTTCTTCTGGCTTCAGGCTAGTTGGCTTCCAACCTTGCGGAATCTTGTTTTACAGATCAATGGAACATTTGGTCATAATTTCCAGGAGATGGCTGTTGCTGGAGAAGTATCATTAGGTATCAATCATGATATCCTGAACGAACCATTAGTGGTAGAGAAGATGGTTGTCTTGGTTAATAGTTTGATAAATCTTCTGTTCATTGATAGATGAGCATGATATGGACTTTGGTGCATATGGAATTGTTATAAAAGTCAAGTTCAGGTATCTTTTTTTCAATGCTGTTCTGCCTTCTCTTTGACTGTCTTTCAGTATAAGGCGCCTCTAGTCAGCTGTGTTCATCTGCATTTCTTCCTTTTGTATATTTCTTGGTTTATTTAAGGCACTAAAGCAGATACCAGGGAATGAGAGGATGACTTATGGGCAGTGTGATAAGTCTCTAATCTCTAGTTAAATCTTGGGTTGCTGCTTGAATGCTATGACCTTCCCCGCTCTTAAATAACTAAGTAAACAAAAGTATCACTGGATAAAGATATTGTATTGCAGTATACTGGAGGAGACTACATCTGAGGAATAAGAGAATTGTATAATGACAGGAGCATGATAGTGTAGAACTGGAGCACAAGGTATTCTCTAGGTTCCTTTCCTAGTGATCACCCAGTCAGATTTTAGAAGATTGTCAATCTTGAGATAGAAAATTGTGTAAGAAAGAAGACAAGTACAAAGGTGTAGATAATGCATCCCCATAATCAAACAGAAGTTACAAAATTTTCCTGTTCCTTGAATTAAAAGGAACCGCACTGTCCTTCCTGCCTCGTGCCTAACTTCTTAGAGTCAAACTTCCTGAATGGATTCACAAAAATCCCTCCATAAACCTACATGCTTGCACTGTGGTTACTCACTGTAATACCTGGACAAACTCATTTTCTATTTTGAATCCTGAACGGTGAACAGCCTCCTTATAGTTGCTGACCAACCAATTTACAATGAAAAATTACCAAGTTTTCCCTCTTACTCTTATTTTTTCAGTTGCTGCATAGACTTGCTTGCCTCAGTTTGAGAGAGCTGATACTTTGTGACTTGTGTTGCTCCTATTTGAGAGAACGGTATTGTGCATTTGTGCTTGCTAAGCCGTAGGCTGCACCTGGCCCCTGGGCAATACTAATGGAGGGGAAAGTAGTACACGACATGAGGCACAAACATGGGCGTGGAAAAAACATGGAAAAATTACTGACTTTGGGCCTAAGCACGACATTGCAAGCCCGGGCATGGGTTCTGAGTTTGGCCGGGCACAACATCTTTATAAGATAGAGGTCCTGTTGTGAGGATTGCTGAACCATGTATGTATCATGTTTGTGGTTTTTTTAACACCCCATATTTGCCGAGATTATTCTAATAATAAATAAGACAAAAACAAATTTAATATATAATATCATCCAAGGATGAAGCACAAATAGCGAAAATTCCGTCATTTGAAATGTCACTAAAACAACCAAGGTTTAACTAGTTTAGTACAACTTAACTCTAAATAAAGTTTAACTAAACTTCCAAACTAACAATGAAACCTCAAAACAAAAGTTAATAGATAACTATCTAGATTATAAGAAACACTATATTATCTAGTCTCCTCAGAATCTCAAGCCCCAAAATCCAATATTAGCTTAACTTCTGCAATAAAAAAAACCATCATCCACGTCAGTTTGAGCAACTAGAAGTTCTTACGAGTTGAAAAAGGAAAGCATTTAAAAAAACGTTAGCAACTATTGGGAGCTTCATTTAATTAAATGTAATAGCTTTTGCAGCTTAATCAGTAAAAGAAGATTAATTAAATAATGGATCACCAAAATAAAAAAGAAACAGAACATGAAAGGTAGATAAGACAAATTAATCATTAGATTAATAAAACCTATGTGAAATAAATCATATGAATTACGCACGGTTCTAGTGTCCGTATCCACAAAATTGAGAATTTTTCTGTAGTCTTAGTGTGCAAAGTCTTCAATCTAGAGCTCCATTGCAGCCGCAACTGAGGAAGGGATGACTAATCAAATCAATAACCTTTCGCAAAAGCTCCCCAGAGGTTGGCATGTTCTTCTCCACTGATCAAATATTCCTTTGAATATTACCTGAATAATTTTAACATCATAATCACATTATTTTATACTTCCTCTGTTTCATATTACTTGAAACGTTTTGACTTTTGCACTATTCACATACTCCCTTTTACCGTTTTTTATGAATTCTACATAAGGAAAAATATAGTCATGTGAGATCTTGTTAGATTCACCTCGACATGTAGTTTAAAAAATATACGCATCAGCAAGCGTTCCCAAAGCAATGTTTCAAGTAATATGAAACATAGGAAGTATTTTTAACCTTTCATTATACCTTAAACAAGGCAGGTGGTCTCATCCCACCACAGTGATAGTATTCTTGAGAAAAACTCTCATAATACAAAATATTCCTACTCTGTTAAAGTTCATGAAGTTCACTTCAATAACCCAATCAATTCAAATACTTCATATAAGTCAAACTCTCAGCTATTTGAAATTAGAAGCAAAAAATATGAGTAAAAGAAATCCGTTAATGTAAAAATAAAACATTCATCTCTCCAAAATTAACAACTAGGTGAGAAAAATCAAATGAAAACTCATTGAATACCTTTTGGATGCTCGATTTAAATTTAATATCATCCGCCAACTTTAGATTTCCGATTAGAAGACAAGCAAGCATACACACATGCCCGAGTCCATTTGCTCTTCGGTGTGCAGACAAGAGGATAGGAGCACCCCTACCTGCAACAGCCTACTAGCACGAGATGACGCAGATATATATCATCATTTCCCTTTCGCTCAGCCAAGCCACACGACAGCCTACACCAGCCCACGCACTCCCATGACGCAACACTAGTTTCTTGTCTGTTCGCGTTCTACTGTGCAGAGGTACCAGCCACCTACTCCACCCTGTCTAGCTTGCTGCCCTTAAAGTAGGACCCCAGCAAACCCCAGCACCTCACCTCGACTGCCCGACCCACTGTACTTACACAGCACCACACCAGTACCAATCCAAGCCACCACTATGCTCCACCAAAGTCCGGCCACACACACGGAAGCATGTAAAGGAGAAAAAGGTTCCCTTCCAACTTCCACAAAACATAAAATACCCGATAATGTTCTAAGGGAAGTGAATACATAGTAGAACACCTAAATCATGATATTAATTGTTATCATTAAAATGACCCACATAATAAGCCCTGTACACTTCACCTGTATCTTATTGAATTGAAATTATTTTCATTGCTTAAAATTTATTTTTATATGGAAACTGATTTTTACAAATTAAAATTGATTTTGGCTGATTGAAATTGTTTTTTACTAATAAAAACTGTTTTTATTCGTTTTAAGCTAAGGGGGTGTTTGGTTGGGAGAGGGGAAAGGGAAAGGAATCTAGAAGGGGTTAGGTAAGGTAAGGAACTCTAAACCCCACAATTCTCTTATGTGTTTGGTTATGCACTAGAAAGGGTCACAAACCCTCTTCACCCTCCATCTCTTTCTCTCTTTCTCACCCCCGTGACAAATACCATGCACTACTGGCGATTGAGTGTAAGTTCACCGACGACATCTCTCGTCGTGTGTCCTCTCTCTCTTTCCTCATCGGCGTTTCCTTCTCTTGTGGTTCTCCTTTCTCCGTTCGTTTATTCTCTCTCATATCTTGTTTCTCCATCTCCGGCGGTTCTCCTTCTCTCACCTATCGTGTCGCCTTCTCTATGGTCTTGAGGTGTGGGGGTGGGGTGGGATTGCCGGCGGTGCGTGGTCGGCATTGACGCTTGAGGTACGCTTGGCAGCAGTGTGGTGGTTTGTGGGGTGGGTGGGGTCAATTTTCAGATGGTGATGGTGGAAGGGTGGTGGTCAAGGTTGGTTATGGTGTAGATATTGGGGAATCAAAAACCTTGCCCGGGGGGGGTTTGCGAAATCAATGTAGAGCAATTTGGGGTAAACTCAAACTGAAAAATGGGTAAAAGGAATGTCAAGACCCCTAACCAAACACCCCCTAAGTAAAATCATAACATAAAAACTCAAAGTTCATGAAAGAAGAATTGCTAACTTGAAAGGAGAATTGCTATGTAGCAGATTCTTCTTAAAATATTCTGTGATGAATTGCTATCTTGTGAAAGTTGTTGAATTAGCAGGGGAGGTCGGGAGGATTTGGTAAATATTTAAGAATTTGATAGAGGAAGGATATCTTCTTGTGTTTATTTTTGCATCTCTTGTCGGACCAACTAAGCATATTCAAGCGGGCATTCATTCTGATGCTTTACGTATCTGATTGATTTGTCCTTCTGTTTATCAGGCAAGCTGGACAACTTCAAGTTCTTAGTGCCCATCATCAATCTGGAGGGGTACTTCACATAATCAAGTTGTTTTTCTGATTCCTGCATATATTTGTACCTTATGTCAACTTGTGATCGTACATGCAGGAGCGTTCAGTTTCAACAATACTGTACCTTGTTTCTCTACAAGATCTTACAAATTGCCCCTTCAGGGTGGTTGATGAAATTAATCAAGGTAATTTCTGCAATATAAGCTGAAGAATCAACTATTCTGAACAAAAAAATTGTTACTTAGTCTTGGTGCTTTTCCAGGAATGGACCCAATCAACGAAAGAAAGATGTTTCAGCAGTTGGTGAGAGCTGCTAGTCAACTTAATACACCACAGTAAGAACTTTTGTTTTCTGACATTGTTTTGGTTTACTATTTCATAGTTGGATAATTTGGATAACTTGCATCTGTTTGACGTCTTGTAATGCGTTATTTTATGTTCATTTCGAATTCAGAGTTTTGATGGGAAGTAGTCTTTTCCTGTAATTGTAATTTTATCTTGTTTAGCATAATCTATATGTTGTTACGTACACTAATTTTTAGGCTGGACCACTTTAACTGGCTGCATAACATGCCAGCGGACTGATCTCTTTTTGTTGCATGGAAGTGGCCTTTACCTGTTTTCGCTGGTTGGTAGGAGCTGACTAGTATTATGATTTCTTCGGATTTTTTTTTATCAAGGTAATAAAAATAAACAGTAGGTGGCCCTCCTCACAAGGGGAACACCTAATGTGTACTTCGGAATTGGGTGATTAAATTCGCTCAGCAGACAAGATATTGCACAAACTTGCAGCTAATGGATGTAGGGCCTTTTCAGTGAAACTAAACTCATTATCTGTCCACTTCTCATGAAACTTATCTGGGTATAATCAAGAATTACAATTTCCTCCCCTCACTTCTGATTTCCACTGAACAATGTTTAGCTCTAGACAAATTTCGGATCTAGTTAGCTAGTGATTTCAATGTGAGTGTGTTAAGAGTTGGAACTTCTTGTTTGAGACAGACCAAAGTAGATGTTGAGACGAAAGCCAAGGTTAAGCATGTCTTGTTCAAAATTCAAGCTGTCGAATTATCATGTTTCTGTGCTTTAAGCCACTTCAAAATCTTATCTCAAGGTCAAAGAATGCTTTCTTCTAGGATTACTACCAAGTGTGAGATGCCATGTGAGCCAAAGTTCAAGAGTAGGAGGGTCAACTTAATTCCTGCAGCACCTAACTAGCACATTTCTACAACTGTCTTTTCACTATTCGTGAGAACATTGGAGATAATACTATGGTCTGTGTATGCAGATGTGACTTGAAATATGCTGGCTGTCACCTACTTACAACACTCTTCCTTATTTATCCAGGCTTTGAATCGGGGAGTGAATGATGTAAAATCGTTCACAGGAAGAATTTATTGGATAATATGGCATCCAAATATGATTTTGGGTGCCTCTGATTAAGCTATTGCCTACATGTCATGATCTGCCTTCTTGATGGCAGGAACATGTGGCACACTCTTATCTCTTTGGGGAATTGGTATCCCATGCACGAAATTCTTAGTTCGAGATTGAGAGGGATATCCGAATTCCAAAGGGACTTTTATGATTGTGTCTAGTCTGAATACAGAAAACCAACAATTATAAAAGAAGTGTTGAATTAACAATAGAGCTGATTAAAAGATTGAACCTGTGCTGACTCAATGCTAGGAATGCTCAACCTGGGTGTGAAGGCTTTTGATTGTTAATACCCCCTAAGAATACGTCACAGTTCACAACCAGTACGAGGCCTATGAAACAAAGTGAAACATATGTAAGGTAGATGAGACGAATTCTAACATTATACTAGAGTAAATAGGGATTGATGAGATCTGTGGACAAATGCAGACATGCAGGATTTGTTTGAGAAATGCTACACGAATTCTAGCATTATGGTAAATTGTAGAGATCTCCGAACAAATGTATATTGCAGGATTTGTTGAGATGTGTTACAATTCCTATCTTTCAAAGTAATGTATACTTTTGCAGCCTTTACTTGTGTGATGGTCTTCTAACCTTCTCATATGACTCTTCGTGAGCTTGCGGTATTTGTAATTCTGCTGCATAGTATATTGCACGATCAGCAAGACATTGGTGATATCGAACCATTACGGCTCCCCTCCCCCCATTTGGACTGTGTCCAGTTTTTTTTTTCTTCGTCCGAAGTCTAAATGTATGTGGTATTCTTCACAGGTGTTTTTTGCTGACACCCAAATTGCTGCCTGACCTAGAGTATAGTGAAGCATGTAGCATCTTGAATATCATGAATGGTCCATGGATTGAGGAGCCTGCCAAAGGTTAGTGCTCAACATTAGAATCATTTCATATTCTGATTGTCCAAGCTGACGAGAAAAAGTTGCGTGTTTTTAGTGTGGAGCAATGGAGAATGTTGGGGTACTGTCGTTGGACAACTGGGCCAAGCTCAATGCTGAAGATCTTTGTTTTCGTTGTAGTTGTGATTAAATTGTACAAATTAGAATATCAACTCCTGTAATTAGGTTTGATTTTCCTTTTGGGGATAGTTTATCATTGCTTGCGTCTTGTAATTAGTCTCACTCAATGTGTTCCAGACATGAGAGCTTCGATGAATGCTCATTTTTGGAGTTTTAGCAGCACATCTTATCTTAGAAGTAGTTCTCTAGCTGCTGTTGAACTGAGGATTTGAAAGTTAAAACAGTGGTGGACAAACTTCTTTGAAGTTTCTTGCGTAAGCTTTCATTATGAAGAGAGTTCTATTTGAACCAAAATTCTAGAAGTTTATCCCTCATATACAACCAAAACATAATTGCTAGACACTATACACTAGAGTTACTTATTACTCTTATTTATTTTTCTAATTTATTAACATAGGGCTACTTATTACTCTATTTCAATTTTCAACGCAATTAATCTTATACTCCCTCCGTCCCATAATATAGTGCTTGTTTCTTTTTTACACGGTCTCCAAGACGTAACTTTGACCTTTAATATCTTCAATTCCGTATTAATAAAAAATATAAAAAGTTGATATTATGAAACCACACATTGAGACGAATCTAACAAGATCCCACATGAATATGTTTTTTTATATATACAAATGAGAATATTCGGTCAAAGATTTTAAAGTTTGACCCACCAAAAATGAAGTAGGCACTATATTATGGGACGGAGGGAGTATTTAGCATTAATTAATCAGAACTAAAATTTCAATGCACTTTAGTAGTACTGGACAAATCATGAGAATTTTTGTTAGGGGCTTCTATTTCAATATAATACAGATCTTTCAAAACTAAGATACAACTTTTTCACAGGTCAAGTACCAACTTCGAAAATACAATAATAATCTGTCAGCCTGCTAGAGAAGAACATCCATGTAACTGAAGAAATCTGCTTCAGAGTCTTTAAGCCCCAAACTCCTCGTGCACGACGTGCTCCTAAAGCTATTGAATGTCCCCAACAATTTTCAGGAAGCAAAAGCAAAACGTCGAACAAAATTTACAAGCAACTGACTTAACCATTTGACGGAAGCTTGTAGTCAAGCATCTCTCTAATATTTAACTTAATAGAAGGTCCCATCGATGAGCTTATATGAGCACTTTTCCAGTATACTCCTTTAGCCCCAGTTGGTTTGTTGGCCTCCACTGATTTCTGGAACATACAGATCAGATGTTAAAAAATTGAAGGAAGGCACAAGTAAATCTCTGGTTTTGAGGATAAAGGAACATACAACTGTGGCAAGCAAGTTGATAAGAAGATCCTCCTCCTCAAAGTTTAACTTTCCAAAGGGAATGTGAACTATTCCAGTTTTATCAACTCTAAACTCCACCTTCCCCTTCTTGAATTCCTCCACTGCCTGAAAGATCATGAAGCACAACATTTCAGTTTTCAGTCTCCGTAATTCAATGGTTGCAAATTTTGTTTTCTGCATTAGATTTCCTCATCTCCATGCCCGTCTTCATCAGCAACAGTGCAACACCATTAAAAATCCCCTCCCGGCCTTTATGTGTAACGAGTTCATTTTTCCCCCTTTCTAGTAATTTCTGGCACAGGGAGTGGGCTTAACGGTGTAAACAAGTCCAAAAGAAAGTAGCTAATTCCTCTGATATACATCACTAGGGCACGATTATTTTACCTGAGCAATGTTTGGTGTGACAGTACCAGCTTTTGGAGTTGGCATGAGTCCTCGGGGCCCCAAAATCCTTCCGAGACTGGCAACCTGTGGCAAATACCAAGTAAAACTACTTTATCGGTCCTGAAATCAAGAAGTGAGGATCGGAGGGGGTAAAAATTGACTTAATTTGTCAAACAGCTGATTTCTGTTTTGACCAGGCAAGTATATGATGACATCAAATTCAACAAGCATGAAGCATACGCAGACATATCTTCAGCAGCCAACTTTTTGACATTGTTCAAACATAAGGACAGGATTTGACAGAACAAGAGAAAACCTTAGCCATCATGTCAGAAGTTGCAATCAATTTATCGAAGTCCATGAATCCTCCCTTTATCTGTTCTATCAAGTCTTCCCCACCAACTATATCTGCTCCTGCAGCTTTGGCTTCGTCAATCTTGTCACCTGCAAATTTACAATTCTGGGATCAATTACAAATCCTCGAGAAACAATTAACTAGAAACACAAGGAAAGGACATAATAAGCTCCCTCCAACTGAAAGCCATCCACTAATTTTCCAGTTTATGATGGCCCGCTACTTATTTGCTTTGAATCTAATGAAGTTTGACATCCTATAACTTATATTTGCTTTCTCTTTTTAGTGAAATTTACAAAGTATAACACTATAAGCATACCAGCCCAAAGGACTAGGAGGATTCATATTTTCTAAGTACTGTCCTTTATGATAGCTATAAAAAAAAAGATGTGGATAGATCCAGGAAGTTAAAGATTATGCAAAAGAGAGGTTTTACCATGAATAAACGTGCATGTAAAAATAAGGTAATACACTCACTACAAAATGTAGTGTCCTACCATATAGTTACAGAATTATAAAATATGGTTGTAAACTTGTAAAATGCATCAGTAATACTTATACTGTCCTACATCCCATGAGTATTTTCTATAACAACACATTCAAACTTTTCATGATATGACCAAAATACTAGTTTAAGGACCACTTTCACTACAGCTCCACTGAGCCTGAATGCATAAGTATAGCTTCACAATGCTTCCAATAAGTGCAAAAGTATAATCAGGAGAAATAGCAAGGTTCTTAAAAATAGCCTCATCCTATTTGAAAGCTTTTTTCAAATATTTTCCAGAACTTTTACCATAACAGTAATATTATACAGTGTAAAGAAGTAAACAAGTGCAAGACACAGTTAGCTCTCTATCTTCCTCAAGGATGACAATCAACCACAGATAGTCAAGAGAACGTGGTGCAATTGATTTTTTTTGACAAATGACATGTTCTCCCATGAGTGGATATACATGTCCATCCAAGATGCCTAAAGCAACTAGCTCACCCCCAAACCAAGCTAAACGAACTTCCTTGTGTACCTCATGTCCTCATCTATGTGGACAGGTCACAAACAAATTCAGAGCCTTGACTGTGATAGTTACACTTACAACTGAATACAGCCTCCGCTGTGAGAAAAACCAATGATATAAATAACTACATCTAATAGTCAAGTAACTTTAGTAGAAACATTCTCCAAATGCTCCTATAAGCTAATGCTCACAATTATATGCATTTGCTAAGAGCCCAACAAATAAGACGTACAAGTGTACGACAGAGTATATACATTCTTGTTTCCCAGATATATATCCTCAATTTCTAAGTCATGATGAATTCAGGGTACAACTAAAACATACCATAGCTCCAAGCAGGCTTCAGCTGAACACAACTTTAACATTTGACTCTTCATTCTACCACACAACACTTTGCGCAACCTTACTGGGTGAGAGGGTTCATCAGCTTATAGCTCCTACTTATATCTTCTATAGTTGACATCTATTTGCTCTTCCTTATCTCCCCTAATGTTTTGATCATAACAAACTTTTCTAAGGACATCACAGTCCATTCAACCTTAGAGGTACCAAGCAAAGCAAATTAGTACAGAACAATCCTGCACATTACATTTGATTAACAACTGAATCCGAACAATTTGTTGAAGCACATACCTTGGGCAAGCACAGCTATCTTAACAATTGTTCCAGTTCCCTTGGGCAAACTCACCTGTATAATAATACCATTCAGCATCCACACTTTCAAATCAAGTGCATGAATTTCCAAAAAAAAAAAAAAAAGAAGCCATTTCTAGGGGAAGGGGAGATATTTATATTGGAGACCTACAGTTGCTCTCAGCTGTTGATCATTGTATTTAGGATCAATATTCAAACGAAAATGGGCCTCTGCGGTTTCGACGAACTTTGTTGTCGACATTTGCTTCATCAATGATATCGCTGTCTTCAAGTCATACTCTTGCTTGATTTCTCTGAGCCTTTGAATCTCTAAGAACCTCTTGGACCTCGTCTGACAATATATCAAACAAGTATCAGAGCACCGATAGTAGAAGGCCTTCCCTAAATAGTCCAAGAAACAAGCATGCTAAACATCCCTCTGGAAAATACTAACAATTTACAGAAGTCCACAGGGCATTTAAATATTTAATATACAGCTTTTCACCACCTCATGGAACAACAACAAATTTTACCCTCTAAATCTTAAATCATGAATATAAGCAAATCAACAATAGCATCTTAAATTAATCAAAAGAAACAGAAGTAAAACATATATTGATAATGTTTTACACTCTAGATGCAAATTGTGCATATTAATTACTCCTTCCTCAAGTATCCAATCATAAAGCAGGACTTCTAAACAACAAACTCATATCATCACAACTATAAACGTAATTATAAATACAACCCAATTATAATCCACCAGTAAAGTGATAATAACAATTGCAGCAAAATTGGAGACCAACCCCCTTTCCCCCCAAAAAAAAAAAAAAAAAAAAAAATTAAAAACAATGAACACACAAAATTCCAGCAATAATTAAACCAGCTAATTAGTATAAACCTATCATCTACATCACATTACTACAATCCACAAAAACAAAAATTAAGTACAACCCAGAACCAGAATCAATCAGTAAGCATCAAATTCCCCAAAATTAAAACTGAATATACATATAAAAGTGGTAAAAAATGATACTCTATCTCTCTTCAAAGGCAAAGCAGCTTTGCCAGTCTTAGGCTTAGTAGACTTAGGCAAAGTCACAACACCACCACCACCACTTTCTCTCTCCTCTTCCTCAGTCTCAGCAACCTCAGCTTCAGCAGCAACAGCAGCAACAACAACATGTAAAGAACCAAACTTTGATTGTTTCTGGGAATTTACATCAACCCATTTCAGACATTTTCTTTCTCTTTGATTGAGAGTTAATGGGTATAAAGAAGAATTGAGAAAGAAGGGTTTATGGGTTTGAAAAGAGGGGTAAAAGGCGAGGTCTTGCTGGTAATTGAAAGATGAAGAAGCAGCATAAGAGAGGGTTAAAGATGGAGGTGCAACAGAGGCCATTTTTTTTTGGTTTTGGTCAGTCTCACAGAGAGAGTGAAGTGAACCAAAAAACTGATTTTGGCTATCTATCCAAATACAACCCAAAATTAAAAAAATTGAGGAGATAAGAATAGGAAGAGACTAGTCACTACTCACTAGAGAGGGACAACAAGGGATGAGGAGGAGAGAGAGTGAGAAGGATGATCACAACTTTGCAAATGGTTGGGCCGTTGTGGTTTTTTTTTTTTTTTTTTTTTTTTTTTGGGGTTTAGGGTGTGTGCATGACCCATAAACTGTTCTTGGCCCAATGTGGAGGAGAACTCGCTTACGATCTTAGGACTTCGGGTATGTTCTCTTCGCAAAAGTAAGGCGAAACTGTGAGTTTTTTCTTGTTTGGTTTGATTTAGGTCTAGTTGGAATCTTTCGCTTCTGGTGTAAAGCGACTTTGCGATTATTTTACCAAAAGATTCATATGATTGAACAGAGTGTTAATACCTTATCGTAGACAAAGTCGTAAACGATAAGAAATTAAATTTCATTTTTACTAATGAAGGCCAATTTATGCTGGAGTAGTTAGTTTGATTGAAATAAAAAAGATATCATGGGAAGTCTAATTTTCTAGATAGTGGAAAAATAGTGGTGTTGTTAGGTTGACAAAATATGGGAAGTCACACTTTATAGGAAGTTCCACTTCCCACAAAATGGAGGAAGTTGCTTATCTAGGTCTCTCTAGCTAAATGGAACTTCCTAGGGGATTTAACTTTTCATGTTCAATCAAACAACATTTCCACTTCCTAGTAAATGCTTATACATAGGAACAATTCCTTCATAGGAAATTCTACTTCCTATGATCAACCAAACAACACCTAAATGAGAGTATAATTCGTTACTATGTTGGTCAACAGTTTAAAATCGACCTATCTATAAATCTATTAAAACATACATAAAATAAATCAATAGACCTAGTTATAAACCAAATTCATTTCAACTTTTCAAGTCTCAAACTAATTATTAGGACCGAGCTATTCCCCGTGTAAGGAAAAATTTCATTTATTAATATTATACTTTGAGATGATAACACTAAGTCACAAGATCAAACCCTATGCAATTTCTAATATTTTTTCATTGTACGTGGATTACATGGAGTAAAATTCCCTTAGAGAGAGATCGTTCCTTGTTTAAGAACGCCTTTTAATATATTAGTATAGATAGTTTAATTTACATACTCCGAGTAACAAGGATCCATAAGACATATTGTGCCAGTGTCTATTTTTTTTTTTGGTGTAGAGAAAGCCACACGAGCAAATAATTTAGACGGAAGTTGATCCCAAATCTTAGACACCATCTCCCAAGACTTTAATCAACTAAGGTAGTTAATATCCACAATGTCTAATTTTCTTAGCCAAGCGGACCACAGCCGACATTCGACAACAATATGCGCCTAGGCTCCTTGCCAAGCCAGGCTGTGGCCATCTTTGACTTGATACGAAAAATATTCGATTTCTCAGTAGACGTTCAAAATGAACCTAAATTTTACTAGTAGTAGAAGCTTAAACAATTTAACTAAAAAAACGACTTGTTTGTTGTTTGTCCATTACATGCCAGTTACCACACTTTGATGCTAACAGGATGGCCTTTTCACTCTTTTTTTTCTCATGCAACTTCATCCACACCACACCTTCTCCTTCCTTTGTCTTCACTCACTCACTCAATCAAACACTCCACCATTCCCACTAACACAACAAACCCAATCACACAAGTTGAGAGATGGCCATTGTTGCTCTCTCTCTCCTCCCTTCTCATTCTTCGCCATTTCTTTCACCTCCTCTCAAAAACCACCATAACTTTCCATCCATCAAAAAACTCTCAATCACTTTCTCTCAATCACATCCTCAAAAATTCTCATTCACCCCCCTACAAAACCGCCGTCTCTCGTCGACTCAGATATTCTCTGGCGGCGGAGATGGCGGAGGCATTAGTGGAGGTGGTGGTGGTGGCGGTGGCGGAAATGATGGTGATGGAGATGCAGAGGAGAGAAACAGAGCAGAAGCAGTTATTGCCATTGCAGAGGTGGGAAGATCATTGGATAGCTTGCCTAAAGACTTGGCTGTGGCTGCTGAAGCTGGTCGGATTCCGGGTTCGATTCTTCGTCGTTACCTGGACTTAGAGAAGTCTCCTATTTTCCGGTGGTTACTTCAGTTTAGTGGGTTTAAAGAGAGGTTGCTTGCTGATGATCTTTTCTTGACTAAAGTTGGAATTGAATGTGGTATTGGAATGTTCACTAAGGTTGGCATTGTTGATAACTTTTATTCATTCATTTTCTTTGAAACAATTCAAACATATCTTAAGAAGTTAGTTTAATATAGATGAACTTGAATTGGTTTTTAAAGTGATTATATAACTCATAATGTTTAATTGATATTACCAAATGACAAAATGTTATGTTGAAAAGGTATTCAACTATTCATATTGATGACTGACCAACATATTTTGTTGCTGTGTTATAGTGCTCTAGTAATGCATTGCCAACTTGAAATTACTACCTCTATTCGATTTTAGTTGTTACGTTACTAGTTCAAATTATATTATAAGTACGACAATTAATTCAGGACGGCGAGAATATTTGTTACTTTCTGATATATTAATCTTTCATCTTAAATGCTAGTTGTTCCAACTGTTGTTGTCATGTCCATTCTTTTCAATATGATAAGTTTATGACACTGACTAAAAAAATTATGTTCTTGATCTCCAGACAGCTGCAGAGTTGGAGAAACGTAGGGAAAACTTTAAAAAGGAGCTAGACTTTGTCACAGCTGATGTGGTATGGATGCTAAAGTGATTAGTTCAGAATTCAGATCATATTCTGTTAATTTTAACCCATGTATCAAAATTTTGCTTTGCTGTTAGATAATGGCTCTGGTTGCAGATTTCTTGCTTGTCTGGCTTCCTGCACCCACCGTGTCCTTGCGACCACCTCTCGCACTCAGTGTAGGACCTGTGGCGCGGTTTTTCTATGGGTGTCCTGACAATGCATTCCAGGTTCATTTTAACCATATGCTACAGATTTTTAGTAGCTTTTCTTATTACAAAAGGATGCAAAATGTATCAAGTCTTACTTTGACATATTGAATTATGCTGCAGATTGCCATGGCCGGAACTAAATTTTCATTGCTACAGAGAGCTGGTGCTCTAATTGTATGCTGCTCACTCATCTCATATAAGAATAGTACTTCAAAAATTCTACAAACAGCAAAAGATTTTATGAACTTATCATATCTTCGTTTGTTTTGTAGCGTAATGGAGCTAAACTTTTTGCTGTTGGAGCTAGCTCATCTGTGGTCAGTTCATACTGATAAACTGATTGCTATGTTTCTTCTATGTCTCTTCTAGTACACCATTTGCTTAAGATCAATCAAGCGTCACATACTTTCAAGTAAAAGGAATAAATCTTTTGAAGAGATGGTAGGGGTTTAGCCCAACAATTTGTGTATGAAACAGGTTTAATTAGTTTCGAGTTCTTGTTATATAGTGGCCTACTGGGAAAAAATGGGTTGAAGTTCATTTTTCCCCACTGTATAACAAGAAAATCAACTAATTAGATCTGTTTCAAACCCCTAAAGGAAATGAAATTGGAACACATAAAACATGTCACCAATAAAATATATTAACTCAGAAATGACGATAGGGGCATCATTGAGACACTTGTAAAACCACATGGATACGGTAAAGAGTTTGAAAAAAGGTGACAAATTTTCGATTATCAACAAAATAATAATAATAATAAATCCAAAAACAAACAATTCCCCTCTCTTTGTTTTACAATGGAAGTATGGAGTTATCATCCAAGCACGCTAACGAACTTAAGGTGAGCTCTATCCTTTACAGATTGGTACAGGAGTGACAAATATGTTGATTAATGTACGAAAGGCGGTTGATAAAACCTCTTCCGCTGAAGCAGAAGATATTCCAATGGTGGCAACCAGCATTGCTTATGGTGTATATTTATCAGTTTCTGCCAACCTTAGGTATATATATGTGGATTATGGTCTGCACTGGGAATAGTACTACTTTTCCACCCTTCATCACATCCATTACATTTTATGGAATATAACCTTTAATGTCTTCTTTTCCTATAGGTACCAGCTGATAGCAGGGGTTATCGAACAACGACTTCTCGAGCCAACGCTACATAATCGTAAGCTTCTATTGAGCGCGGTCTGCTTTGCAGTTCGGACAGGGAATACATTTTTGGGCTCATTGATGTAAGATGGATATGCTTCTCTTTTAGTTCTTGATTTTGTAGTCCAAGTATTTTCTATATAATGAGTTACATGTTGTTGTCACTACTCACAGGTGGGTGGATTTTGCTCGTTTCATCGGAGTTCAAAGGACACGAGCTTAATTAAACTTTAGGCCATGGATCATTTTGATCATGAATTATTGAGGCTGTTTTTTGCTTATTGTTTCAATGGTCTCATATATTGGTGAATAGTTGTTTCTTCCTCTTTAATTTCCTGTAAAATGTAGGATGCAATAGGTCATTTCAGCATTGTAGTTTTGCCCTATTCTTGTGTTAGAGATTATGCAAGCTATGATTGTAGTATTAGGGTATTCATTTTTGTTGGACAATCCCTGAGCTCTGTTTCCTTGTATTTTTGGGAAGGAAGCTTTGTAATACTATTGAATATCTTCAAAGAATGGTATTGGTATGGAAAGTTCCTCGCCTTTCATGAAATGCAATGATCAATCAGAAGTTAACTTTAACTATTAATATATTGAAAATATACATAAGAATATATGAGGTAAGACATCCTCACACTAATTAACTCTAAGAGGCTTATCAACCCGAAAAACATAAGAAATAACCCTTTAACTAATTAAGACATTAAGTACATCCTTACTATGTTTGTCAAATAACTATCCAAGAAAAAAGTTATGCTTTCTTCGAGTGGCCAAAAGCGATGTCCCGGTCGCTGACAGAACCTATGATACAAAATATCATATGCAACTACTTTATATCATACATGACGTGACTACTCATTAAGACCAATCAAATAATTTATATAAACCATTTTTATTCAATTTAATTAATATATAAGGAACCTATGGACTAATAACATCTTATATTTTCTTTTTTTTTGTTAGATAAAATGTTTATGAAAAATTATATATAAAGTCCTACGAGCTGGCAATAAGAAATTAAAAGTCGAAAGATTGAGATACAACTGAATATTAATAACACCGATCTGCATGTGAATTTGTTATCAATTCTCAAACTAATGTACTGCCATAATAGAAAATATATTTAAGGTTCATTGTTAGTTTGGTTGCATATATCCCAACCGAATACTTTTAAACGAAGTATTTAGGGTTGCAAATAAGTATCAAATACATTTCCTAATATAGTATTAATTTAAGAATTTATGACATAATCATACGTCAATCAATATAATTAATACTTATTAATTGCTTAATATTTTCATTCCAAATTTCCCATAAATGAAAAAAAAAGTATAAAAAGTGAAGAGATTCACTAAACTATAATAACCTCTCATGCAATTGGGAACAGGGATTATCTTCCACGCCTCATAATCTGTTTTCTCTCCCCATCAAATTGCAAAAAACAAATAGAAATTCTCATCAAATTTATTTTCCCTCTCTCAATTTTATTCCTTGCTAAGGTTATCTTCCTGATCTTTCTCCATTTTTTTCCTTTCATATTCTTGTAAATTGTAATAATGCCTTGAGTTTTGATGCTTGATCAACTACTCGTTAGATGCAAATTTTCGATGTAATTCTTCTTAATTGTTATTTCATTTTCATAATTTCTTATATATCGTGGAACTCCTTTTTGATTTGCATATTAGAATCAAATAATCGTAATTATGATTTTTGTCAACGGTATAGAAAATGTGATTAGTCAAATATTCGGGATTCAAATTCCTGAAAATCGAATACCTTAATTTTTAAAACCTTAGTAATCCAAATTTCTTTGTTTTAAGATCTGATTGTCCGTTATATCTTATGAGAATGCAGTTGATATCCAGGTGCTATAAACCTAATTCATGCATTAATTTTGCAAATGTCATAGTATTTTAAAATGTAAATCAAATGTAACACCACATTTTGCTGATTGTATAATGTAGTGAAGTAATCTTCGTATTTGTTACGTTATCATCGTTTAATGATTAAATGTGACAATGAAAGAATTGTTCAATTACATTTGTCCTAGAAATTCAGCTTCATGTAAGCTAATGTTTAAGGTCTAATTTCTAGCACGTAGATATTGTGTGCAACACAAATATTTTCCAATTACAATAAGACATCAAATAACAGTATGTACTAGGTTTAATTTCAGATTGTTGGAGTTAGAGGAAGCAAAAATGGGGATTTCGTTTGGCAAGCTGTTTAGCAGACTTTTCTCTAAGAAGGAGATGCGTATACTCATGGTAGGTCTCGATGCGGCCGGTAAGACTACCATCTTGTACAAGCTCAAGTTGGGAGAAATTGTCACCACCATCCCAACCATCGGTAAGTGCATCTTTGGCGTATTCATAGCTAATGATGTGGAAGCTTGCTGGGGTTGTTTACTGTTGATTTTAATATGTCTGTGCTAAACAAATCAGGATTTAATGTGGAAACTGTGGAGTACAAGAATATCAGCTTCACTGTTTGGGATGTTGGAGGTCAAGACAAGGTATATATTTTATTATATATCTATATACTCCCTCTCTCCTATATTAACTTCTCATCAAAAAAAATTCAATGTCGAACCTCATAAATTTTGATCACAAATTGTCCCCAATTATATAAGATAAAACATAGCCAGCCAAGTGTGACCTTGTTAGCTTCGTGTCAATTTGTATATACAAAATGTACAATCAATTTATCATATAGCATGTTTTATGGCATATTTAAATGCACATTAACTTTGATTTTAAGAAATCAAGCTACAATTGTGTTGGATAAGTACTATACAAGGAGGTGTTCACCTCAGAATCTCATACATATTTAGGTTTGTCTTGATCCATGGCTGGCTTGACATGTTCGTATTGGTTAAGCTGAAAATTTGATTGAACATTATTTCTGGCATTCAGAAGAAAATTTTGGGATCTTTTAATATTTTTTTTCATCACACTAGTTAAGTAGTTACCAACTTAATTTCCTGGATTACAGATTCGCCCATTGTGGAGACACTACTTCCAGAACACACAAGGACTCATCTTTGTGGTTGACAGTAATGACCGAGACCGTGTAGTTGAAGCAAAGGATGAGCTTCACAGAATGCTGAATGAGGTAATTGAATTATCCTCCCTCCGCTAGTAATAAAGAAGAGGAACTTTAGTTCTGCATTTGAAATGATTTCACGTTGCATTGCAGGATGAATTGAGGTATGCTGTTCTGCTAGTGTTTGCTAACAAGCAAGATCTCCCTAATGCAATGAATGCTGCAGAAATTACCGACAAGCTCGGTCTCCACTCCCTCCGTCAACGACACTGGTAATGGCACTAGACTGTCTATCATCTCACTTATAGGTGCATCCGTGCATGTCAATAAGTTGTTCCGTTTTTCTAAGCAAAATCCAACTCCTGGTGGCTGGTGCAGGTATATCCAGAGTACATGTGCTACATCAGGTGAAGGGCTGTATGAAGGTCTCGATTGGCTGTCGAACAACATAGCAAGCAAGGTGAACTGCAAGACGTGCAATATGCGCAATTGGTTCTTGTCATTGTGATTGATCAAGGATTACAACTAACTGTGTTTAATTGTCTTCTTTTACTGGCAGGGTTAAAGGAATACTTACCTGGTTCACATTTAGAGCAAGGATAATGTAACTCTCATCGGCAATTATGGAGCCTTTTTTTTATATAGCATATATAGTTAAGTGATAGGTTATGTCATTTGCTTCGTGTAGTGTAAATTAACTTTGAGACATGAGATTGATTACTATCATCTATGGAGTAATACCATAATTTTGTCAGAGCCTTTTTAGACCTCTGTTAATGGAGCTCTACTCTATAATTATAATGGTCGCCCTACCTAAACCATTCATCTTTCGGAGACGCTAACTCGCAGCGAAGTAGAGATGACTAATGTTAAAAGTCTGGTTATTTGTAGAACAGTTCTCCATCAACATGTGAGGAGGATTCACAATCTTGAGAGGTTTAATTGAAACACTGGCTCATACAACTTTTTTGAAATTCTATCAGACTCGAATCAAATTTTTTAAGCTTTACAACAAATAAATTTAAATCCTTTTTTTATATGCAAATTGTGGTTACCCTCGTAGTCATAATTAACTAGGAGTTGCTAATAGCTAGGTACAATTGCGTTAATATATCATATTTTTTTGTTAGAAACTACCTAATAGATGTCCACTTTTGAAAATAACTATTTTTTTTTTCAAAAAAAAAAACCACCTTAAAAGTTCCAAAACCTTGACTAGCACTACCAATAAATTGAAGATGCTAGTATATGGCATCGCCACTCCCACACAATCCTCCCCATTATCAAACACACCCATTTGATGTTTTCTTCTCCAAATTGTAAATCCTCCCTGAGTTGACTCTTTAATGGCTTTAATAGTTGATTCTACTGTTCACTCTCCAAAAAACTCCATTAATTCCGGTTTTGGCTGCCGTCAGATCACGGACCATATGTTACACTAAAACTGAAGCCATCTTTGATGCAGTTTTCAGAGTCTAATTTCTTTTTTTTTTTAACGAATTTTTTATGAAACTGGTATGATTTCTTGGGTTATGCGAAAACCCATAAATTAAAGGAAAAATGGAAAAGAATAATCCCACCTTTTGGCAATTTTCTCATAATAATCCCTCATTAACTTAATTTCAGAATAATCCTACTTTTATACCATGTTTTCTAAAAATGGTCCCATTTTAAAAGTAACCTGTAAAAAGAGGTAAATATGAAGATTAACCGGTTTTACCATGATTAATTAATTTTGACCAGCTTAATTAACTAAAATTTATCTCTAATACAACTTAACTAATAACTAAAACTAAAAAAAAAAAAAAAACTCAACCTAAACCCACCACTACAACAAAACCACCACCGTCCTCCCTTTTTTCTCTCTCATTACCACCACCCTCACACAAATCGCCAACCCACCACCACCCTCATTTCTCAGCAAAAATGGCTGCTTAATTTGATGGATAGAATTGCAGAAACCTTAACAATGGCGGATGAGGAGATAAAGAGAGAGAGTGGTGGTTGCTGATTTGAGGTCTTGGTTCGTTCAACAAATGAATGTGTTTGTGAGGTGGTGGATTAATAGGAAATTCGAAAAGGATGAGTTATTAACAATGGCGGATAAAGGGGTGCTCACAAGGGGTACGGTAGCCGGTAGGGATGGGGTGCTCACATGGGGGGGGGGTGGGGTGGGCGTGGGGGTGGGGTGGGGTGGGGAGGGGAGGGGAGTGCTTGCAGGGCGATAGGGTGGGGGTGTTCACAGGGAGGTGGGGAGGGGAGAGTGTGTTCGCAGGCGACATGGTGGGGGTGTTCACGGGGAGGTGGGGAGGTGGGGAGGGGAGAGTGTGTTCGCAGGCGACAGGGTGGGGGTGTTCACTGGGAGGTGGGGAGGGGAGAGTGTGTTCGCAGGCGACAGGGTGGAAGTGCTCACAGGGGGTAGGGAGAAGAGGGGGTGCTCCGTGCTCGTAGGTGGGTGGTGGGGGTGTTGGTGATTACAGAGAGGTGGTGAGGAGGAGGAAGAGATAAATGGAGGGAGAGGTTAGAGAAGGAAAGAGAAAGGTGTTGGTGGTTTGTTGGGTGGTTTATGGAGGTGGCTTGTTGAAATCAGAAAATGAGAGAAGAGGAGAGAGAAAGGGATGAGAGAGGAGAGGGAAAAGAGGTGAGGCATTAATAGTAACCTGTGTAACAGGTTGTAGGTAAAATGACCCATTTAAAGAAAACAGGGTATAAAGGTAGGATTATTCTGAAATTAAGTTAATGAGGGATTATTATGAGAAGACCGCCAAAAGGTGGGATTATTCTTTTCCATTTTTCCTAAATTAAAATGGAAGATATATATGGTATGAATTAAGGAAGATGAAGTGAGAAACAATAGTAAAAACTAAAGTTTTTATAATTCATAGAGTTTGATAATTATTACGGTTTTTTCACCATATACCCCTGACTAATTTTTTTTGCACCGTATACCCTCACAAGTTTCCAAATTCACCATATACCCCTCACGTTTCAAAAAATACATCGACATGCCCTTATGACTAACGGTGTTAGACTTCCGTTAGTCATTAGGCCCTAATCCTACCCTAACCCTAATTAACTAACCTAAATCAAAACCTAATCCTAACCTTAACCCTAATCTAATACACTAAACCTAACCCTAACCCTAACCCTAACCACCCCTCTCCCACCCCCTTACCCCTACGCCACATCACCCCCTCACCACCACCCCCTCACCACCACCACCACCCTCCCCTTTCCCCGCCGACCCCCTCCTCTCCCCTCCCCAACCGCCGACGCGGACCCCACTCCCCTTCCCCGCGAACCCCACTCCCCTCCCCTCCCCGCGAACCCCATTCCCCTCCCGAGCCGCCGTCGCTAACCCCCCTCCCCTTCCCCGGTGAACCCCCGTCCCCTTCCCCTCGAACCCTAAACAAAATTCGAAAATCCGGGTTTTGTTTCACTGTGAAGAATCGGTGGTGGGGAGGGGGTGTTTCGAAAACTGGGTTTAATTTCGAAATTAAAAGTGGAGCGCTGGTGGTGCGCCGGTGTGATGCGGGCGGGGGGGGGGGTTGCAGCGGCCGGGGAAGGGAGGGGGCAGGGGGGGCTGGTGGTGGTGTAGTGGGGGGGCCGCGAAGAATCGGTGGTGAGGAGGGGGTTACGGTTCAGGGGGAAGGGGGAAGGGGGGAGGAGGGGGTGGTGGTGCGCCGGTGCGATGCGGGCAGGGGAGAGGGGTTGCGGCGGCCGGGGGAAAGGGGGGGGGGGGGTGGTGGTGGTGTAGTGGGGGGCTGCGAAGAATCGGTGGTGGGGAGGGGTTGCGGGTTGCGGGGAGGGGGAAGGGGGAGGAGGGGGGGTCGGTGGTGCGCCGGTGCGATGCGGGCAGGGGAGAGGGGTTGCGGCGCCGTGGAAGGGGGAGGGGGCAGGGGGGCCGGTGGTGGTGTAGTGGGGGGCTGCGAAGAATCGGTGGTGGGGGGGGGTTACGGGTCGCGGGGGAAGGGGGAAGGGGAGGGAGGGGGTGGTGGTGCGCCGGTGCGATGCGGGCGGGGGGAGAGGGTTGCGGCGGCCGGGGAAGGGGGGGGGGGGGGGTGGTGGTGGTGTAGTGGGGGCTGCGAAGAATCGGTGGTGGGGAGGGGTTACGGTTCGGGGGAAGGGGGAATGGGGGAGGGGGGGCGTGGTGGTGCGCCTGGTGCGATGCGGGCAGGGGAGAGGGGTTGCGGCGGCCGGGGAAGGGGAGGGGGCGGGGGGCTGGTGGTGGTGTAGTGGGGGGCCTGCGAAGAATCGGTGGTGGGGGGGGGGTTACGGGTTGCGGGGGAAGGGGAAGGGGGAGGGAGGGGGCGGTGGTGCGCCGGTGCGATGCGGGGCAGGGAGAGGAGTTGCGGCGGCCGGGGAAGGGGAGGGGGGGGGGAGGGTCGGTGGTGGTGTAGTGGGGGCATGTGAAGAATCGGTGGTGGGGAGGGGGTTACGGGTTGCGGGGGAAGGGGGAGGGAGGGGGGGGGGGTCGGTGGTGCGCCGGTGCGATGCGGGCGGGGGGGGGAGGGGTTGCGGCGGCGGGAAAGGGGAGGGGGCGGGGGGCTGGTGGTGATGTAGTGGGGGGGTGGGGTGGGGTGGGGTAAGGGGTTGTGGGGGTGGGGTGGGGGTGTTAGGTGTTAGGGTTAGGGTATTAGGGTTAGGGTTAGGATTAGGGGTAGATTTAGGTTAGATGGGGGATTAAGGGTTAATGACTAACGGAGTTTAACGCCGTTAGTCATTAAGGGTAAGTGGATGTATTTTTTTAAACGTGAGGGGTATATGATGAATTTGGAAAGTTGAAAGGATATACGGTGCAAAAAATTTTTTATCAAGGGTATATGGTGAAAAAATCGTTATTATTATTATAAGTGAATTTAGAAAAATGAGATAAAGGGCAGTAATGGGGGAGAGAGAAAGTTGAGATTTAAGATAGTATTAGTCATTGAAGATGATCATAGAAGCTCATAAAGACATGGCAATTAATCTCAATGTCTTAAATTTCCCCAATGTAATCTATGTCTGCCATTTTCAATTATACTAGTTTGTATGACGGTAGAATAGGGGTAGGATATGGGATGGTCCATGGTGGAAGATTCGTGGTGGGATGTGTTGTGGGTGGAATGGGTGAAGAGGGAAGGAGGACTTGCATAGCAGACAGCAGTAGCCGAATAAAAAACGGAAGAAAGAAGATGAAAATGAACAGTTTACAATATTTTCAAAAAAAAAAATTTAGCAGTCTCAGCAAGTCACCGGTCAAGTGGGACCAACCGTGTAAAATGCATCATAAAGTTTGGACTGCTATGAGATAATGCATAGTTGGGATCTTTTATGGGAGGACGCCCATAGTTTGGACCGTCCTTGTCAATTTTTCCTAATTTATTTTGTTTTTCTAAGCAAAATCCAACTCCTGGTGGCTGGTGCAGGTATATCCAGAGTACATGTGCTACATCAGGTGAAGGGCTGTATGAAGGTCTCGACTGGCTGTCGAACAACATAGCAAGCAAGGTAAACTCAGTTGATAAGAAATCCTACCAATAGAATAGAATTGGTAAGAAATTGCAGGGATGAAACCTAAAAAAGAGAAGAGAAGCAGCTTCAACTCAGTTGATGAAGACATCCTACCTATTATCTTCTCATATCTCCACCTCTTCGACCTCGTTCGTTGCTCTGGCGTCTGCAAATCATGGTTTCTGCTCCTTCCTTTAATTCATTAAGGAATTACTATATTTTATACTTTTATATGATTTTAAGTAGACTAATTAAAATCTTAGATTTTAATATGATTGTTTGATTTATTTTCTGTTTTGATTATGATTTATGCATTGCACCTGCAGCTTTTTTGCCTAATTATAAGTTTATAACCTAGTATCATTATCTGACTTTGTAATGCCCAACTATCCAAATGCTTTGATTCGGCTTTTCTATGAGGATGTGTGGAATGTGTAGGGTGTGTTTGGTTGGACGGAAAATATTTCCAATGGAAAACCATTTTTCGGAGGAAAGCTCGATTCTAGATTGATTTTCCATTGTTTGGTTGCGAGGGAAGTAACTTTCCTTTGAACTCATGTTCCTTTGTTTGGTTGGATGGAATGGATAACTTGATTAGGAACCCTTATCTCATGTTATGAATTACTAATATACTTACTATTGACCTCATAACTGAAAAAGCATAAAATTCCTATTATAAAAATTCATTAGGAGTTCTAGTAACATATTATCAGTACCATAAGATAAAACATTATATTATCCAAAAAACACTAACAATATTTAGTGATTTCATCAAATCCACAGAGAGGGTTTCTTCCTTTCTCCCCATACATCATATAATAGTGTTTTGAAGCTATGATAATGTCAAAATTAAATATCCAAAGCAACTAACAATAGTTAGAAAGAGAAAAAAGAGGGTGAGGTATATCTCATTGAAGAGATTTCACAAAATTTTGCAGCCACAACCTATGGAGAGGGACACTAAAAAAATGCCTTTGCTAGCATTTCCCGCTCAATCAAATGATCAAACGCAGCAACATGAATTGCCTCTTCAACTTCATCCATCTTCATTATCTCCTCATAAAGCTTATTTACGTCATGCTGATTGTCTGAAATCTTCTTAAGTGCACTCACAACTTCCTGTAACTGAGAAGATATATGTCTTGTATCCCATAACCTTCATCCTCAACTCAGGACCTCTTACGATGTGACCTAGGTTCAGAAGAAGTGCCACTCTAGCACTTTGTAGCTCCACCATCAGCAGACGTACTAGGCTGCTCACTCGATGCACTGACATCAGCAAATGTCTTAGAGAAGCTTCTTGTTAGCAATGTCTTTCGTAACTACTATTGCCATCTCCTCGTACATGTCAACTTTTTGGTTCAAGTATTTCGCATTAGTTTGGATTATTCTATTAAAATGAGATAGCAAAACATATCCAAATTTCAATATCAAAGCAAGGAGAAATAAAAGCAATATTACAAGAAGCATTAAACAGTACTAAAATGACAACTATCTATGTGTAAATCTTGTTATTCAAAACTGCCAATAAATCATAAGCAACGTTTCCATTCATCAATGCAACATACACATACTTCTGCCATGCGTACACCAAAATTGCCTAGAACATGAATACTCACATACTTGGAGACTCCTCTTAAGACCAACATGGACACTACTAGTATAATTGATTTTCGGGCAGTTAGTTGTCTATTTTACTAGTATGTGCCTAATGTTGTGGAATGATAGGAGTTATTTTGTTCTTGATTAGTTGATTAATGCGCCTTGCATTTTACCGTGAGCGTGTTTTGGAGTTATCTTTGTGCTCTTGATTCAGTACTGACCTACCTCTTTTTCCTTTTCTCTAGGAATGTAATCATTAGTAGATCAAGATTATTGCATTCGCTGTACCTTAAGCAATGGGCTAATGAGGCCTCCAACTCGTCGTCTGATATGGGTCGACCGTTGAATGTAATCATTCAGGATTTGGCAATGCAGCATCATAGGTCTGTTCTTGTTCAAGGTTCCATCTCTGTCGATCAATGGAAAGGTCATTCAACCGGGTAAAGTCATCTATACTTTCTTTGATTTTATTCCTGGTTTTTTCGTCAGTTTTCATTTGGCAACCAAATATCATTAGAATTTATGTATGAATTATGATTGAGTTAAAAGCTTCTTTATCGGAAAGGGGGAGAAGTTTTTATGTCTTGCACCTCCATTAGGGTAATGAATGTTCTACTATGTCCTGTCTCTATCTCACAAGGATTTTTCTACAAAGAACAAATATTTCTAACCCTGCACTTATTTAGGGTTGGCCAATGTCGAATGAAGATGGGTTTGATTCTTACCGGTGTAGGTGACAAGGTATGGTTCCTTTATTCCTATTGTGCTCTGCTATCTATTTTCTATCATGGTCACAGATGTAGATCTGGTCACTGCCACCACAATCCATGATCGTTACATACCATTTCTTTTGTGACGCCAGGTTATGCGTTTATGGTCATCAGAAAATTACAAATGCATGGAAGAGTACTCTCTCTCTGGCCTGGCTCCGCTGATTGATTTTGATTTTGATGAGAACAAGGTAAAGAAGCACCAGAAGTGTAGTATTGATGAACTGTCTTGTGGTGATTAATGTCAAATCTATTGTGTTTCAAAGGTTATCATGAGATCAGCTTGGCTGTTGAAGAGGCCCACTGGCTGTAGGAAATGCAATGGACCTAGCACTTGGCTTCATCTTTTGTTATTCCCTAGTTCCATTTTGTAGACTGTATTGTCTAGCTGCTGAAGATTGATCTGTTGACATAATTGATTTCTTGATAGCAAGGTCATGACCCTTTGAGGTGTTGTCTAATTTCCATAGGTTGTTGGTTTGACTGGGACCCGCATCTGTATATGGAGGCAACATGGAAAACGTACTATATTTCCTTCACATGAAGGCACATTCACAAAGGGCTTATGTATGAGGTATATCAGTCATGTCTTCTTATTGGCAATTTATGTACTTCTTAATGTAAAGAAAGGTGTTTCTGTTGATGAAATCATGCTTCTTTAGCTTCTTTATGATGACGTCATGCAACTAGTGATAACTATGTCCATATGAGTATTCTTGATAAAGCAGTGAAAGAGTTTGAGGTTCTTATCATACGTATTTGGAACTGCATCCTCGTGAAATGACCACTGACTAATTTCCAAATGGACTATAATTCATGAAACCACCATGCTCTCAACAGCTAATAATAGTTGATCCTTTTGAAAAACTGCAAATGCTACAATTATTTCTCCTATCGTGCAACCCTTTTTACCAACACCTGCATGGCTAAAAGATCTTGAAATAATTTTTTTTTTTGTTTGTTTGTATAGCTCTACTGTTTGAAGCTTATTTCACTCAGTGCTAATTTCAGCTTAAATGCCGTATTCTTATCATCGACTGCTGAGAATTTGTCCTTCAATCTCTTGTTGTCTTATAGTACATATTATAAATTTTACGGTTTTTTCACCATATACCCCTAACAATTTTTTTTTGCACCATATACCCTTTCAACTTTCCAAATTCACCATATACCCCCCACCTTTCAAAAAATACATCAGATTACCCTTTTGACTAACGGTGTTAGACTTCCAGTAGTCATTAGGCCCTAATCCTCCCCTAACCCTAATAAACTAACCTAAATCAAACCCTAACCCTAACCCTAATACCCTAACCCTAACCCCCACCCCTTACCCCCCCACCTCTTACCCCCACCCCACTGCCCCACCACCCCAGCCCCCCACCGCCCCACTACCTTAGCCCCCCGGCCCTCACCTCACCATCGCAACCCACCACGACCCTGAACCCAGCACAACCTCGCCGACCCAGTCTTCACCTCACCATCGCAACCCACCACGACCCTGAACCCAGCACAACCTCGCCGACCACATCCGCCAGTACCAGTCCTCACCTCACCATCGCAACCAACCACGAACGATATCTCGTCATCGCGTCCCTGCCCGCATCGCACCGGCGCACCACCAGCCCCCCTCCATCCCCCTCCCCCGCAACCCGTAACCCCCCTCCCCACCACCGATTCTTCGCAAAGACTCCCCTTCGAATTTCGAAACCCATATTTTCGAAACACCCCCTCCCCCACCACCGCGCAGCGCTCCCCTTCGAATTTCGAAACCCGGATTTTCGAAACACCCCCCTCCCCACCACCGATTCTTCGCAGCGCTCCCCTTCGAATTTCGAAACCCAGATTTTCGAAACACAATCTCCCTCCCTTTCGAATCTCGGATTTTTTTAGGGTTCAGGGGAAGGGGACGGGGGTTCAGCGGGGGAAGGGGAGGGGGGTGCACGACCTGCAGGGGGGGGAGTGGGGTTTGCGTTGGCGGTTGGGGAGGGGAGTGGGGTTTCTTGCAAGGGGAGGGAGGGGAGGGGGGGATGGGGTCGGCGGGAAGGGGAGGGGGGGGGTGGTGGTGAGGGGGTGATGTGGCAGTAGGGGTAAGGAGTGGGGGAGGGGTGGTTAGGGTTAGGTTTAGGTTTAGGTTTAGTGTATTAGATTAGGGTTAGGGTTAGGATTAGGGTTTGATTTAGGTTAGTTAATTAGGGTGAGGGTAGGATTAGGGCCTAATAACTAATGGAAGTCTAACACCGTCAGTCAAAAGGGTAAGTGGATGATTTTTTTTAAAGGTGGAGGGTATATGGTGAATTTGGAAAGTTGAAATGGTATATGGTGCAAAAAAAAATTTGTCAGGGGTATATGGTGAAAAAACCGTAAAATTTAGCAAACAAATATAGGAGATAGTGTCTTGCTCATATAGAGGTTCCTGTTTTCCTTCTAATGCGTGTTGTCTATGCTTAGAGACAGAAGTGTATCCTGTGATTTATGTTCTTATCTGTACGTTACATGCTTGCTGGTCTTGCATTGTATAATAAGTTATCAAGGTCTAGAGGTATGTCAAACGTGAAAATATAGCTAATAATCATGATGATTTCATCAATGAAAAGGCACAGTTTGTAAGTGCTATGCTACCAATTCAGTGCTTGGAAGGACAGTATCTTCTGAAATGTTTTAAATGCCACGCTTTATGGTGTTTCAAGTTTATGCATTGTTGAATATTTTAAAAGTTCCTGTAAACCCAAGGGGAAATATTCCTTGAAATGTCTGTTTCTTTTCCAATTACAGCAACTACTAGTCTACACATTTTACCATTGTTATTTGTAGTGCTTACATGTGTTGTTATGTTGTGTTCGTAAAGGTACTTGGATCCAGAGGCTGTTATTGGATGCGAAGACGGCACAGTAAGGATATTTGACATGTATAGTAAGACGTGTTCTCGAATAATTTGGTAATTTGTCCTATGCTCCCTCCCGTCTCTTTTATAGTGTTTCTCACGGGAGGCTTGTATTTGATCTAAGTGACATACATCACTATGGACTGAAATTTTCCTACAATGATTTTGAGTGAGAACTGCCTCATCCTTTCACCTTTCCCAAGTTGTTCATGTGTCAGATTGTTCTTCTACCGGTGGTCAACTTTAGAACTTTGGTATTGATTTCACATCCTCCGTCAGAGTAGAAAATTGGATATTAAAAAAACTTATCATTGCAGTTCATGTGCCATGTCTTTCCCGCCTTTTTATTCTTTGGCTAGGGGAGCATTCCGTTCCCCTTAAGTAAGTTTCAGGAAAAATAAATTCTAACAAATTCAGATGAGTTCAAATAAGTTCCAATAAGTTAGAAAAATGAGTTCAGCATTGATTGTCACTTCTTTTTTTTTTTTTTAGTAATTTCTGGAGTCTCTTATCAAACTGATCCTGCTACTAACTGTGTTCTTCATCTTGCAGGATGCACTCTTCTCATGCAACTTGTTTGGCATTGGGAGAGGACCAGCTGATACTGAGTGGTTCAGCTTGTGGAGGTGTAGCTGTATCTGGCCTAGTATCTGACCAGCGAGTTGCTACGCTGAAGTGTGCCAATCTTAGAGGTTCTGGTTTTTTTTCATTGTTTATGCAAATTGCTGCAATTAGTTACAGAATTGACTAAATTATTAACAAGAACTTACAAATTACAATTGGTCCTGAGGAGAAAAGGATGTTCTGGACTTCAGGACTTGAAATTAGTAGTTATTCTTGAAATGCTATATTCTCCCTCCATCCCAAAACAAGTTAACTACTTCTCTTTTGGGATGTCCCACAAAGAAGTTAACATTACTATTTTAGCAACTTTTTCCCCTCTACTCTTTCTTTAAAGTTAAGCCCTTCTTTTCAACTCTGACTCCTCCACTCCACGTTCATTAATGTCATCTTCTGTTCATCAGGGTCTTGCGTAAAGACTTTGTGCTATAATGCTTCTTCTCAATTGGTAATTGCTGGATCGATGAATGGTTGGGCTGCTTGTTGGGACCTTAGGTATTGTTCTCACAACTCTATCAATATCCACAGTTTTGCAACATCATGATTCCTTTCTTGCTTATCAATTACTCGAACAGAGTTTAGAGTTGTTGCACTTACTTAAATTCTTTTGAATTGCAATACATTGACTTTCCCACTATTTATGTACTAACATCGATCATACTTTTTATTAAAATATAATGACAAATCTTAGTTTACGGATTCATCTCAATGTACATCTTTAGATTTAAATTATGTGTTAGAGAGCGTGAAAGTCTGATGAATGTATTTCAGGCTGACCGCTGATGTACTTATCATGTGCTTACCAATTTGTAGGACAATGGAATTGCTGTGGGGGGCACGGGTGAGCCCTAACGCTATATATTCAATGCAATATCTCCGAACTGACAAATCGACGCTAGTCGTTGGTGGCGTGGATGGTGTTGTGCGTATTCTGGACCAGAATACCGGTGAGATCCTCACAAGATGTGTAATGGAACCTAGCAAGGCCGAATCAACTTCAATAAATAGCTTGTATGGTTTCGTCGAGAGAAAGAAGGTGAAGAGAATAACTGACGACGAGACCATCAGTGATATTCCTTTAACTGCTCGGCCGCCCATAAAGTGCTTAGCTGTTGGGATGGGAAAAATCGTTACCACTCATAACACTAAGTACATCAGAATGTGGAAATTCAACAAGTGTGAAAATTAGTGGTCATAATCTTGTTACTCATATATTACCTTAATTCCACCTTTTTTTTTTGTTATTAAGGTAGGGAAATTAGGAAGAGCTTAGAAAAAAACTCCAATCTAAATCATTATTTCATATGTACATGAGCTAAACATCAGCTTATCAAGATAGATAATCCTATTTTAGTTAGGACTGATCATTCCCATTTTGATTCCAAGAAATATATGTCCAAATGAGAAATAGCTGAATCTTGTTGCAATGACATTGTGCTTTTCTGTTTTAGGTATTGTTTATAGAATGAGAGTCAACTTTATAGCAAGGATATATTCTTATATGGTTATAGGGATAGACTTCATTCTCTTTGCTCATGAGGCCTATTGAACTTTTCTCTACAGTGATATGTAACATGTTTGCTATCTTAATTCTGTAAATATAAAGCATTTGTAAGTGAAATTTTGTGAAGATCATTTAGAGTAGAAGTGGGAGTTGTTTTTGGAGATCTTGTCGATTAGATACAAGTGGGGGCCAATTGTGAATTTGGGTTTGTTTTTTCAATATTAAGATATTAGGTCTTTGCAATGTGTCCATCTGGGCCTTATTTTTTGTTTTCTTTATCTATGTTATTTTAGACCTTTTCTACTTTTTTTTGTTTATCAGTTGAACAAAATATCATCAAGTAAGGCTTGGTCTAGTGGTAAATGTTTAGCCTAATGATTTAAAGGTATTGGATTCAAACTCCACTATTGGCTCTTTGACATATATATGCGAGAGGTGTTTCATCTTACTTACCAAAAAAAAAGGGAACAAAATATAGTCACTCTTACTATATGTATTAGTGTCAAAATATGGCCAAGGCTAATAGACTTTGACTATAAAAAAGCAAAAGGGTAAATTAATGAAAAAACAGAGGAGTTTATTATATCGATTGATGCGATTGTGTCATAAATTTTTCAAATAATATTATTTTAGGAAATATATTTAATGCTTATTTGCAACTTTAAAAAGTGCATGTCTGCATATATCAAAACCCAAAAATAAATTACTTTATAAATAAAGAACAAGGATAATTTTACAATGGCTACAATAAAATTGTAGCCACCATAACTTGTGTAAATTGGACTATTCATTTTTAATTTTTTGATGCACACCATTCATTGAATTGACTTTATAATTACACTATAATTAAAATTTAAAAATTAATAAATTTGTACATTAAATTTTGTACTATATTAGTTTGCTTTGTATTCCACGATTCTTTGTTAATGTTGATAAAAAAAACTATAGAAATAAAGGAACAATACTCCAAAAGGAAGAAAATGTTTTTTTTTCTCCATTTTCCTATGTTTTTAAGGTTCAATGGATAAGATCTATAAGAGCTTAACCATCAATACACTATGACTTTGTTGTTTAATGTTTCAAATAAAATATGATAAAGTCTTGTAATAATTATACTTAACTAAAAAGACTTAAATAAGTATATACATCTTTAACACTCTTATTACGTAACTTACAAGAGAATATTGATGTCTTATTCTCTTATCACATTTCCTTTTAAGATATTCTTTTCAAACTCAAACCTTTCAATTTTTTTTACTTATCACGTCGTGACGTGAATTTTCAATTTCTTAATGGACAAAATATACGAAAAGTAGCAAAATAAATTATGAAATTTAAAAATAATAACATATTTGGTTATTGCAACTGACCCGAGGCATCGCCCGGGTAAAAAAAACTAGTTAGTCTATAAAAAATTAAAAATAAAGGGCTAAGACTTCAAGAAATCGTAGTGGCTACAATATTATCGTAGGCGTAACCATTGAATAATCATACATAACAAGTAAAACCAGAATATTGTAATTTGTACAACCATCATCTTTCAATTCCCAAATTCTTGGAAAAGACGGTCTCACGTTAGTCTTAACGTGAGACTTGCCCAAATCCAAGAGATATGTTTTTCAAAAACGGACCACGTCTCACAAGTTCTCACGATAATATTTTTGGCGAATTAGTTAATGTTTTTGGCCAATTAGTTAAGTATTTTAGCACAATAGTTTAGAACTGGTAATCTATATGTAGACTTACATTATTTTTTAGTTAACATATCCAGTACATTAGTTAGTGTTGTTCTATAATTAGTTAAGCTCTATTGAGCATTATTTAGTTTCCAATATAAACGAAGAAATAACTTTTTTATAAATCTAAAATGTCAAATACAAAAGACAACCTGAAAAAAGAACTTAAAACAACATAGCATTTGAAGTAATTGAACCAATTTCAGTTTGGTTTTTGGAATTTATTTTTTTAGTCTTCTTAAAATTACTTTTCTTCCTTACACTTCTTTCCTTTAATTTGTTTTTGCACGATCGGAGTCTAAAATAACCAATGTAGTTGTACTTGATGAGCATTGTTCTTCTATAATTGGTTTTGTAGTTACGACTTTGGTTAGACTTGCAAGTGAGTAGTCTTGTAGACTTCTTGCGAGCACCTTTCTTGCATCTTTATTATCTTGACTTTTGAGAATGAGATTGGAGAACTTTCTTTCGATTTCATATCGCCATGGGGTTATGTTGTTTATAAGCTTTCAAGAGATTTCTCTTTTCCACACTTCGCTTTTTGCAAATCTAGTCCACCTTTTACACATGTACCTATGTGGTATTGTTGTGATTGAACAAATAAGATGTGTTATAATCTGGTTTTTATGTTATGACTAATATATTTCAGCGGTTAACTAATATACTTCACCACTTAACTAATGTACTTCACCGCTTAACTAATATACTCCAAAGACTTAACTAATTCATCCAGGTAAGCAATTCGAAGCTAGCATAACTAATAGGTTAATGACGCTTAATTGCAGTCTTTGGTTTGATGATGCGCGCGTGATGTCGCCAAGATGACATCAACCTGCCTCACATTAACACTAACGTGAGACCGTCTCTTAAAAAACGGACTCTTCCCACCAACACAAGACTAAAAATTAAAACGACAGGGTTTAAACTTTAGAATATATTCTTCAGCCCAAATAACAAAAATAAAGCCCACTCCACGCATAAAACTTCTGCAACACTCACTCATCTTCAACCTCCTCCCCAAAATCTTCCCCAATTTACAAACCCTAACCCTAGAATCTCCGATTCCAAAATCCAAACATGGTGTGCATAAGAAAAGCAACGGTCGACGATCTCCTCCAGATGCAGGCTGCAAATCTTCTCTGCTTACCAGAAAACTACCAGATGAAATACTACCTCTACCACATCCTTTCATGGCCGCAACTTCTCTACGTCGCCGAAGATTACAACGGTAAAATCGTAGGCTATGTCTTAGCAAAAATGGAGGAAGAAAGCACTGAATGTCATGGCCATATCACTTCTCTCGCTGTTCTTCGCACTCATCGGAAACTAGGGTTAGCAACGAAGCTTATGTCGGCGGCTCAAGCTGCTATGGAACATGTTTACAGTGCTGAATATGTTTCTCTTCATGTTAGGAAGAGCAATCGTGCGGCTTTTAGATTGTATACTGAAACTTTGGGATATAAGATTCATGATATTGAGGCTAAGTATTATGCTGATGGGGAGGATGCTTATGATATGAGGAAGCAATTGAAGGCAAAATCGGGACACGGGCACGGACACGGGCATAGTCATGGTCATGGTCATGGACATCATCATCATGGTGGGGAGTGCTGCTCTCATGGGCATGGTAGTGTGGAGACGGGGAAGGCGGTTGCCGCAACGGAGTGAGGTTGAGAGGTAAAAGTGATGTTATTTTTTGTTGTTCCAAGTAGTGATGTGATGATGGATGCCTACATTATTGGTTGTAATAATTGAATTTTATTTAGTTACTCAAAGTGATTAATGTTACCTTGAATGTGTTTTTGTACTTGAGAAATTGTGGTTATGAGAGGTTAGCATGTAAGTTTTATTTGGAATATATATTTGGTGCTTGCAGAGTTGTGAGTTTTGGGTGGCGGCTTAATTAGCTATTGATGAGTAATTTAGTTATTGTTAGTGATTTTGGGAGATCAAGTATGGTTCTTTTACATTTTTTGGGACGAGCTTCCCCTTACCGATTTGATTGTCAAGAGAATTGGGAGGTAGAGAATTGGTTGTATTGATGTGATATAAATGTTTGTAATAGTAGAAGTTGGTAATTTATGATCAGAAGGATATGTGTAAGCTCTTGTACAAACTACAAAGTGGCTTGGAGAAACTTTTTGGTTTGGTGAAGTTATGTTTTAAGTTTGTAGATTTTACTGAGTGTTGGATGTTGATTGAGTTGGCTTATCAGTTACCGCATAGGTGTAGAGGCGATTTTAGTTGAAGTCTTAGTTCTTTTGTTTCAGCTTCAATTATTTGGGAGCTTGTCGTTCTTGGTGGGTTTGAGGGTAAATGGAGTTGTGATTTTTGGATTGGATTCTTACCGTGTCATGTATTTGAGGTTCAGATGTTGGCGACTTTGGCACTTGTTAGGTTAACTAAAAGGTAAATTTTAGTTGTTTAGTCATTTTTTTATGAATGTTTGAGGATTGGGATTTGGGGAACCAGAGGCTTGAATGAGTTTTTTGTTTATGATGAGTAACGACTATATTTCTCTGTAATAGGAGATTGTAACTTTTGATCAGATTGTTGTAATGTTGTTTTCCCTAACCTGGGGTTATGGAGTATCTTCCGGCTTCCATATAGCTAATTGTCAAGGTAGGCTAGCTGGTGAACGACATATTACATGTAGGTTTTTTTGGCTGTCTAGTTCTTTCTTCAGGCTTCTAACTTCTAGGGGGTTCTTTGTATCAGGTTGAGGGAAGGCTGATTGAGATATATCTTTAGGTTATATTTGCTAGTAGGATAGCTGTAATTTATGATAAAAAGGATAAAAGTTATTTCATGTTAACCTGAACTTGCTTCTGATCCAATTGGTTATTAGTTATTTATGTGCTATGTACACCATGATTTTAAAGAAGATATTTATAGTCTATACTATATGTTAGATTTGTAGGCAAAGCTCAGGAATTATGCCCTCTTAGTTCCCCTCGTAATCAATTTCAGAGGTTTTTAAAGTCGTTCTGGAGCATCATAAGTGCTCTTTCTTTGTACAGTCGGGATGTTTTAGTCAACGGCTTCAAGTTGCAGCCTCGAGCTCAAAGGAAATAACCAATCCATGGAATTTGATATCTAAACATACTAGGCACACCTTTTTTGCAAATTTGTGTTTGTAGAGTCCATATTCTTGAAAAGTACGAGTGTTTTATTTCATCTGGTTTCTGGGTATCAGACTGAGAGTTATTATACCTGCTTCTTTTAGTGGGGGGTTTTGGAAGGTGCAAGGTTGTTCTTTTGTGTGAGAAGTAATCATGTTAAGCAACAGTAGCACATCTTCAGTATGTGTCCTACTATTTGGAATCAGGCATCTCTTTTCCCATCCCCTCCGGTGTACTGGTAATGTATTAATGTTGCAGTGGATGCCAATGCATCATTATCAGTCGTAACTCCAAGATCTACGTCTAAGATGATTGGAAGTATGTATTCATTAGGTCCTCATGAAACCAGAAAATGCTGCAAATTTTCTTGTGGATTGAGTTTTACTGGTAACTTTGCGCAATCGTACACCGAATCTACCTTATGCAGTCATACTTCTTTTATTACGAATCATTTGTTTGGCCTTTTTTCGGATTTAATCATATCCAGGTTTTGGCTTTCCTTGCTTCCTTCTTTTTGAGACAAGTCAGACTGTGGCTCTTCTTTCTACACTTCCTTGCTACTAGAGCGTATCTCTGTAGCGTGAGTCAATGTCTTTACATGCTTTTTTACCACATCAAACTTGAAACCTCCTGGTCTGAGCCCATCTGATAAATATCAGAAGCTACAGTCTCCTGCAGATCTGGGATCTACAGAGCCTCTAAATTAAACCACTTGACAGTTGACATAGCTGCACTAAGCATCTTTGTCGCCTTGCTGGTTTACCCTTACCGCTTTACAACTTTCGTGTTGAATTTGGTAATCAGGTACTAGTTATAAAGATTAACTTTGAACAGTTAAATATTAAGTGCAGGCAAGCACAGGATTTCAGCTTTCTGGTAGTAAAATAGAAGCAACGATGATAAATATGTGTATCTCTGCAAGGGAATGTCACTTATAAAATGTGGCCATTTTCATTACAAAATTCTCTTACGATTCTGCTAATTGATTATCTAATATTCAACAAACGGCATCTGATTTGTTTCTCCGCTCCCATTTAATTGCAACACTTCCAGTTTCATGCTTACCAATGTACAGTTTACATTATTAATATTTTAGTTATATTTGGTAAAAAATGATAAAAATTAGATATGGATAAAGTATACATTGACACGAATTCAACAAGATCCCACATGATTATTTTTCCATACATATGAAACATAAAAGCTAGTTATATAAGTGATTGTGAATAGTGTAAAAAATGGAAGTGTTGCAATTAGAGGGGAGTGGAGGAAGTAGCTTCTATATTTAGCTCACTAGCAGCTGAATTCCCTGGCATGCATTTGGTCACGGAAAAACTGCGTTATCAATTTATGCACAACTCGTACATGTTTTCAATTGAATGCTAATTGTAACGCAACTTGTAGGCTTGAGCCTTACAATGTACTATTATTGTGCACCTTAATGGGTGGGTAAAGTGATGACACTAATAGCTTTAAAGATACAGGTTAGAATTGAAGTGAAAGGAGACGGTTCTACTATCAGTATAGATGTTTATGACATCGCTTATTAAGTTAGCTTTGTACACTACCTTTTATCACATTTTTGAAATAACTACAAATCTTAATGTTTTGTTAGTTCTATTATCTTTATTGTTCCTAAACTATTGGTTTTGCTACCCATAAATACGACTCGTCTTACTTTTTGCTAAGTGGGGATCACATTAGTTTTCTTTTTCCCTCGTTACCTTGCAAGCACCCCTCTTGATTTTTCCGCATCCAACCCATTTCCTTATATTTCAAAAGCAATGTGCTCCATTTTTTCAGTTTGATCCATTGCATTTTTTTTTGACGAGTGCTCCATTGCATTCTAAAGGTAGGGTCGTAAGGAGTTATCAACTTTTAGTTTTGTGATTTAGGGTTATTAAAAAAATCGGGGCCTTTTATTTGGAGGATTTTTTTCGAAATCACGATTGCAAATTGACACTTATAATTGCATGAATGTTGAGGAAAATTACCTAGGCCTTGATATTTTAAAAAGAACAAACAAAATTACTTTGAAATTGAATTCTTCTAAAGTGATTTATCTTACTTTGAGTTGATGAACTTGGCCAAAATCAAATTCATCAACTCAAAGTAAGTAATATAAGGGCCTGTTTGGGAACTAGAATTTCATTTGAAATTCTGAATTTGGCCCAAATCAGGTGTTTGGGTACTCAATGAAATTGGATTTGGAATTGGGCCAATTACAACTCAATTTCCAAGCCATGTTAAACAAAGCTATTTTCAAATCACACCCCTCCCCATGTGATTTCAATTTACGGCCTGATCCAAATCTCACCCCTTCCCCTATCAAAACACGATTCTCTCTCTCTCCTTCCTCAGCGTTCGATTTCTCCAAAATGAAATTTCAATTTCTGCCATATTCGATTGATCTCAAAAATTAAAAGAACGAATTTGCGGTTGATATCAAAGATTGAAGGAACGATTTTGCATCTCAGAATATTCGATTGAAGGTACAATTTCTTTCCATCTTTTTCCTACTTCTATAATTAGGTTTTATTTTCTAATATCATTGAGTTTATGATTTTTTTTTGCTTTTTTCATGATTAAATTTGTGAATTTGATGTTTTCTTGGCTATAATCGTGTTGCGTTTTACTTATTTATGTCGGATTTTGCGGAATTAGGGTTTGGACTTTGGAGTCAGATTTTGCGGAATTAGGGTTTGGGTTCGGGTTTTGCGTTTTACAACTACAATTTTATTATTATTATTGACTTGGCTATGTTGAATTGGAGGTGAATTGGTTAGCAATGTTCTTGTTTGCAATATATAATCTGCTGGTTTGTTGGTTAAAGGATGCATTGGAGCTTCTTATAATTATTTTAGATTTGATTTCAAGGCTATGCTTATCTTTTTTTTTTTTTTTTTGATTTCTGTGGAGCAAATGTTCGAACACTTGGTGTGCGTGAAAAAATTGGAGATTTAAAAGTATCTAGCAATAGAAGGTATAAGGAATTCGTAAAAAAGACAGATTATGAGAGGTGATTTTTCTGAATATGATGAAATTATAAGCTAAACGTAACATGATTTTATAGATTGATGATGATGAATTTGTTTTGCTATATTTGATTACTATTGCTGTTGTTGTTTTCATTATTTATCCTCTTTCTTCATGCAATTTTTTTTTTCCATTTTGGTAGTGGGAAGATTTAGTAGATTCTGTACAGATGAAAATTCTTCTCTAGTGAAGTATAGGATAATGCACGTACGTCATTCATGATTCATAGTTGTATCATTGTATGCATCATATCAGGTTTAGATTTTGATGGTGATATGGATTCTTGATCTTTCTGTTTTACAAAATTCATATGAAGATGGTTTTGATTGATATGTATCTACTCCATAATAGTTGTGGTGTTATTGTATTAAACAAGATATACTGTAGATTAGTTCTGGTTAAGTAAGTGCTCTGTGCCTCTGTATATAACTAGTATCATGTTGAGGAGTTGAAAGCATAGTGCTACATTCACAATAACTGGAGATCACATCTTAAAATCTGAAGCATTATTCTGTTATGTTTTGAGTTGGAAGATATTGTCTTTCAGGCCAAGTCAAATAGTGACATAGAAATATAAGATATGCTAGCAGCATGAGTAAACAGAACTTGATGTGAAGAACCCTGTTGAGATTTGGTTCTTGGTTGATAAGTGATCATATATTAATATGATCCCTCTGGTTTTGTCTTTCTTTTTGCTCTTCCCTCTTTCCTTTTTGCAGTATGAATTTTTGTTCTTTTCTCGTATGATTTTCCTCTTACAAACAACTACCTACATGACACTACAATCCTGCCATTTTTGCCTCGCTCCTTGGTATGCGTGGAAGTCATATTTGTATGCTTCCTTTTGTTTTTGCTTCTTGCGCATATCAAATTTTAACATCTATATTATCATTTTGTTAGTATTATTGATTTGTTCTTGATAACTGTGTGGTCAGCACTTTTTGTGGCTATAAGATAGTGATGGGTTTGTTATTTATTAATCTTTGGCTATTTTTATGTCTCAGTATATAGCAAGTTACAATATGTCTCATGATCAACAAGTTTCTACTATTAGAAAGCGAACTAGAGATGACAATGATGATGAAATGGAACTTATTGCAATAGTTAGTGGCTTTTATGAGAAGCAAACACAAGTAATAATAGTTACCATTTAGTTCCTTATAATTTTTTTAATGTCACAGATAAGTATCTTCTTGTCGATTTGGGATACTCTAATGCACAAGGGTTCTTGGCTCCATATAAAGGCACTCGTTACCATTTGAACTTGTGGAGAGGAACTACTCCTACAAACTATAAAGAATTGTTCAACTTGCGTCATTCATCTGCACGTAATACTATTGAAAGAGCATTTGGGTTATTGAAAAAGAGGTGGGCTATATTGAGGAAAAGTAGCTTTTATGAGAAGCAAACACAAGTAAGAATCATAAATGCATGTTTTGTTCTCCATAACTTTGTTAGAGAAGAGAATTTGGATGAGGAGAATTTGTTATATGAGGTGGATGAGGATCTATCAAATGTTGAAGCTGTAGATACCTTGGAGGATGAAGGGGAGGATTTCGTATCAACGGCACAAGCCTCACCTCAATGGAACGATTTTAGAGATGAATTGGCAAAAAAAATGTTTCGGGAATATCAAGCTCGAAGGGGAGCTACCTCACATCCTCTACCTTAGTTATTCTAGTAAAGTTTTAATATTGTAATAGAATATTATTGGACCTATAGACTAAATAGTCAGTTTTTTTTGTTAAAGAGCAACACTTTTTAGAACTCTTTCAATGAATCAACGTGGAGCATGTGAGAAATCGAACTAGACTTTGGAAGAAGCACTATGGTTGCATCACCGACATTAAGACTTATACAAAGTTTAAGTGGGATGATGAAAGAAAAATGATCGTCATCACAATTGAAGATGTAAAGCAATGGGAGGAATATATTAAGGTATCTATTTCAACAAACTTTCTAAGGAATATATTAAGATGTTTGCATAGATAATATATTGAAAAATGATACTGAATATTCTGCATGAAAGAGCTGCCAGGCTGTTGTGATGCTATAATTTGCAACATTCGTGTTGAAGAGACTATAATTGTCAATATTTGCAAAATTTTCAGCCCGAACTCTTTCTTTTTCTTTTACCCCCGGTATAGCTCCTTTCTGTGAGTTTTGGGTGGCTTTAGTTTTCGGTTCGGAGTCTAGGTAGTTTATTCTTTGGTGCGAGTAAAAAATCACCATGGTTGTGTAAGTCGATTTTTCGATTTTTCGCCTTTGCCATTCTTTGCTTGTTTGCTTCTTATATATTTTCCCTCTCTAGTCATCTGATGTAGTATGAGCTGAAATATATCATGTTCTACTATTTTTTTTTAGGAGAACAAAAATACAGTCTCTTATCGCAACAAGTGCATAGAGAATTGGGAAGATATATGCACTTTATTTGGTGCGAGATAGAGTTGTTGGGGATGGTTCGAACAACATGATGAGGCAGCGAGACGCCATGGAGGAGGAAATGATAAGTGAAGGAAAGAGCTCATCCAAGGATCCAAGCTGTTTCGGGCTCTCGCAAGCGCAAAAAAGATAGTGTAGGCGATGCGGTCAACGGTTTTTGCCGAGTCCTTCAGAGAATATGTGCAAAGCAAAATGAACGACACTCCGAAACCCACTTGTCAAGAGATACATACCGTTGTGTCTGAAGTATATGGCATTTCTAGGAATCAGATTATGAGGGCAGTAAAAAGGTTTATGAATGGTAATCCCGACGAGTTTCTAATGTTGAAAGAGCTACCGGAGGATGAGAAACTTGATTGGGTACTCTTGTGCCTTGCTGAGTAGTTTGACTCACTTTCATATGTCATTGTAGGTTTTTGCGTTACTTTTATCAAATACTACTTCTTAAATGTTCTTTCTCGATGTTGAGATAACTTTTGTTATAACAATTTTGGATTGTTGGAATGTCAAATGCCTTTTATTTGCTAAGGATTTAATATTTTTTGTTGAATGCAATTCTGAGGTTATCCAAACAATAGCGTGGAATTAGAATTCGGGAATTCAATTCCAATGTTTTCCAAACACATACATAGATTTGAAATATTGGAATTCAATTCCCATGTTTCCCAAACAAGTTTGAGAAATTGGAACTGGAATTCAAATACATGATTTCAAATTTTAAAATTAAAATACAATAATTAAAATGAAATCCGGGTTCCCAAACGCTACCTAAATCAATTTCAATTTAACCTAACACAACCTAAATTGAAATCAACGCTAGCGTAGTTACAGTCTTAAAGATAAATATTTAAAGCCAGAAGTAATGCAGTACTTTTATCCTGTCTTGTCAAATAATAGAAGGAAAAAGATATACAATGACGTTTGGATAAAAAGTTCTCACGTATTCTTGTCCTGTGTAGGACAATTGGGTGAAGCTCCTTTTACATTTTACTCAATTTTTTTATTACAATGGCCAATAGCATACAACTAGTTGGCCATTATACCTGGCGAGGGGTGATAAAACCCCCATTTAAAGCGTTTTCCCCCCCCTCAACCCCCAATTTTTATTTAAAAATTTATTGTTCCCATAAAAAAAAAAAAAAAAAAAAAAAATAATATTTAAAAATTAAAAATAAAAATAAAAAAAAAAAAATTTTTTTTTTAAAAAAAATTAAATAAAAATATATAAAAATAAAATAAAAAAAAAAAAAAAAAAAAAAAAAAAAAAAAAAAAAAAAAAAAAATTTTATTTATTTTTTTTAAAATTTTTATTTTAAAAAAAATAAAATAAATTTAATTATAAAAAAAAACTAAAAAAAAAAAAAAAAAAAAAAAAAAATAAAAATAAAAATAATTAAAATATTAAAAAATATTTTTTTTAATTATATTTTTATTTCTATTTTTTTTTTTTTTTTTTTTTTTTTTTTTTCTTTTTTTTAATAATTATTAAAAATAACCCAAAAAAAATTATTTATACCTGGCTCAACTGCATGTAGTTGCTGCGTGCTTCACGTTTCAAAACTCCTCAAATTCCTGGCGTCTGCACTCTACATTCCTCCCATTTGTAAGCTTCTCTGTGTCTATAGCATGCTAGTTTCCCCGTCCGATTTGACAATTGCAATGCATTTGGTTAATCAAAGATTAAGGTAACGAAGAATTAAAGAACAATCGATATAAGGATTTAACGTGGTTCACTAATAATGTGTTAGCTACATCCACACAACAAGGAGAACTGATTTTTATTAGGTTTAGGAGAGCGAGTACAAATTACAAAATAATGGAGGCATAATTTAATTATATGGTTTATATAGTACCCCGTGCTTGGTCAATCATTGCTAAAAGTCTAAAAGTGAATTTGGCTGAATAGAATTATGTTTTCCTAATCTATACAAATATATTAAAAGCGCCTAAGGAGGCGCATGTCTTACGTGCGACACTCTTCTCGAAGATCCATCTAAATGTCTTATGTCCATGTGAACTTCTCAATTAAAAAAAAAATATTGTGTAACTGCAAGGTATCGAACACGTAACATTTGAAATAAAAAGTGTGAGCTTAACCATCAATATACTATCACTTTATTGTCTAATGTTTCAAATAAAATATGATAAAATCTTATAATAATTATATTTAACTAAAAAGATTTAATCAAGTAAGACGACCAAGAGACTATTGATGACATATTGCCCTACCCTAATTTATTTTAAGCCATTATTTTGAAAATGAACTCTAAGGTTTTTTACTTATCACGTCATGACGTCAATTTTACAATTTCTCACTGGACAAAAAAAATACGAAAGTAACAAATGAATTATGAAATTTATGAATAATAACATATTTGTTTATTGTAATTAACCCAAGACATCGCCCGAGCCAAAATATTAGTTAATTTATTTAATAATACGTTTTGTGTTAAAAATATTAGAACCTTCCCATCAGAAAAAAAAAAAATATAGAACCTTAAATCCTTAATACTTAAGGTTGAAAAAAATCAGATGAATCGAATATCTCCAAAAAGTTTTTGCATGGTTGGGATCAACTGAATTCCTCCCAAAAGTACTAAAAGGAACCACACCCATAAATAATTATAAGATATTGGAGTATCTCCCCGTAAAGAAAATGGAGTATATTTGTTTACCAGAAAAGGCACTTTCTTTGAGTTTTGTTGCATTGTTAATGGAATCAAAGTGGGGACTTTTCTCTTCTTTAATCCATTTGGCATTTGCCACAATTTTTCAAAAGAAAGAATCCACTAAATATATTAATGATTTATCTTGCCTTGTTCATAAGTCGCAATCATCCTACTCAGCAAATCCCCACAACATTCACTACAATTTTGTATGGTTGCAGCTGCACCAGAATAGCTGAGGTTCAAATCCTTGTCCTTGGAGATTATTTATGATACCATACCATCCTACCAATTGGAATGTTGGATTCACAAACTCTACAATGTCATTTAATTTCTAAAATAGAATTACCATCTTGTAATTAAGTTTGATTTGATAGCATTACTATGTCATTTGAAAAAAGTTTAAAATCAGATGCAATGTCGTTGTCTAATTAGTGTACTTTACAATCGTAATTAGACTTTAATTAACGAAGAACTCTAATACTCGCTTTGTATTTTTTAGGCGGTTATAATTGTTTATCATGTTATCCATATCTTTTGTTGATTTAATTATTATTTAAAGCTAATAATTTAAATATATACACTGAAAAAAATATAACAACCCAAGGTAAATGTTTTAATATCTGTATATATATCTAAAACCCAAGGCAAACAAATGTCATGCTGTCAACAAAAATGTATGTGTGAAGTCTCAAACACTTAACCTCCCATTTGAAATACGAACACACTAACTATATATATTTTACCATCTCTTTGGTTTTTATGGGGGAAATATATATATATATATATATATATATATATATATATATATATATATATATATATATATAACATACATCTAAGAAAAGCATTTAAAAATATAATAACTTACATCCCACAATATCCCTACAATTATTGAGGAGACCCAAAGATTTACATCCAATTATCTCAAAAGTTATGGCCACATCTTGGTATTCGAATGTGGCCGCCAATATTGTTCAAGCAAAAGTGCAATATTGCTACTGCTAATAGAGTAATAGTCCCACCTTCATTTGCTTGATCCATACTCATCAAATATCCACACCAACCATCTAATACACACTCGGGTGACTCATTAAACCCAACATTCTCATAGAAGTAAGAAGTACAGCTGCTACCCTTCCCTTCATAGGGCAAGGACATATTATTTTACGTTTTTTTTTCTTTCTTAAAATCGCCTATATATATGGACAGCTTAAATTTCTTTTGAACTTACCGCCCACATAGACTTTGTAGGAAACAAAATTATTTAAAGACAAGATTATATTTCTCTTTTTAAAACAATTAAGTACAAATCTATATATTAATACTCATTAATCTAATGCTAATAATAGTATGTTTTACTTTTCAGTACTCTTATATTATAAAAACAAAACTCTTAAAATTTTTATAACCTCCCTAACTAACACCACTACACGATTTTATTGCATCTGGTTATATTCTTACATATTAACCTAAATTTTAAAAATAAGATTGTATTATAGTCTTTGTAATTAATTATATATTTATATATATGTCTTTCTCTTGAAGTCGAGGGTTATGTTAATCAATAATTCATATTATAATTTCTTATGTAGAAAACTTAAAAGGAAGCTGTAAGATCATTTCACGACACAATCCAACGCCTATAACTTTTTTTTTCACTTCTTTTCAAGTTTTTTTGATTTAACACTTCAAATTCACACGTTGGTAAATGATATGGGCGTCGTCAGAGTCAACAACTAGTTTATAATAAATATCCATAATAAATTCGAAATTTGATCACAAAGACCAAAGTATAACATTAATGAAGGAGTTCTCATTATCATTAAAAGTATTCAAAGTGTAGCAGTATAATTGTAGATTAATTTTAATTTTTACCTTTATTGAAATGTTATGTGCTTTGAAGATGGACAAATGACAATAGAAAAAAAAGACTTATAAAGCACAATAAATATGAACAACCACGTGCTATTTCCTTTCCACTAAGAAAAGTTTGAAAAGGTTGCATACATGTAATTTGTAACCTTACACATATATTTAATTGAATTAATTCTACAATAATGGTTGTTCTTGTTCCCCATGTAACTTTCACATAAATATTATTGATCAAGACCAAAAAAAATCTTATATGTACAAAAGAATTCCTACAAAAATAGAAGGGCCGGGGAAAAAAGATTAGTCAAGTTACCTAACTACATTAAACTATGATTGTACCCACATGTTTCATGATACTTGTAATTAGTAAATATTGATCTAAAAAGATTGACCCAAATAATGGGAATTTTTTTTTCCAATAATTTAATTTAATTTATGTACATTAGAAGATGTTGAAATATGAAATTTTTCACCTCTTTCTCTATGATCTTACTGATCTGTTAAATCTGTGAGGAACTCTTGGGGTAGGAGCAGCCACATCTCGACCAGATTTAATTAAGCCCAATCGATCAGATATTGTCTTATCAAACAGCCTGTTCTCAGGATTCTCAGCATAGCATACAAAGTAACAGCTCACACAAGCATGAGGCAATGCCATTGCAATCCTTGTCTGAAAACCATGTATTAGAAGAATATTAGAAATAAAAGTCATTAATCATTAAGTTGTTAGTTGTTCATATAATATAGTAGTATAGTTTAACTTAAAAGGCATTAATATTTAATATAGTAAAACTGTTAGTTGGTTGAATTTATTGATATAACTACAAAATGGAAATATAAGAAAAGTCTAAATGTTGTTATATGTATAATAGAGGTTGAAATGATAAGAATATCCTTTATGGTTGTTTACAATAATTCTATGATATCATGACTAGTAAGTTGGTTCTTTAATATGGTATTATGGCATATATGAAATTACCAAAATACCTTTATTATATTGATGGAAAAGGTTTTGTTCTCTTCACTTAGGGTAGTTTGGTTCTATGTGAGGGTAAAGGAATGGAATCGAAAAGGGGTAGAGGGGGAAAGGAAACCCAAACCCTTAGATTTAAAATGTTGTTTGGTTGGAATATTGTTCTCTCTCTTTCTTCCACCATTCTCCCTCTTATGCTTGATGTACCCTGCCGGAACCAGCCCATTACCGGCGCCGCCAAGCTGCCGGAACTCCTGGTCCATTACCGGCGCCGCCAAGCTGTCGGAACTCCTGGCCCATTACCGGCGCCGCCAAGCTGCCGGAACTCCTGGCCCATTACCGCGCTCCTCCCCTTCCCTTCAGGCTTCGCACTTCCCCCTCCGATCCCCTCCCCGCAAGCTGCGCTGCTCCTCCTCCTCCCCTTCGCACTTCCCCCTCCGATCCCCTCCCGCAGCGCTGCGCTGCGCCGCTCCTCCCCCTCCCCTTTCGTTGCCCGTCGCTTCTCCCCCTCCACTTCCCGAGATATGTCGCTCCTCCCCCTCCCTTTCCTTCTATTATTCCATTTTTTTCTTCTAAGGTTTAGGGTGGTTTAGATGGTGGATGGTGGTGGCGGTTTCGGTGGTTGGTGGTTGGTGGTTGGTGGTCGGGTGGACATGTGGTGTTGGTTGGTGGGCAGGTGGTGTTGGTTTGATGGTGGCGGTGGGATTGCGGCGGTGGGTGCGGTGGGGCTGTGCACATTTGGGGTGGTGCAGGTGGGGTGAGGGTGGTAGTGGTGGACTTGTGGGGTGTGTTGGTTAGGGGATTGGGTGGTCAAAGTAAATGGTCAAGTGGTGGTTGGGTGGTCAAGGTCCTCAAGGAGCTAGGTGGTCAATGATGAGTCAAAGAAAGGGAATGTGAAACCTTGGGGGTGTGGGTAATCAAATTAGAGGGATTTGGGGGTAAGGAGGGGAAAGGTGGGACAACAAACCCCCAAAACAAACAACATAAAAGGGAATCAAGAGGTTATATTCCCTTTCCCTTTCCAGTTTCCCCCAAACCAAACGCCCCCTTCGTTTTTAGAAAAACTAGGCATATATGCACGCAATGCGTCTATTGTTGTACATAAAATATAAATGGTAGATAAATAACTTTAAAAATTTATCTCATCACAAAAATAATGACATTTTTTTACAATTTAAATATAAATTACATACGGTATTTTAAGCATTTTAGGAGGACATTAAAGTCCTCGTGTGTTCCCTCATAGAAGAGAGATTATTTTTTGCTAATTAAAATTGATATTTAGTAATTAAAACATTTTTTTATTGATCATGAGTATTTTTCAGTCATCAAAATTAAAATTTACTGACTAGAACTCATTTATCCAGGTGAAAACAGAATTTTAGACAATGAGACCTACCATAAATATAAAAAGAAGGAAACTCTGAATGCATTAACTAGTAACTACCCTATATGGTCGCATGAACTAGAAGCATGATTAAACAATGTAGTACATATAAAATTTTAAATAGTATGGTGTGCATAATAATGTGGTAGGTGAAATGTTAAAGGGGTACCAACCATAAGGTATCCAACATAGAAGGCCAGGAGGGAGAGGGTGGCTGTGTAGCCTTGGTGCACATGATTCGTCCATGCCGCCACCATTATCACGCAAATGGAGCCACTGCATACGCCGGTGAGGAAGCAAACCGCCGAGGTAATATCGGAATCAACTATTTCTTCCATTTCTTGCTTCTCAAAGATTGCCCAAGTATCTATTGATGCCTTTGTGAAGTTTTTCCCATATGCAGCAATCTACAACAACGGAATTAGCATTATATTTTATAGAAACAGCTTGATAATGACCAATATAGTGCTTAATGAAGTCATTATCAACTTGTTTTAAGTGCCTAAGATATCCTATCAAATTCAGCAGCCTGTACAAGCAAAAACATTTGCATTTCTTTGTACATTATTGTACAGTGATAAGTTGTTGTGATATAGACGGATATTCAATACTATAATAACTATACCTAGGGTACAACTAAGGTGACATCCACATAGTTTTGCATTACTAAGAACAACAAAATAACATGGCGTCACGCTTGTTCCATAAATCACAAGCTAGAAATGAGGTTTAATCTCATAAAAGCATAAGAAAGACAGTGACCAAATGTTGAATCTTTAGCATTCTTTGTGTGATTGTCATACCAATATGTTCCAAAATTGAACAAGCAAATGCCTAATTAATGTCCCTGGAATAACAATTAGGCAAGTTTAACAAGAAATGAAAACTTATAAACAAACTTCAATCAAAAGAACAAGGAAATTACCTGAACATATGCCCAACCATTGCCATATCTAAAGATAGAGTTCATGATGTTCAAGCAACAATGAGCACAAGAGAACATGAACTCGTCTTCCCCTTCGACCAAATTTAACCCTCGCGAGATGATTCTTAAGGCTTCGATTGTAGGAACGAATAGCGAACCAAGACAAGCACTTCCAAGGTTCCTAGTAAGTGCCCTTTGGAAGCAAAAATAAGTACTAGATTGCATTCCTCTTAGGTAATACAGAGCAATTACTCTGCTCACAGTTAAATTAGCCACATTTCTCATCACCTCAGTAGTCCAAGCTAAGCTCAAAACTAGTGCAATAATAACCAATGGTGGAAAATAAAAATGCAATGCTCCAATCACAGCTAAAATCCATAGAGACATCCACAAGAACCCGGCAACGAGCATATAGTATGTAGGATGATTTAAATCAGGAAATTTCGATACTGGTTCGAGCGATTTAATCAAGATTTTGGTGCAGAAGCGAGTTCTTTGAGTTACCCAACATGAATATAATCCATTTCCAATTGCAAATGCAACAAAGGCAGCTCCACATGCATCAGTAGAAGGCTTTTGGAAGCAAATTAGGAGAATCCCAGCTGCTAATGACATTAAAAAACTACTCCATAGTATGAAATGAAACATAAACTTAGGCCAAACTCTAACAGCTTTTTGCCATAAAAATGCTAATAATATGCTCAAAAATGAAGCAGCTTCAACTTGAGGTAAATAAAACTTTAATATACTTTTCGCTTTTCTCCTATACTTTCCATCTTGAATAAATCCCTCAATTGCCTTGTATATTAAAAAACCCACCAATCCAATTGCTGCAATTGTTTGAAGAACAAACAAAATTAGAGAGATTTTGTTGGTGTAGCCTCTTGAATTCAGTGTTGTTATTGTTGGCTGCTAAAAAATCCAAAAAAAAAAAATTAACAATCAAAAAACAGAGGAAAACAGAACATATCTATTAAAATTAAATAGAATCCAAGACTGTCCCGGGCTCAAACCCGCTAGTAAAAAAAGTTGTTCCAACTTAACTAGAGGTCTCGAGTTATTTTTTATGTCCCGGCTCAAATCCGGATTAGTTTGTTAAATATGAGCATGGGCCGCACCCATCAGTTGGACAACAAATTAAAAAAAATGAACATTTAAGATAAGATTAAAAAAAATGAATTACTTGAGGGGTTGGTGTAGTTGTAGGAATATATCGAGGTTGAGATAGCGGAGGAGGTGGTTGTTGCGATGACGGGCGAGGTGGCGGGTGAGACGAAACATGATGAGGAGCACGAGGAGGATAATGAGCATGATGAGGTGGAGGTGGTGTTGTTAATGGAACTCTAGTATTTCCATTAATCACAATTCTTAAAGGATTAGTAGGATTTAATGTTCTTAACATTGAAGCATGATAATTTTTATGTGGGTTTGTATCAAATATTTTTTCTCCTTTCTCCACATCTTTGTTGTCTTCTAAATCCCCTGTTTCTTCTTCCTCTGTTCTTCTCCTCTGTTCTTCTCTGTTTTTTTCTCTCTCCTCCCCTGTTTCCTGCTTACAAAAAAAAAGCAAAGAATTTTAGCAAAAAAATTACAGACATTTTTGGGACATTTGAGCAAATTTGAAGTGAATGAATGTTTTTTTTTACATGTTCTAAAGCTCCCATGGTTGGCTGATGAAGTTACCGGCGGTGTATTGAACGTTGAATTTTGGAGAGAGAAAGTGAGAATTAAAGAAAGGAAGAAAAATAATAGAGTCGTCGTTAAATACTCCTACGTTTTTTTGAGTTTTTGGTGTTAAATTCTTCCCAGTTAATTTTTTTTGCTTTACTTTGTTTATGTTACATCATAGAGACAGGGACAAAATGTAGTAGGCCACTTGGTGAGTTGGTGTTGGTTTTTGGAGGATTTTTGTTTTTCAGCACGCACTCCTTTGCTGCGTTGAGTCAAATTTGTCAACTGTCAAATTTTATTTTTTAAACATGTTTGATTTGTTGTCCTAACTCCTAAGTACTTCATCCGTCTCAAAATATAAGTCATTTATGTTCTATGAAAGTATAAATATGTTATAATATGAAAAAATCATACAATTTGATTCATCTTAGAAAATATTTTTTTTAATTTTTTTTATCAATATGAATTGAGGATAATTAATGGTCAAAGTTCGACCTCGAATATTGTGCGCACCTTATATCTTGAAATAGGAGGAGTAATTTATTGTTCTCCTAAATTCTCTAAGGTAGTGTTTGGGAATGTTGATTTCATTTGAATTCCTGGATTTCAATTTAGGAATTACAAATCCCAATATTGAATTTCAAATCAGTTACTTGGGAAAATCAGAAATTCTAAATCAATTAATCCTGCATCCAGATAAAATCGCCGGCGAACTCCGGTGAGTTAGAGAATGAAATGGAATATGGTGGTGAGGTAGAGGAGAGAGAGGACAAGAAACCCCATATGTTTATGGCTGAGGAGAGAGAAAGTATGATTTTGTCATTTAAGTTCACCAAAAAAAAAGGAAAAAGAAAACTTGAGAGAAGATGAGAAGAGACTCAAGAGAGCAGTAGTTTTTTTTCTCTACGGAGAAGAGAGCAGTAGGGTACATGTGGTGTAATTTCAAATGACAAGGTTTGAGATGTCATTTTAAATCCTTTCTTGTATGGGCTTTTTTTTGATTGTATGGAGATTTGGGTCAATTCTTGAATTGAAATTCTTTGTCCATCCAAACATCTCAATTGTCCAAATCCAGAATTTGAAATGAATTGAAGGTATCGAAACACACCATAAGTGAAATTTCTATTTGGATGAATTATGATATTGTCAAAAATTAAATTAAATTAGTGATTATATTTCTTTTATCTGGCTGAATAAGGTTGTACTTAATGTTTGAATGTTTTGGATTATTAAGATAGGTAACATTGTACTACCATCCAACTTTGACGTTTTGATATGCCTATGTTGAGTATGTCAATATGTGTTTTTTGTTTTTAAGAAAAATATACTTAATTTGCTCTCTTGACCTTAATAAAATAACATTTATAAATCAAATTGAACCCGATTAATGATATTTGATAAAAAGAGTGACAAGAATATTTATATTGATATAATGATATGCTTTTCTTTTATGTTAGACTTGGACCAAACTTTGCACTTGAGTGATCTCTAAGCTATCCACTCTTTGCCCATCCAAGACGGCCACATAAGCACATTGTAACTTCAACTTTATCATAAATTAATGGAAATAAAAGGGGGTAAAAGATAAAAACATAAAAATAAAAAAAGTGGGAAGACTTGTAAACAAGAGATATCAAGTACAATTCTATTACAGCCGCCCCCCTCTCTTTTTCTCTCTCTCAAACTCTAGCCTCCACTACCTCTTTTTCATCAATTAGGGCTGTCATGGATGATTTCATCCATGGTAAGCCCCTTTTCCCCTTTTATTTTCAGTTTTTAATTCATTTTCTTATTTTGTTTAATAAATTAGTCTCTCTTTATGAGATTTTTTCAAACTCTGTTATGGGGTTTTTAGTTTTACGTTTTGGAAATCTCCTTCTCCCATGGGAGTTGTGAAGTATGGTTCTTTTTGTTTTTAGGTATGAGAAATTATTCTCATTAGTTGAAGTTCGAGACTCAACATGAAGGTATTGGAATCACGGATGCGGTCAACCTGACTCGATCAAGAATGTTCTTCCCAAACTATATCAGAATGATAGACTCCCTCATCAATAGCTGCTTGATTCAGCAAATACAAGGGGGTTGCGCTGTATTACTCGATCTGGTTCATTGTAGTTTATTCGAAGACGAATTTGATTTAGTCTTATTTAATTGTATCTTGTTTTTCTTTAATACCTATTGTAGATGTTGTTTGGCCTTCAATTAATGAAATTTCTCTTTAAAAAAAAAAGTACAATTCGATTACGGTGCGCGTGGAAATGTTGCGGATGTCTTACTTGGATGGCGGAGACAAGTAAAAATATGGTACAGTGTGGCTTAACTAAATGGGATGCACTCTCAATTTTTCATCATTCACTGGATGGCTAAGATTTGACATCAAAAGAGACGGCCACGCACTTATTACGTAAAGTGCAAAAGGTCAAAAAGCAAGCATGAGGCATATCACAAATTCACAATGACATGCCTGTTCTAATAACTTATTTTTGCTTATCTGAACTTGTTACACTTTATTAGTTCTTATATGAACTTATTAAACCTTCATTTTAGATAGAGTGATACCTAATTTTTGCTGAATTGAACTAATTATAAATTATCTGAACTTATTAGTCCTTATTAAACCTTATATAAACTTGTTTAAACTTTTTTTTTCACAAAGACTGAAAATAAGGTGAACAGAACAGACTCGACATACTGAGCTTCGTCCATTTATTTTTTTAGGTAATAGAAGTATGATTTATGAATACGAAATAAGATCCATTCCAAATATAGTGGGCAAAAGTTGACATGATATGACAACACGAAACGGACCGTATAAAAAAAAAAATTGGACTATTGTAGAGGATTTCCAACCCGTTTAATTAAACAAGTTAAACAGCACGATACGACTTATTAATTGGGTCAAGTTAGTATTGAGATTTCCAACAGGACACGTCTTATTAATTGGGTCGGGTTAGTATTAAAATTAGGATTTCCATATAGAATATTGATTCAAAATAGCCAAAAAGTAGCTTTGTGCAACAACCCTAAACAAATCAGACATAAAAAAAGTAATTTTTTTGGGCCCTCACTGGGAACCCCCTTGGTAAGAAGAAGCCTCTTGGGCCAAAGACCTCTCTCGCAGGTCATCAAGTGCATTCTGTGGTCAACGCTTGAGAGTAGGGGGATTAAGGGAATCCCTACTTCCAGCCACAGGTAGTAGGATGCCGAACTCAGTATCCTCAACGTCACAAGGTGAGTTCCCCCACCACCTCCACCAAGCAAGCTTGGTTAAAAAAAAAAGTGAATTAATATTGAGAATCTTGACATGTTTAATTAAATGGGCCTATGCAAGATTATACATCTTATGAATTGGGTTAGGTTAGTGACAAGAGTTTTTCAATCCATTTATATCTAACACGAATGCAAAATGGACATGAACTTTTGCCAATTCTAATTCCAAAGAATGAATTGATGAAATCAGTAAAGTATTTGCGTATGGCTCTTTAGCCTCTTACATAAGGTGATATCCAAGTATAAATTAGCTTTCAATTTACGTTAGTGGTAGGATCCTCCAGAAACAAAGTTCTTACTCAACTGCAAAGTTAACATATTCTTACAAATGCTTCAAAAGTGCATTTTCAAGCACAGTAATTTTCAAAAGTTCTGATAGCCAGTTTTAACGACTAGAAAAAATAAAACGATGATATATGGTATGCTTATGTTATTGTGGAGTTAAGCAAGGAAAGTAGACTACTAACTATCAAACATTTGTTTGTATTGTTCTGTGAAAGACTGATATTAGACCAAAGGCAAAGGCAACCCTTTTAGTGTAAAATTTCAGAAGTTTGTTGTGATTATTAGTCAAATAATTAGCTCCTTAATACCCGATTACATGTGGTTATCGGAACTCCTAATCACAAAAAAAGTGGAAAAGTTGGCAAAAGCCAAATCACTCAATGCACATATTCAAAGATAGTTATTGACACCCCTTGTTTCTTGTTGCCAAAATTCTTATTAGTCTAACACTCATAACAACCCTTACAAAAACGTTCCTCATTACCCGAGTAAGAAATAATCATCAACGCCTCTAACACAATGCAACCTCCAGACACACCAAGACCACTGCCAACGCCACCACCTCCAATACAAATGCCACCACAACCAATGTCGCCACCTCCCTTAGAACCCGCGCCAAAACTACCATCACCTCCCTCGACTATATCATTACCGAGTCCCACACAAATGCCAGAAGAACCTCCCACGCAAACCTCAATGTCGCCTTCCATGCAAGCGCCACAAGAACCTACATTGCCATTGAGTAGTGAAATGCCGCCACCATCAACATCACCACCTCTGACTCCCAATAAAGCAATAAAGCCACCAGAGGAAGCTCCCGTCAGCTACTCTAATAGAGAAATGTCGTCACCATCAACGACACCACCACCTCAAACTCCTAATGAAGCAATAAGGTCACCAGAGGAAGTTCCCGTCAGCTACCCACCACCGCCCAACTTAACACCCTCTAATGTAACGACTCCTATCGAATGGTCTACCGGACTTTGTGCATGGACCTCAGACATCCCAAATTGTAAGTATATCTCAAATACTTTCCCATTACAACATCTTAAGAAATCCTAAAAGATTTTGCCACCCATAGATGACCTACATTGAGGCAATGGATATCAGTTGACACCCCAAAGAAAAATAAGATTTTAAGGCCATTAAAAAAATGTATTGATTGTCGATTGTGCAAACCCAAATCACTAAACCTAAAACATGTAGTCAGCATTGAAAAGTTTCAAATGCATGTTTTATTCTAATTGTGTATTTACTAGAAGTATTTACATTATTACATATATGTAGCATTGTTAATCTAAGATTTATGACAGGTATTATTACATGCTTTTGTCCATGCATCACATTTGGGCAGATTTCAGAGATCGTTGATAGAGGTGCATCATGTAAGTTTGCTCCTCTAGAACGTATGGCAAGTTTTAAATTTGGTCACGCAAATGATAATTTATTGTATCATATCATTATTTACTTCTAATTTCGCAGCTTGCACGATGAATGGAGTAATATACACTTTACTGGTTGTTGTATTGGGATTTGCATGCGTATACTCGACTTTCTATCGAAAGAAGATGAGACATCAGTTCCATTTGAGGGGTAGCACTTGCGAGGATTGTTGTATTCATTCTTTCTGCGAGATTTGTGCTCTTACCCAAGAGTACCGTGAGCTTCAAAGCCGAGGTTTCGACATGAGCTTAGGTAATGAGTGATCATATTCATATATATCTCCCTTCAGTTTGCCTTATGCTTTATAATTGAATTCAGTTCTTTCTTTCTACATTGATTCAACATATAGATTCGATCGGGAAATGGCATATGCTATATAGTACTTATATGCATGCACATATATACACAGAAAATGTGGTGATAATACATTACAAATAACCTTCCAAATTAAAAATTGAGAGAGATTTCGGCAACAATAATCAATGTTTCCAGTCATAAAACAAAACCAGTCTCAACTTTTTTATATTCCCTCTGTTTCCTTCAAAATTCTTGTTCCTCATTTTCAAAGTTATACTTTTGTATTTTGACCGTGGATTCTGACCAATAGGAAAAACATATGTAATCGTACAAGATTTTGCAAAGTTAGATTCAATTTGTACATACTAATAAACACTTCCTTGAGTTATGCGGAATGTTTTTAGGATGGCATGGCAATATCGAAAGACAAAATCAAGATGCAACGATGATTCCACCTCCACACACGAGCATGCGGAGATGAAGCGTACATACAATACGATGTACTTAGCCGCAGGCAGCTACAGCCTCCAAAACCTTTACATCAGAGTTTCGGGCTACTTGAGTCAAATCATGGTAGTCAATCTAAGGATTCAAGAGAGACTGGAAGGACCATTTGTTAATCAGTAGAAGTCGTCGATGATCGGAAAAGCGGGTTATTGATCGAAGATCCAACCACGTCAACAATGGTGGTGGTAGGACAGTCGTTTTCATTAAAATGTTAATAATCGAACCCGGCTGCCAGATATCAGGCACACTGATTTGACTTCAAGTATGAAGGTTTCTAAACAAGACAGCCACACGATTACGGTGCGCGTAGAAATCATGCGGATGATACACTATTTTACTCTTTTTTTGAAAGAGAAATTTCATTAATTGAAGGTTAAACGGCATCTACAATAGGTATTAAAGAAAAATAAAATACAATGAAACGATGTTAAATCAAATTCGTCTTCGAAGAAACTACAATAAACCAGATACACTATTTTACTTGGATGGTTGAGACCTGAGACAAGTAAAAATCTGGTACATCATATGAATATCTTTTTCTTTTTTAGGGGGGGAATAATAATATGGTGCATCTTGCCTAAACTTTATAGGATGTACACTCTATCTCAATTTTTCAGCACTGATTGGATGAATGAGATTTAATAATAAATAAAAGAACCAAAGCTCGCACGTAATACATAAAGTGCAAAAAGTCAAAAGTAGGCACGACAAATGATCAAAAATTACAAAGCAAGTGGGGATCTGGGTATGCGTACAGCGTATGCCTCTTACATAAAGTATGGGCATTTCTTTCTTTTTATGTTGGGCTATCAGTTTCAACATTCTTATGACTATTGTTAATCATCAACAGAATACTTACCGAGAAAAACTGTACTAAACATATCATAAGAGCAATATCCAGTTTGATGATTGTTCGCATCTTAGAGAAGTATAAAACATAAGAGCAATTTCACCAGTTTGATGATTGTTCAACATATTCTAAAAACTTTAGGCAAAAAAAAGTTTTAATAAGTTGTATAAGTTCAACTGTTCAAGCATGTGAAAATCAATTGAACCAAACACACACTACGTGTAATATTTGTTTGATCAGTGGCCTGAAAGGGCTGAAAGCCTGAACAGGAAATATACTTCATCCATTCTCGAAATAAGTAAAACAACACTTTTTTATGTGAAAGTTTTTGAAATGATTGTTTCACTTATTTCATAAAGGAGGATGTATATAAATAAATATATATATATATATGCAAAAAAAATTAAGAAAAAGCTGCTAGACACCAAAATAGAGATAGATTGATCAGTGTCTACTATATATTTTTATCAGTGTCTACGTGTGGGAGATAAGATATTACTCCCTCCGCTTTTTTTTATTTCTACATTGTTGCGCTTGGGAATGGCCATCACTACTTGACCGATTATTTTGATTATTTTATAAGTAAAAATATAGTCATGTGTGATCTTGTTAGATTAGTCTCGACGTTTAGATTCATAATATCAAATTTTTATAATTTTTACTTAAGCGAAATAATAGATATTAAGAGTTAAATAATCTTTGCAAAACCGCGCACAACAACAAAATGTAGCGAAAAAAAAAAGCGAAAGGTAGTACTCTTTACTAGTGGTGTAATAGAAAATAGAACAACAGGGATGAAGAAGGTAAAAACGTGCAAATGCTGTAACAACGGTCACCTGCAAACTGTGATATATCCAAGATATAGCAGTCTGACTGCTTAAACAACTTGGAAAATGGCAAGGAAGTGGATCCTATGCCCACTTCAGAAAGGGAACATGCCAATATCCATATGCTAAATGGAGGAACTTTAATTTATAGATCATGCTCAGAAGTAAATTACAACCGAAAAACAAACAAAATTTACCAGCACTTTGAACTTTCACACTTAACAATAGTGACACTTTGAGAAGGCAGCATACAAGTTAATTTAAGTCTGACGTAACACGTGCTACTACGCACAAGTAATTAGATCTTTCTTCCAAAACTTCATGTACATATGTCTTACGATCTTCCATCCTCAAGATTTTGTTTCATGCATCAAAATTCAAAACTGAGGCTAGCTCACCTATTACTTTGGACCGCCTGATGATTTTGCACCGCCTGATGATTCTTGTGAAGTCTTAACAATGCTAAGATGTCCGCCATCCTTGCAAGCTACTGTGGCTGCTTTTACCTCGTTGCAGTAGTTTATAAACTTGCTTACCTCCTGGTTAAAGGCAAGAGAAGGTGTCGGTTGACACTTGAGTGGACATGATAGAAAATGCAATATGGATGTTTTGCATGATCAACAGATTTAAACATACATTTCAAAGGCATATGGAAGATCTCCAGATTGCAAAATAATAAGATTTATACTCAAACCTCGGAATAAAAAACCACAAAAATCTTATCACTTAGCCAGCAAAAGACTAAAAGTCTACAGTTGGATAAGAAAATTGACTAGCAATCTCTTCCTTCACTTGAATAACACTGAACTTATTAGCAATGCAAAAAAAGATAATGACCAGCAACTCCAGAAAATATTTAAAAAAAAATATAAAAAATTAAAGCAGCTTCCCATCTCCATAACAGGCATTTGAAGTTGGGCACTCCAGAGTGATATAAAGTAACTATCCCACGACACTAAGCTATACCCTGCGGCATCCATGCTGCATTTCCTAGCAGCATGTCATCAAGTAGGAGTATGCTAAAGTAGGACCGGCACATACTCACATAGAGATGCGGGTAAAGGAAGCCTCAAAAGGCAAAGGCCAACCCTTGAAACTATCGCTCGTACTTTGGTTATCTAGTCCGGTTACATAGATTCGTTTAGAATCAACTTCGAATCATCTGATAGAGGTTGTAACAATTAAAAAGATCCGCTCTTATCTCGACTATTGATCTTCTCTTCTGGCTGTCATTTCTCCATTCTCTTCATATAAATATTGCAAGAGTTGGAGAAGCCTGGATTTCAAAGATGATGAAAGAAATTCTCAGGACTGATCGTGCACACTCCAACCATCCAGGTCATCCTAGGGCACTTGGTTAACCTTAATGCTTCCTCAATTCTTGATATCGAGGCCGAGGACGGGGTTAAAAGTCATTCTAGTCCTCACATGCACCATAGGTTGGCACATCCTAAGTTAATCGGACTCTTCATTTAAACTCAAGTACCCGTGTCGGATCCTCGACACTCTTCTCCACTAACACAAGAAAAATCAGCTCTGTAACTTGATACCAACTATGTAGTGACATTTATCATTAAGCTACAGGACACTCTTCTCCTGTCCCAAGACACAAGTTTCTCAAGTACATTCTTCCCAAAATAACCAATCCTTACAAACAATGAACATCCCAAACTAGACTTTCCACTTCCCCCAATCACTCGGGAGAGCTCCATCAAAGATTTACTTAAGAACTAATAAGTAAATCTTTAAGACAGGTAAAAAAAAAGAACAGAATTAAGACTTAACCCACTCTATAATAACAAACACAACAAGAATAAGCAGTCCTTGACCTCATAGAGAAAAAAGGTGAGGAATCCTCCACCTCAAAACGAATAAAAGTAAGCAATCCTCCCTCAAACCGAAAAATAGGTGAGATATGATCAAGCCCTATGAAATAACGATGTGGATTTTCGCCTGCTGGGGAAACGACTACAGCTGAAGCACCTTTGGCCAAGGTCATTTCTTCACAATATTAACCAAAAAAGATTGTTTATATGAAAAATGGCTAAGATGTCCGCCATCCTTGCAAGCTACTGTGGCTGCTTTTACCTCGTTGCAGTAGTTTATAAACTTGCTTACCTCCTGGTTAAAGGCAAGAGAAGGTGTCGGTTGACACTTGAGTGGACATGATAGAAAATGCAATATGGATGTTTTGCATGATCAACAGATTTAAACATACATTTCAAAGGCATATGGAAGATCTCCAGATTGCAAAATAATAAGATTTATACTCAAACCTCGGAATAAAAAACCACAAAAATCTTATCACTTAGCCAGCAAAAGACTAAAAGTCTACAGTTGGATAAGAAAATTGACTAGCAATCTCTTCCTTCACTTGAATAACACTGAACTTATTAGCAATGCAAAAAAAGATAATGACCAGCAACTCCAGAAAATATTTAAAAAAAAATATAAAAAATTAAAGCAGCTTCCCATCTCCATAACAGGCATTTGAAGTTGGGCACTCCAGAGTGATATAAAGTAACTATCCCACGACACTAAGCTATACCCTGCGGCATCCATGCTGCATTTCCTAGGAGCATGTCATCAAGTAGGAGTATGCTAAAGTAGGACCGGCACATACTCACATAGAGATGCGGGTAAAGGAAGCCTCAAAAGGCAAAGGCCAACCCTTGAAACTATCGCTCGTACTTTGGTTATCTAGTCCGGTTACATAGATTCGTTTAGAATCAACTTCGAATCATCTGATAGAGGTTGTAACAATTAAAAAGATCCGCTCTTATCTCGACTATTGATCTTCTCTTCTGGCTGTCATTTCTCCATTCTCTTCATATAAATATTGCAAGAGTTGGAGAAGCCTGGATTTCAAAGATGATGAAAGAAATTCTCAGGACTGATCGTGCACACTCCAACCATCCAGGTCATCCTAGGGCACTTGGTTAACCTTAATGCTTCCTCAATTCTTGATATCGAGGCCGAGGACGGGGTTAAAAGTCATTCTAGTCCTCACATGCACCATAGGTTGGCACATCCTAAGTTAATCGGACTCTTCATTTAAACTCAAGTACCCGTGTCGGATCCTCGACACTCTTCTCCACTAACACAAGAAAAATCAGCTCTGTAACTTGATACCAACTATGTAGTGACATTTATCATTAAGCTACAGGACACTCTTCTCCTGTCCCAAGACACAAGTTTCTCAAGTACATTCTTCCCAAAATAACCAATCCTTACAAACAATGAACATCCCAAACTAGACTTTCCACTTCCCCCAATCACTCGGGAGAGCTCCATCAAAGATTTACTTAAGAACTAATAAGTAAATCTTTAAGACAGGTAAAAAAAAAGAACAGAATTAAGACTTAACCCACTCTATAATAACAAACACAACAAGAATAAGCAGTCCTTGACCTCATAGAGAAAAAAGGTGAGGAATCCTCCACCTCAAAACGAATAAAAGTAAGCAATCCTCCCTCAAACCGAAAAATAGGTGAGATATGATCAAGCCCTATGAAATAACGATGTGGATTTTCGCCTGCTGGGGAAACGACTACAGCTGAAGCACCTTTGGCCAAGGTCATTTCTTCACAATATTAACCAAAAAAGATTGTTTATATGAAAAATGGCTAAGATGTCCGCCATCCTTGCAAGCTACTGTGGCTGCTTTTACCTCGTTGCAGTAGTTTATAAACTTGCTTACCTCCCGGTTAAAGGCAAGAGAAGGTGTCGGTTGACACTTGAGTGGACATGATAGAAAATGCAATATGGATGTTTTGCATGATCAACAGATTTAAACATACATTTCAAAGGCATATGGAAGATCTCCAGATTGCAAAATAATAAGATTTATACTCAAACCTCGGAATAAAAAACCACAAAAATCTTATCACTTAGCCAGCAAAAGACTAAAAGTCTACAGTTGGATAAGAAAATTGACTAGCAATCTCTTCCTTCACTTGAATAACACTGAACTTATTAGCAATGCAAAAAAAGATAATGACCAGCAACTCCAGAAAATATTTAAAAAAAAATATAAAAAATTAAAGCAGCTTCCCATCTCCATAACAGGCATTTGAAGTTGGGCACTCCAGAGTGATATAAAGTAACTATCCCACGACACTAAGCTATACCCTGCGGCATCCATGCTGCATTTCCTAGGAGCATGTCATCAAGTAGGAGTATGCTAAAGTAGGACCGGCACATACTCACATAGAGATGCGGGTAAAGGAAGCCTCAAAAGGCAAAGGCCAACCCTTGAAACTATCGCTCGTACTTTGGTTATCTAGTCCGGTTACATAGATTCGTTTAGAATCAACTTCGAATCATCTGATAGAGGTTGTAACAATTAAAAAGATCCGCTCTTATCTCGACTATTGATCTTCTCTTCTGGCTGTCATTTCTCCATTCTCTTCATATAAATATTGCAAGAGTTGGAGAAGCCTGGATTTCAAAGATGATGAAAGAAATTCTCGGGAGCGATCGTGCACACTCCAACCATCCAGGTCATCCTAGGGCACTTGGTTAACCTTAATGCTTCCTCAATTCTTGATATCGAGGCCGAGGACGGGGTTAAAAGTCATTCTAGTCCTCACATGCACCATAGGTTGGCACATCCTAAGTTAATCGGACTCTTCATTTAAACTCAAGTACCCGTGTCGGATCCTCGACACTCTTCTCCACTAACACAAGAAAAATCAGCTCTGTAACTTGATACCAACTATGTAGTGACATTTATCATTAAGCTACAGGACACTCTTCTCCTGTCCCAAGACACAAGTTTCTCAAGTACATTCTTCCCAAAATAACCAATCCTTACAAACAATGAACATCCCAAACTAGACTTTCCACTTCCCCCAATCACTCGGGAGAGCTCCATCAAAGATTTACTTAAGAACTAATAAGTAAATCTTTAAGACAGGTAAAAAAAAAAGAACAGAATTAAGACTTAACCCACTCTATAATAACAAACACAACAAGAATAAGCAGTCCTTGACCTCATAGAGAAAAAAGGTGAGGAATCCTCCACCTCAAAACGAATAAAAGTAAGCAATCCTCCCTCAAACCGAAAAATAGGTGAGATATGATCAAGCCCTATGAAATAACGATGTGGATTTTCGCCTGCTGGGGAAACGACTACAGCTGAAGCACCTTTGGCCAAGGTCATTTCTTCACAATATTAACCAAAAAAGATTGTTTATATGAAAAAAGGCTCACTTCTCCCCCCCCCCCCAACAATGTTTTCATGACTTAGAAGATTACAAAATCGAGCAAACACTACAGAAACAACCGACCGACAGAGTTAGTGCGATCTTCCATACGGAAATAACAATTAAAATCATTAATCATAGGTATCTTCATGTGAAACTCTTCTAAATATGGAGAACATAGTACGTATAAATGCTTAATCATAGGATAAGAATCTTAGCGATCATAAGTTATGCTCTAATCCATCCAAACTGCGCAACATCTCAATACAACGAAAATATTTCAATAACGCAAAAAACTCTAGAAGCTTCAAAACAAACTAATCACAGAACAATAACTCATATAAATTAAAATTCAATAAAATTCGGTAATTAAAAACTAACAGTAACAATTAACAATGCAACAAATGCAAAAGTAAATATAATTTACCCGATTATCATCCATATCTTGAGTGTTCTTCGACGGCTTAATTGCTCGCTTTCCTGCAATCCAACAACAAAATTTAATCAAAAACTTACTGAAAATAAAAAAGAAGAAAATGAAAGCAGCTTCAATGGAGTTTGAGGAGAGAGAAAACAAGGGCGGTACCTTTTCGAATGTGAGAATTTTTGCCATGTCGATTAGGTGGGATGACCTTCTTCTTTTGTTGTCCTTTGAATAAATTCGCCTTCTGCGTCATCTTCAACTGTTTTGTTGTTTTGTGATCTACACCTTAAGTTTAACCCTAAAAGTGCGAAAATTCACGATTTCTAGGGTTTTTCTGTAACTTTTTTTTTGAAGAAGTGGCGAAATAAGAGAGAAGAGAAGGAAGATGAGGTTGGCATTTGGCAACTCTGGTTTTATTAGGTTGGGTTGGCCTGAACCTGGCCCAGGTGGCCAGTCCACAAGAAAAAGAAGCTCTTGGGCCCTGTTCTTTTGACTTATTGTTCAATTTCTATAATTAGTAACAATAATAATATAAAAAAATTTACATTGAGGTAAGTCTAAAAATTAAATTTTTGCTGAAACTTAATGTAGATTTTGTTGAACTAAAAATATTTTTGTTGAACTTAACTTATTTTTGCTGAACTTATTCTTACTGAATTTAACTTATATTTGCTGAATTTAACTTATTATTGTTGAAATTATCTTAATAAGCTAAGGAGAACAGAACTTAAGCCGTATGTGTTAGATATTAAGTCGTGATTTTTTTTTTACTTTTTTAAATAAGAAAAAAATCACGACTTAATATTTCGACCCTACAACATATTATGCGTAACATTTTATTAATGAAAATTTCGCTTGATGTATAAAATTTGTACATCTCGGAGATGAAACGATATTTTTTCTATTTATTTTTGTACACGTTAAAAGACGATATGGACGGAGATAGTCAATGAAGTGACAACTATATACTACTACTATAAAGCAAAGTTTATACTCATAATTGATTAGATTAATTGAGAGAATATATAGTCAAAGATTCTTTACTCACACCCCAACCAAACCCTTCTCTGGTTCTCTATATATAACACTTTCATCTAGTTTATTTATCACTCTTTGCACGTGTAATAAACAAGACTCAATGAGGGAAGACTTAATATATTATTACTATATTTAGAATATTTTTAAAAAAGGCAACTTGAATAAATGCCAATTGAATCTCGCTGTTCTCCACTCTACAAATACCTTATCTACAGATAATTGTGAGTGGAAATTGGAAAATACACAAAACAAAACAAAATGTGTGGAATATTTGGGTACTTGAATTACAAAGTGAGTAGGGAAAGAGGTTACATTATGCAACTTCTCTTCCATGCTTTGCGTCGCTTAGAGTATCGTGGTTATGATTCTGCTGGCATTTCCTTTGATGATTCTTTTTCTTCTTCTCTTTCGACGCTTTCTCTTCTTCATTGCAATAATAATAATCATGGAAACATTATAAGTTCTAGTCTTTCTCCTCGTCCCCTTGTGTTTCGCAAGCAGGGTAATGTTGATTCATTAGTTAATTTCGTCTATGAAGGTAACTTTTTATTTCAAGTTTCAACCTTTTTACTCTTTATTTATACTCCCTCTGTATATTCATACCATTTGTTTTCTTTACGATGTTCAAGATAATTTTTGACCGTTTATATACAATTGATTAATTATTTTATTCAAAGGATATATAATAGTTTAGATCAAATATATTTAACAAACTAATTTCATATTATCACCCGTCCCTATGTAATTAACAAATAGATATTATTCTTGTTAGTTGTTTGTTTGTATATATGTTACTACTACTTTTTTTTTTCTTGCTGGTAAGTGGTAAGTGCAGGTCTCCCAAGCCTTTTATTTCATTAGTAATTTGTGGACAAAAAAATTACCTCCAATTGAGCTGATTGCTTAGCGTCTTTGACATTACTATTGTTATTAGTGCATATTAGTATTATTAGAGTCACTATTATAAGTATATTTTCTAATGTCCCGATTGGGTAATTGGATATAAAAGTTTAAAACTTTGTATGATATCATACTTTGGCTAAATTGCTAGTAATATATGCAATCCCAGTCTTTTAAATATTTGTTGAGTCGTTGTCAAGAAATGTCAAGCACGTGCATGGTTTATTGTAATGATTTTGGGTGATTTGGTTTAGGATAAGGTTAGCGTTTTTTTAGGGGGGAAATAAGGTTAATTATTATTTTTTTTTTTTTGAAAGGTAAGGTTAATTAATTTAATTTACCGGAATGTAACAAATTCTGCTAAAATGTTAAATGGAGTATTTGGACTCACCAAAGAGGCAAAAACAAACATATAAACAGAATAACTTCACATGATTTCATGCTCTTATGATGATAGCCCCTGCTAGCTAGCAATCTCAAGTATACTATTTAAAGTAGTACTATTATATTATACGTGTTCTCACTTGCATCACCAAAGCAACAATGATCATAAAAACGAGTCTTGACTCTTGAGCAATAGATGAGATCACAACAACTAACCTCTTAATGGAGCAGTGATGATCAAGTTAATGATTTTGATTCTTTTATGTGATATAATTAAAAAAAATCAATATGAATAAATGGTACAATTCCTATAAGCTACAATGGGTGCTAAAAAAATCTATAGTCCTAACTGACCACAACTTTACAAGGAATAATCATCGATTATCTAGACTGATAATTGAGAATTTTAACTAGTAGAAAACACCACATTACTCCAATTTGGAATGACGGAAAAATAAATTCCCAATAACAGTTCTACCATTAAGCTCCCAGTTGATTATATTTTATATTCATTTTAAGGAATTTTTTTTTCTATCTGTATCATTACCGGTTGTAAACTTGATCTTATTAGTTGATGTCAATTATTCTTCGCCTTAATTATTTTTTAAAACTAAAAAATTTGTTCAAATCTAATGATGTGGACCAATAATACTGAGTGACACGTATAATGGTATAAAAAAAGTGGAATTGAAGATTTGAACTCTCAATTTACTCTCTAAGTCATATTCTGTTTGAAAATGATATAAATGTAACTTTTAGAGTTATGTTTCTAAGCTTTAAATATTATTAAACTAGCTAGACCTAGCTAATTTCATCCATTGTTCCTCTATGATACTAAGATCACAAATGACAAATCCTAATACCATTTTAAAGATAGAAAACCTCAAGTTCAACTTGACTTGTTAAAAAATATTTGGTTAAAGTTTAATAAGTTCATCTAGAAATAAGTCTAGGGCTATGTTATCTTCACCTTCAATAAGTTTTAGAGTTGATCAAGTCCAATCAAGTGCAAATAAACATAAGGTTAAATCATAAATGATCAGATCCATTCATATCTAACAAGTTCAATGAATATAATAAGTTTAGATGAAGAAAAACAATCTACATTCAAATAAGTTCACATAAGTTCCAATAAACTAAAACAAGTATATTTGAGTCAAATCGCCTAAGATAAATTGTTACAAAAGGGGAAATAACAAAGAATACTCGCAAAATCACAACAAATGATTGAGAATTTTCCTATTCTTTTTCGTAGTTGACATTTATGATCTTATTCCACATTTCCACCCAACACAGAATTTTCAACCCAAAAAACCGTCACACATAATTTCCCAAAAAACAACAACTACTCTTACTAAAAGTCAAAAAGTCAAAATTGACAACTTTCTCTCTCTTACAATTTACAACTTACCATACTTTCTCTCTCCTCAGTCCTCTCTCTTTTATTCTCCCGCGGATCCTCCGATCTCCGACCACTTTCTCGGTAGGAGAGCCGGAGAAATTAACGGTCAAAAAAAGATATTTAAAAATGTGTGGGATCTTCGCATATTTGAACTTTAATGTTAACAGAGAGAGACGTTACATCCTTGAAGTTCTCTTTAATGGTTTACGTCGTTTAGAGTATCGTGGTTATGATTCTTCCGGCATTTCCATTGACTCTTCTCTCTCCTCTGACGTCATCAATGGTGGAATTCTCACTCTCTCTCCTCCCCCTCTTGTGTTTCGAAAGGAGGGTAACATTGAATCCCTCGTTAAGTCCGTCTATGGAGGTCAATTTTTCCACATTCTTGTTTATTTTGGGCTGTAATTTGGGGATTGTTTTCTGGGTGTTTGAGGAAATCTGTTTTCTGAACTGGGTTTTCACTGAAATTAAATGCCCATAATTTTTTTTTAGTTTTTTCTTAATTAATTTTCTTGATCTGTCTTTTTTGTTGTCTGTGTGTGTTTCTGCAATTATTTGTTTGATTAGGATCATGGTACGAAATCTATAAAGTTATATGTGTGTGTATTATGATGGTTAAATTCGCGATTGTGAATTTGTTGATTCCTGATTTTGATCATAGACAGCAGTTTTATAATGTAATTGTTGCTGGAAATGCAAGTAATTATTGAGTAGCTAGAAGTTTTATGTTTGAGGAGTTTGATTAGCAGTTTTCTATTCCTAATAGTTTGCTGCTAATAATCAGCTCAACTATTTAAATTGGTACCATCTCAATTTTCCTGAGTCCTGACTTTGCTACTCTTTCAGAATTTTCCAAATATATAGTTCTTATCACTGAATGTGATGTCGTCGAGTACCGGAAAACATCGTTGTTGACATGGCTGTAATGACTAATTAACATAAAAGTCCTACACCTTTAAGGGTGTGCTATAGCATACTGAACTTTTTGAATCTGTAATAGCTCTGTTTATGTGCACTCCAATAAGAAATTGGGAGTGATCATGTTTTATTTGATGAAGTATGCATTTTGTAACGGATGGTGAACTTGCTTATAACAGAGGTTGCAGCCACAGAATTGAATCTGGAGGAGGCATTTTCTGTTCATGCTGGAATAGCACACACTCGATGGGCAACTCATGGTGAGCCTTCATCAAGAAATAGTCATCCACAGACCTCTGGTCCTGAAAATGAGTTTGTGGTTGTACACAATGGGGTTATAACTAACTATGAGGTTTGTACTGATTTTATTGTTTTCAAGGGTCCTCTATGCACTTCACCAATCATCATTGATTTCAAATTTGTAATTCTTGCATGCTTCGTTTATCGAACCTTTATGCTTTCTTCAAGCTGCCACCTATTGTTCGTGAAGTTTTGTCGAACTCAATTTTTGGTGCATATAACATTACCTTACCACCTTTAGAAATATGGTAATGGAGCATCATTGTTAATATGATATCTTGACATATTTGACAGGGACATTCAAAACTGTCAAGTACAATTAATTAAGAAATAATTTGAGCTCTAGTGGAAATGTTATGATATGATCTTTTCTTCTCTGTAATTTGCAGGGAATAAAATTATGTTTATCTATAAAGTGAGCCAAGTAGCTTTAGGTGTTTCCTTTCTTTTGTTACTCATGCCTCCTTACTGCTGACGTTGCTTATGTTCTTTTGCATTTTTAGGTATTGAAAGAAACTCTAGTTCGGCATGGTTTTACATTTGAATCTGATACAGATACTGAAGTAATACCAAAGCTTGCTAAGTATGTATTTGACAAAGCAAACGAAGGAGAAGGTATTTCTTCTTTTCATGTTAGATTATATGATGTCCAACTCACAGCTATTTTCATTGCATGTTTATATGACTGATTTATACCCAACTCTTTATTTGTAGCTGAGACTCTTGATAGTGAATTGTCGTTGATGTTTTGCATTATATGGCTTATTTAGGAGCAATTCCTTTTTCTTTGCCTTCTTTGGGGGTGGGGTGTAGGGTGCGGTTGACAGGAGGTGTGAGTGATGGATTCTGACTCCTCAGTCTGTAATCTGTATGAGATTTCACAGAAACTATGGCTTTGAATTTATGTGCTCTTAGTTCCCTCTATTCACCTTTTACCAGATCTTCAACAAATACATAATTCAATTCTCAACGACTGTGTGCATTTCAATTTGAGGGACATGCTCTTCATTTAAATCTATCACTAAAGTTGTCAATCATATCGTATTTTCCTTTTTGCAGCAGAGAATACTGTCTCATTCAGTGATGTTGTCCTTGAGGTTATGCGGCATCTTGATGGAGCATATGCACTCATATTTAAAAGCAGACATTATCCAAATGAGTTGATTGCTTGCAAACGTGGTGGCCCATTGCTTCTTGGTGTCAAAGTAAGTTAAAATTTTTTGGGATGGTTTGTTATCTCTAGTATTTTTATATTACCAACTTTTGAGTTTTCTGCCCATATCTGCTTGTTTTGAATTTCATGGAGTGGTTGGTCATTGACTTCCCATATATGTACTCCCTATATTCCTTTTTGTTGTTCCAATAAGGAACGTAGGGAGAAACCACAGAGAAGTGAGTGATTAATAACCACTAACTGGGTGAATGGAGCTAATTGGGTAAGCGTTTCCTAGACGGGGCCTTATAGGGGTAAATAATGATGAAAAAAGCGGGTGGGAGGAAAGTTACTGGGCATAACTGCAATTTATTAGGTGTGGGTATTTAGGGATTAAATGGGGAAAAATATAGGCCGGGAAAGAAAAGATTTCAAATGGGAACAACAAAATAGGATGGAACTGAGATAATGGGAAACAACAAAAGGAAGGAGTACACAGAAACAAGTGTGTTTGTACTTTGTAGACTATTAATTTTACATATCTTTTGTTTAGAATAATACTAAGAAAGTTATGGAAGGTTAAGAAAGTTGAAAAGAGCAGATAATAAATATCCATTATCCTACAAGTCACAGACTATCTCTGAATTTCTGAACAATAGAAGTAGAGAGAAGCCCAAATCCGATAAATAGGCATGGAGAAAATTACACAAGAAAGACAGAAGTCATAAAGGCTATAGCCTATAGACCTTTGTGTTAGAAGATAGGACTGGGGGGTTTAAGGATGTTATTTTCTGGTGAATTGAATACTACTAGGAGAATAAGACATTCTGATCCCCTAGTTCCCCATTTGTTCGAACGAAAGCAATCGACAAACAGAGAATATAAAGCAATCGACACACAAACTTAACGTGGTTCACTAACAATGTGTTGGCTACATTCACAGGCAGGAGATAATGTGATTTTAATAGGTTGAGAGGAGACAGTATAGATTACAACTTAACAGAGGGCCAGAGGCACAAAATATTAGAAGGGATTTATATAGTGCCCATACTAATAGCCCAAAAATGGGGCCCAAAACAGAAACAGATGTAGTAAACCCCATATGCCATGCTGGACTCCAGATTTAAGGCATCCCAACACCATTTATAAATAGAACTATAGAAGATAATTTTGTTTGATTTTTGCCAAGCTGCACACTATACATTATCAAAGGTGTACAACTGTTGTCCTGTATGGCTGTAGACATTGCAATCCCTTCATAGATTTCTACCATTCTATAGATGGATCAAAGTCTAAGAAACAATTTTCTCGTCTGGCATTCAAGAAATGTAAGTTTGTTTTGCTTTCCGCCTCTGGATAACGAGGATGAGAAGAGGAAATTAGCAAAAGCTTTATTTAGAAAGTAGAATCTTGAATTTTACCATATATTTTGATGTTATTTTCATATGGAGCTAGATATATTATCAAAACGAAACAGATAGGTAGACGGGTTGACTTCTATATTAGGTAGGTATTTCTGGGAAGTTCACACTTTCACACAGATAATTGGTGCATGAGGGGAGACTGGGATCTAGACCTCATGTCTTTGTTTGTCCTGTTATCTATTATACATAAGACAGAAGTTTTCATCTGCCGTATCCAAGAGTCCCTAGATGATAGTTTGACGTGAGTGAGCTAAGCACCATTGACTACTGATAAATGTTGATTGGCTTTATTTGTTTTAAGGACCTCAGTTGTTAAGCTTCAATGAAGGTTTTTGGACTTGCTTGTTTTTATGATACTACAGGCTCATTCTTTTCAATATCTTTGGCTACTTATATGGCTTTTATTGTTGCTCCTACTACAACTCCATCATGTATCCATTCGGTGGAGGGGTCACTGTCATATGCAGAACACTCAAATGTTTTGTGAATCTTGATAAGTTCTAATCCTGCTGAGGTTGTTCATTCTACCTTTTAGTAAGTTGAATCAGTGCATGCATGTTTGCCTCGAGTTCTTAGGTCTGTGGCTTTTGTTTGATCTTCCTTCCTGATGTTACCACTAACTGATTCAGGAACTACACTTATTCAGGAATTAACAGAAGATGTGAGTGCTGGAGGATCACTTCCCGACTTCAAAATTCTGAAGAATGGGCAGCCAAAAGAACTTTTTCTCTCAAGTGATGCTAATGCTCTTGTTGAACACACAAAAAAGGTTTTGGTGATTGAGGATGGTGAAGTAGTTCATATTAAGGTACTTACTGGCTTACTGTGGCTAATTTTATGATAATATCAAGTGTTGTGTAATTACTACGGAAGGCAGAGAACACATTCTTAAAGAAAGAGGAGTAGATTCCAATATTTGCGTGGCGAGAGGACATTTCTGGTCATGAAGAAATACTTTCAAGGAAAATGAGCATGAAGATGTTGAATAAGCTTATAAGTGTTTAATGAGGCTTGGGTAGTACCTACATTTCTTATTTATAAAATCATGCTTACTAAATAATCTTAGGTCCATGATAATAGATTAGTCTCTTTCACTTACACTGCACATTTGGACCTCTGTAATGTTTTTGAGCTATGTCTATAGCTTAGGTGCTGACTCACTGAGGGGCCATACCTTAGACTCTCAATTCTCATGTAAATAAAGAAACCATTGGCATTCCTGAATTTTGCTTAAACTTTTTTTTTACTTCATCTACCTATGTTCAAGTTTCGGCACTTTTCAAGATGCACTTTTTATTGGGTCAAGATGAAGTTGAATTTGTGGTTCTGAACTTTTTTCCTCTCGGTACTGTTTTAGGATGGAGGGGTGACAATTCTCAAATTTGAGAATGAGAAAGGGAAAAGTGGCAGCTCTCTTTGTCGACCTTCTTCTGTGCAGCGGGCATTATCTATTCTGGAGATGGAGGTTGAACAAATTAACAAAGGAAAATATAAACATTATATGCAAAAGGAAATTCATGAACAACCAGAGTCTTTGACAACAACAATGAGGGGGAGGCTTATTCGTGGAGGTTCTTGCAAAGCTAAGTCAGTTTTGTTGGGTGGAATTAAAGATTATTTAAAAACTATCAGGCGAAGCAGGCGTATTCTTTTTATTGGATGTGGTACAAGTTACAATGCCGCTTTAGCTGCTAGGCCCATTTTGGAAGAACTTTCAGGTCAGTACGTAGTGTTCATCTAGGTTTCTTTTCTTTTCATTTGTTTTTTCCTTTTTAAAAAAAAAAACTAATTGTGCTTTTAGGTTCTTTTCTGAGTTGTTGTATCAGTTTGTTTGTTTGACCTCAGCCCTTTGTTTGTCAGGGATTCCTGTGACAATGGAAATCGCCAGTGATCTGGTTGACAGGCAGGGACCAATATATAGGGAAGATACGGCTGTCTTCGTCAGTCAGTCTGGTGAAACAGCTGATACGTTGCAAGCTCTGGAATACGCCTTAGAAAATGGGGCACTATGTGTTGGTATAACAAATACTGTTGGCAGTGCAATTGCCAGAAACACACACTGTGGTGTGCATATCAATGCTGGCTCTGAAATTGGAGTGGCTAGTACTAAGGTCATTTCCATATATCTGCTATTTGATTTCAGAATATCGTTTCTCAATTTTCTTTTTTTGCATCTAACTGCCAAGTTATCATGTTAAGCAGGCATACACGAGTCAAATTGCTGTGATGGCTATGTTAGCTTTAGCAATTGCTGATGACACTATTTCTAATCAAGGCAGAAGAGAAGATATTATTGATGGTCTATTTGAACTGCCACGTACGTGTTTTTTCTTACTGTATTTTATGTAATTTTTTCTCTGTGAAAGGATTCTTATGGATCTTTGTGAAAGTCTCCCTATCACTTGTCATCAACCCATCGGTTGGAAATTTCACGTGCCGGGTTTTGAAGGGCCAAGGAAAAGTTGTGTCGTGCCATATTTTCTGAAAGAGGGCCCATGTCCCGAGTACCAACTCCCGCCCGGTCCACCCCCTTAAAATTTTACATTTTTTGGGTTGAAATGAGGGGCTGGCTTGTCGTGCTCATGCTGAATTTCAAATATGATGTTCCTAGGTGGCCTATGCCAAACACTAAGCAAAATCCATGTTTTTTGTATTGTTTTAGTTTTCATTCCCACATATACTTCCCCTTTACCTTGTATTAGAGAGAAATCTTGATTTTGTAAATTGCAGGTCGGGTCAAAGAGGTGCTTCAACTTGACCAAGAGATGGAGGAGCTTGCTCAACAACTAATTGATGAGCAATCACTCCTTGTTTTTGGAAGAGGATACAACTATGCGACAGCTTTAGAAGGTGCTTTGAAAGTAAAGGAGGTGTCTCTGATGCATAGTGAAGGAATACTTGCCGGTGAAATGAAACATGGCCCATTGGCTCTTGTCGATGAAAACCTTCCTATTGTTGTGATAGCCACTCGTGATGCTTGCTTCAGGTTAGTCTTTTAAGTTGGCCAATGGGTAGATTACCAACTGAATGTACCCCTTCTATTTTATTTTTTTAAAAAGAATTATTATCTTTCATTATATGTGCTGTGGCGCTGAAGTATCATTATATGTTCTGTTGATCTAATATGATCCTACAGCAAGCAACAATCAGTAATCCAGCAACTTCATGCTCGCAAAGGTCGTCTAATCGTGATGTGTTCAAAAGGTGATGCAGCATCTATCCGCCCAGGTGGCTCATGCCGTGTAATTGAAGTTCCCCAGGTTTCTGACTGCCTTCAGCCTGTGATCAACATCATTCCATTACAGGTACGAAAATGATTCGTTTGTCCTTTTTCGGTAACCAGCTATAATGTGTGTTAATGGTAGTAAAAGTTTGTGCAAAACTTGAAATCGAATGGCCCATTTTAGTATTTAAGCTAATGTATGCTTCGATCTTATCTATGCTGTGTAGACACTAACTTGCATTTTCCTTGCAGTTGTTAGCTTATCATCTGACAGTATTGCGAGGCCTTAATGTTGATCAACCTCGAAATCTGGCGAAAAGTGTAACGACGCAGTAGTAGACTAGTAGTAGTTAGAACTTGTATGCAGTAGTTTGTAAAATTTGAGTTTTTTCCCCTCTTTATTTGGAATGTTTCAGTATTATTTTCAATTCCGGCTCTGACACTCTAGCTTGAATTGATTCAACAATGATGTACATGTGTTTTCTGTCGTGGATAAGAGCTTGAATTGATTCAACAATAATGTACATGTGTTTTCTTCTTAGTTGCAACATTTGGGTGTGTTACACTAAACTAATTTTGGCGATAACTTTTGGACTAAAATTTATTTTTTAATATCTATAGACATGTTCATTATTTTTTTTTTTAAAAAAAAAAAAAAAAAAATCGTATTGAGAACGCATATTTACATGAGAAATGAGAATGGATTTTACGCACTATAACTCTAATGAACAAGTGATGTAACTCTAATGAAATAGTGATGTAACTCCAAAAAAAGAATATTAGAAAAAAAAATATTTTTTTTGGCCTCAAAGTTTTTTTTCGGGGGTATAACTCTAATGAATAAGTGTTGTAACTCTAATCCAATCGTGTGGTTGAGATTCATTCTCATTTCCGGGGAAGAAGCGTTACGTGTCTATATATATATATATATATATATATATATATATATATATATATATATATATATATATATATATATATATATATATATATTGTCAATTTCCGAACTAAACATGTTTAGAATTAGTATCGATGTTTTGGAGTATATACTTATAGGTTATAAACTTATAGGCTACAACACTCTATAATAATTTATTGTAAGTTCCCTCTCACATAAAGTTTATAAAGACTTAGATACGTTAAATGCTAATAGTAGTAGAGTCAAGAGTGCGTCTTGGTTGTAAGTCTTGGGCCTAACAGGTTACACTGTAACTTATTGTGTAACATACCTCACACGTACATAATGACACATAATGACATAGACTTTAACAAATATGACATAGACTATACAAAAAAATGACATGAATCTAATGTTATTTTGTTATCTATTTCATGTCATTTGAGTTATTTTTACAAAAGAAGAGTTGTAGTTTGTGGATTGTTAAACCATAAGTTATGGTGTAACAGTTATACTCAAGAATTTCTGATTGTAATATTGTTAGCGGCTAAATACTTAGAAAATAAAAATACTAATAATGGAAAAGATATTAGCTAAAATAACGATGGATAAACAAAAATCACTTCAATGTAAAAAGAATTAACTAGCATTCGTGCTTAATTATGTGTAGCTTATACAGACTGTACACTATTATGATGCATGTTTCGTTGGACACCCACAAGAATTTAGAATCACTTCAAAACAAAGAAAAAAGTTGCCGTCTCTTTACTCTTAACTCCCAAGGGCTAATTCTTTTTTCCCCCTATTCGTAGAAATACAATTCCTTTGGAATAATTTTTATAATAATAACAAAAAATATAAAAAGAGATTAATATTAATATAATAATTTAGTTCTTGAAGTATTTGGTAGAGGTGTGCCAGCAAGGAAGTGTGAGATCAACGCAAGAGCTCTAAGAGGCTGAAAGCTAGGCACTTGATGCCCTGCTCCTCTTACTGTTGCAAATGTCAAATTCCCTTCATATACTTGTGTGTATCCTCCAACCTTGTTACACAAATTCATCATCTTTAGTTAGTGCGCATAAATTCATTGTTTGCATGAAAGTATATAGAGCACCCCATTATTCATCATTACTCTTGTTTGATTCGTCTCAATTAGTATTTTATTAATATTCAATCCTTATAATTTTTAGTAATTTGCAATAAAAGATATTTAAGGTCCAAGAGGTACATTGCCAAAAAAAAAGTTGGTAAAGTATTTAGCTACAGAAGGAGTATTGTTTTACTAGTATCTTCAGTTACACTTCTCTTACATGAGAATTTATGAAAAGTTAAATAATCACTTCTCGCTCTATGTTATTTAGTGTTCCATCGTTTTATTGCAGATTTTTCATTTGTTCTTTTCAAAGCCAAATCTTATGAATTTTAACCACAACTTCTAAACACTATATAAGATAACTTATATTCGTATTAGGTCGTGTTAGATATGTCTCAATAATTACATGTAACATATCAATTATATATAATTTTTAATTAAATGTAATAAAAATATTAATTGTTAAATGTGTGTCTTCGAGACTGTATAATAAATAAACAAGAAGCTTATTAAGATTTAAGGGACAAAGAGAGTATCTAGAATCTATGCTTTTAAGTTTTAACTTCTTACTTATGGTTGTTAGAGATATGTTTATCATTCTTGTTTATAGTTAATCAAATACTATGAAGATCTATGATTGAAATCAAAGTCAATAATATTCACCTCTCCCTTGATGAACCAAGGATGCCACTTAGTCTTGATTGGAAGTCCCATTTTATTTAGGGATTGCTTTGTTGAGGTAACTGGTATTCTTCCATCTGTGTCACCACTGCATCATATTCACGTGTAATGTCTGATTACTGATTAGATCAAATTGGAGTACAGATCATGCTTCAAGAATCCATAATTGATGGCATATAATAAAGTATATTTAATCAATCAAGCATTAGTTTCTTAATTTTTTGTCCTCTTAAGTCTGCCCTACATTGGACAAGATTGATTGATAATTGAACCAATACTTGTAACTTGTAAGGAGGTGATCACAAAATTAACCTTATATTATGCCCTTTTTAAGGACAAATTTTACTTTTAGGAGGTTATTGTTTTTTTCTCTTAACATTTTGTCCCATCCAAAAAGAAAACATGAATAAAAGTTTACTTATATAGTAAGGATTATGATGACCATTATTACACGGCTTACACCATTATACTCGATCGATAGATATCTCCAAGCATGTGCTTAATAGTAAGACCACCATATAGCCATATAGAAGAGAAACGACGTCCGATATCTCATACGGTCATACCTCTTTTGGATGGCAGGAGTAATAATAATAACATAACTTGGCCCGCAAATTTGCAGATTTGTGTTGGAGACGACTCGATATAAAAGCACAACGACAAAGTATAAGGAGAAGGGTCGTTGGTTGTGCTTGGGCCACAATTATGTTGGAAAAGCACGACACGATAAAGCACACAAAAACAATTGAAATTTGGCCTAGGCACGGTCCGATACTATCGGCACGTAGCCTGTGGTCGAGCATGGGCCGCCTTTAAAATAGCGGCACAACATGGGTACACGGCCTGTGGCTGTGGATAGTAGTACGAGCCTACTCTAACCAACTTCAAGGTACGATCTGGTGTCATCGTAATTATTTAGGTCTTTAGAAATACTATAATAATTAGGCACATTCTCGTAACTGTATGTAGTGCCTTGGTGATATTATGGAAGCTGCATTGATTTCACAAGCGCACTTCAAATATTTACTATTTAGGTCATGATTTCTTAAACTACAAGACATCATTAGGAAGATGTTATCCATGTGCAGAGCCATGTCTCTTAAAGCTTCTAGCTTAATTGGAACAATGATAAAAAGTAAAAAAAAAAAAAAAAAGCAAATATAATCATGTCATTAAAAAAAGAATTGATGGTTAAATTTAGTGTGACAATAATGATAGGATGTTCACCTAAATATCCACACACGAAGGCCCTTAGCCATTAGCTCCTTTAGAAGAGGGATAACTGTTGATGGGCTGTCTGCCCATTTATTGATAATTGCACTGCAAAATTACACCAGAGTAAGAGGACAAATGTGTGTTGATTTTTTATTGAAAAAATGATAGATGAAATCATTTTAAGAGTCAATCATTTACTTTTCCAATTATATTGATTTTTTTTAGCCTCCAATCTTCTGCATTCCTTATGTTCATCACTAAATTATTGAGTACAATAATTTGATATTGAATGTTGAATGTTTATTTTGAAAATAGACACTTATTAATTTAATATTAAATGTTTTAAGTATTTATATTATTTTCTCCATTTCAAAATGTAAGACATATAAATAAACCACTCCTACACATATTAATAATTTAGTTAATATTAGTTATCTTTGCATTGGTAATAATAATTGACAATATTATATTGATAATATAAACTAACCCATAATCTTACTTTGATAGTATAACATGATATTGGTATTGTTGACTTATATTGTAAAATAATTTTTTTAGCTAAAATGCCTTTTAATTTGAAACAAAGGGAGTAGTAATGTATTTGATATTTTTTTAATTGACATTACGCATATAAAGGTACGGTGATAAATTAATACTCACTCCGTCAAAGTTGATTGCAATAGTTCGACTTTTGTATTTTTAATATACCACACTTTCACAAATATTAATGTATAAAGGGTGTTGTTTGATTTGTCTCAACTCTCAATGCAAACTTTTAGAATATCAACTTCATATATAATTTAAGGTGATTATAAATACAAATAGTCAAAGTTGTGCATTGACAAGTGTATATGTAAGTTAAGTCGTCGCGATTAAATTAAAAGAGAGCACAAATCATGATATAGAGTACATACCTGCAAGGCTGCCAATCGTGAGAAAGTTTAGTCACATTTGCATGGAGAGCCTTTTGGACCTCAGGGGAGTTCAAGTAAGCATGCACATAATGGTCACTGCATGGATCCAAATCCGGCTGCACCAAAAGGCAAGTACTGTAGTAGGTTTACGAAAAAATGAAGTGTATTTTATTTTTCAAGGATTTATAGATCTCAAGTGTATTTCCTTTTTGTCTACTAATAGTTTCGAATCTGTTTTTATAATGTTCTTATACTACATATAGTCATATTATGAGTTTTTAGACGATATTTTGCTATGACTCAATTTCTTAAAGTAGTGTGCATATTACATTGTTATATCGGAAACACATTTATAAAATGTTTAATAATGGATGGAATTCTATGGATTTCTACTAAATTCTTTGCTCAAAATTGTTGCTTGCTCTAGATCACGTTGGTCTTTAATAGTGGATTTACTACAATTATGTCTAAATTTTTGTAAGGTAAAAAGTCGCGTTTATCAACCCTTATTTTCCTTGCGGATATATAAAAACAGGTTATTAAACTCAAATAAGTCTAAGGGTCCGTTCTGTTCAACTTATTTTGTTTTATCTTATCTTATAAGATCTTATAAAATCTTATTTGATCTTATCTTATCTTATCTTATAAGATAGTTTATTGTGTGTGTCTAACATCTTATTTATCTTATCTTATCTTATCTGATCTTATTTTATTTTATCTTATCTGATCTTATTTTATCTTATCTGGTCTTATCTAATAAAATCTTACATAAGTTAAAATAAGTTGAACAGAACGGACCCTAACAATGTTGTAAATTTGGACAAGAGTATCCGTGATTAGCTACATAATTGGCAATTTGATTGGCCCATCAATAGTAAGAAGCAATGATAAGTTGATAAATGTTAAATTAAAGCATGCTTATATGTCAGAGCTTAATTGATGACTTACTGTGAGTTGCTTGGGTTTAACAGTAAGATTTGAGGAGTGGCACACTGGAGCATAAATGTTGTAAATATCTAAGTATTGAGTATCAACCTCCACTTGATCTGCGGCTAAACTGCATTCCACACTTTGGTTCATGGCATTTGGAGTGAAATCACAATGCTTTGTTAAATCATCTTTGACTTCATCTGATATTAGAGCATGAGTCCAAAAGTACTCATACATCCCCTTTAAATCAGTCTCATCATTTATCACTGCATTTCCAATCTGCATTTTTGTTCAAATAAATTAACAGCTAAGAGAAATCAATAATAATCAAGATAAAAAGAAGAAAACTTTTTGGATTATATGAAAAATATAATAATGATGTAGAATTAAAACTAGTTTTGTTTGTAATCTAGAGTATTAAGGGTAAACTCTTTTTGGGAAATGCATAAATAATATTGGAAAATCATAAATAATGTAAAATAGATTAATGTCAAAATTGTTACAGAAGAAGAGAAATTTAAAATAGGAATTATATAAAAGAATATGTAATTATACTCTTAGAGTGTAGTGAGGAAATCACTCCAATCTTCAGAACAAAATTTTAAGAATCAATCCCAACATTAAACATCCAGAGATATCATTAAATCATCACATGTTTTCTTGGCTCGATGTCAGAGATTTTTCTTAGTGGAGAAAAGGCATATCATCCATGTAACTCAAGTCAAACACTTAATTATCATATAGTTAGTACTTAGTACATATAAAAAATTAGGATGTGCGTACAAAGCAAGCAACATGGCCTAGCAGAGTTTATGATATTGGTTTTAGTTAAAGAAGCATCGAGGCCAAAATCCCAATTATTGGACCTGCCCTAGTCTTTATCATGTCCTGTTTCTATTAGGCAGCAAGGTTTAATATCAAATACTCCCTTCGTTTTTATTTAGTTGTAATAAAGGAACTTTTTATGACAGTGAAGGATAATTTAGTTGGTTACTCGATTAGAGCTTTCCTCTCGGTTTATAGGAGATCCTGAGATCGATTTTCATCACTTGCCCTTATGGCTCTCTAAACGCCAAGAAAAACAAATGAATTTTTTTATGTCTCACAAATACCCTTTTGTTCCAACTATTTGAAAACGAAGGATCTTGCACATGTTAATCTGACCGACCCAACTACACAGGCAAATTCCCACCCCAAAGTGCCTCTAGTGGGGTTTGATCCCACAACTTCAAGATTGTGAGATACAAACCTTATCACTAGACCAAATATTATTTGGTTATTATATGTATATATATGGTGATAATAAAGGAGGTTGATTTTCAATTTCAATATAGAGAAGCAAATGAAATAGCGGATGGTTGGGCAAAACATGCAACTCAAAGTGGAGATACTTGAGTGACATGGTGTTAGTGTTTATCAATATTGTTTTTTGATGCATTTATATTGTACTTGTGTTGAGTTTGCCCCCTTTTTATTATGGTGACGTGTTGTAATAGTTTTTATTGATGGAAATTTAATAATAAACGTCTTTAGGCGGGAGGCCTACTTATCAAAAAAAAAAATTATATATATATGGCATAATTCGAAATTGATCCAAAACTAACTCTAAAAAGTTAAAAGAAAGACAAAACAAAAGGAAGAAAAGACACATACAATAATGCCTTTGAGGTTGATGATGGAATTGTTGGTATTTGTGTTGTGTTGAAGAATTGCATGAGCCAGTTGAGGAACATAATGTCCAGCATAACTTTCTCCAGAGATGTAGAAATCTCTGCCTTTATACTCGGGAAATCTCTCAAACCAATTTAATAAAAAGACATAATTATCCTCAGCCGTTTTAGTGTCTCCATTGGAATCATAATCTGATGTTGTGTTTGAGTATGAAAATCCAACTCCAGCAGGGGACTCCAAGAATAAAACATTTGCAGCTACACAAATATTACATGAAAAATTATTTTAGAAATTCAATTTATATATCATTTTTGAGTATTTAATTAGTGGTAAACTACCAAAATTAGAGACATAAATCAAGATATAATACCGTGGTTCCATGCAAATTTATTCCTGAATAATGTTTTTCCGTCGCTTTTAACTCGAAAAGGACCTAGCTCTTCCATAGCTCCATAAGCCAAAGAAGAACAACCAGGGCCTGCCAAAAAATATTCACATAAATAAACAATTAAAGTTTATTCTAAGCATTTCAACAACAATTTCTATGATCATGTTACTCTCCCAGTCCTTAGTTGTTAATTATCTTAACCCTCATAATCAACATAAAAGTTTCTTTATCATCCTATATATCATTTAATTTAACTAGTAGAATATTTTGAAATAGTATATGTGTCAATAAGTTTGACAATTAATCTCAAGTCAAATTGTTCGACTTAGCAAGACCACTAACTTTCTACTCTTAAAAAAAAGAATTGAGTACTTTTGTACGTATAGCTTTTCAAATGGTAAGGTGTTTTTCTAAGTTAATCATACATTATGTACCTTTTTATCTATTTTTGTAAGATATAATGTTTTCTCTAGCTAATAGTAATTCTACTAATTTGATATAAAGGGTTTACGTAATTATCGAAAAGAGTGATATTATCATGTAAGAGGATTTATAAACTATAAACATATAAACCATGAAACAATACATGGTTACATATATTAGTAAACAGGGCAACGTAACCATTTTAATTTTGATATCGACGTTTTCTTTGCATGGTCCTTATATAGACTTATTGGTCATCTATACAAATATCCTTGGTCATCCATATTCCATAGCATATCAATTATCATCCGTTTGTCCGTTCTTTAATTTGTGATGGAGAATTCGTTTATACGTTTGCGCGTAGGCCATACAAATTTGTCCACTACATGCCCTAGTGTATAATCTAGCCTGTAAGTATATGGCTTTCTATGATAATTCCAAGTCATTTTTGGGCTAAACATACTAGGGAGTAGGGACCAAGTCTACATATAAACACATGCAACATGAGTATATGGTTGGCTACATTAGATCCAAGGTTAAAGTAAAGAAACAACAAAGATTACAAAAAATAGGTAAAAAAAAGTTAAATAATTAAATAGAAAAAAATAAAAATCTTTGAAGGTTAAATAATTACATAAAATAGTTAAAGGTTAAGAAAATATAAAAAGGTAAAAAGTTAAGTTACATAAGTAAAAAAGGTCTAATTAGACCATTTAATAGAAGACAAGCTCGCAAATTAATTGCTCAATTGAAAGTTACATATAAGCCAAAAAGAACATAAACTTTAATTTTGATGTACCTTTACCTCTTATGCATGCATGAAAGAATCTATACTAATAAATTTAAAAGCGTTCCTAAACAAGGAACGGTGCCACGTGGCACTCTCCCTAAGAGCGTTCTACTCCATGTAGGGGTGTAAGTGGATTGGACTGGATTGGACTTTGCCAAATCCAAATCCAGTCCAAAGTTTTTTGGACTCGAGAAATTGAGTCCAAGTCCGATCCAAATATTTTTTGAGTCCAGTCCGATAATTTTTTCTTGAGTCCGAATCCACCCACCCGGTCGATTATTATACTTCCTCCGTTTATTTTACATGTTACACTTTCACTTTTCACGCATGCCAATGCAAAATTTTGAGGACATATATCTCTAATTTTGTATTTGTAAAAATTATAAAAAGTGCACATTAAAAAAATACATATTAAGACGAATCTAACAAGATCTCACATGACTATATTTTTATTCACGTATAAATCACAAACGATGGTCAAAGTGAAATTTGTGAATAGTGAAAATGTCAAAATATAACATGTAAAAAAAAAATTTCAACATTTTCTCATAATTGAATTTGAAAAATTAAGCTAATTAAAACCATTCCAGAAGATAAGTCACATACATCTTTTATATTATATATAAAAATATTAAATATATATACATTATATATAAAAATATATAATATATATATTATATATAAAAATATTTTTGGACTGGACTGGACTTATTGGACTCCAAAGCGATGAGTCCAAATCCAGTCCGAAAATATTTGGACTCGAAATTTGAGTCCGAGTCCAGTCCAAAAAAATTTCAGTCCAGTCCAGTCCGACAAGTTTGGACTGGACTGGATTGGACTCTGGACTTTTCGCAGTCCGCTTACACCCCTAACTCCATGTACAATAAAAAAATTAGAAATTGCATAGTATAGGGTTTGATCCCGTGACTTCAAGTTTATATTTCAAAGTCTTAACAATTAGACCAAGTGATATTTAGTGTTATCATCTTAAAGTATAATATTAATGAATGAAAATTTTCCTTACCCGGGGCATAGCCCGGGCCTAATAACTAGTTTGCATATAACAACATGTAACACTTCTAGGTGTGCAAGAGCCCACTTGTAGATATTGTCCTCTTTGGGCCCTAGTCCACAATGATTTGCTTTGGTGCAGGACCGAAGTCCTACCCAAAAGGTCTTTACTAGGTTGATGTATCCACCTCTATATAAAGAATGACAATATGATCTACTAGTAGGCTCATGTACACCTAGGGGTGTTAGACAACAAATCAACGATCATGATTCTTATGTAACTCGTTTATCTAATTACAACTTTTATTTTCGGCGGGGGTTCGATTTGATTATGCTAGCTTCTCTTTCATCTCATGCTACCAAATAATACTAATGAGCTCCAATCAATTTGCCAATAATGGACATGCAAGATCTATAAATTCAAAGAAGTCTAGTTATTTCATAATTCAAAGAATTACGTCCATGCATGCCTAATTATTTGGTTAATAGTAGTAATAGCAACTACTCTTAGGATTTAGGAAGTTTTCACTGTAAAAAAAATACTCCATAAATCATATAAAAATAGAGGACAAATGGGGTACAGATGGTACAAATGACAGAGATAAGAATACTAGCGAACAAATCAAGATTGTTATCCGAGAATCGAGCCTTTGTTTGTTCCGCAAAAAATGGTGAATACTCTAGTTGTCTATAAACAAAGGTATAACTAAATACTGCAATTTGCCAATCTGTTTCAAAGTCAAAGATTATTAAGTCAAAGATTATTAGTGTAATTTACAGTTCCCCAAATCAAAGAATTACTCATTTGATGCAAGATTTTAGTAATTTCATAAAATTTATTAGTGTATATAGTTAACCCCTAACTTTTATATATTTTACTTAATTAATTAACGTTTTAATTATTTGATGCAAGATTTTAGTATTAATTTATATATCTAATTACTGTTAATGGTGTTGGACCATTAGATACAAGTTTTTGTAGGCTTGATTATTATGGATATTATATCAAAATAAGTGTAGTGCATACTATAGGCTAAATTAAAGTAGAAGCAATGGCTTTATGAGCATACAAATTAAAAGTGAGACTAGCAATATACTCCATATGACTAGCAAATAGTAGTATTGAGTACTCCCCATATAATTGAAAACACAAATTAAAACAAAAGGGTGTTATGAAAAGAAATGGAGCTAGTATTTTTCAAGCATAATAAATTATTCCAGTTTTCTCTATTTTTTTCCTTTTACTTGGTACACCATTCACATATCTCACTTGGACCTTTTTTTACTAATGTTATTGTAAAATATCATATGACTTGCCTCAATGTATATATTCAAAACAGCTAATTTATATAACTTTCACTAATAGATATAAGATATTCATATATATCAATGATTAAAGTTGTGTAATGAAAAATGTGACAAGAAAGAGTAGAACAGATATATATATGAAAATTAAGTATATCATGCAAGATGAAAGAATTTTGGCATTACATCTACAGTCAAAGTACTTAATATTAAAATAAACCCTACTTCTCTAGTTTGTGCTGATCCCACAAGGAGAAAAAGGAAGTGCAAAAGGAGTGAACCTCCTACTCATTTGAAGCACTCATTCCTTTTTCGTATATGAACTCATAATTCACACATTTGCGACTACTGACCTACAATTATTAGTTTCAATTAATAATGACAATTATGAGAAAGGCCTTTTCAAATTAAATCATCTAACCTTTTTAGTTTCCTCTTTAGTCAAATAATTAAAAATTTATATACAAGTGAAAAGGATAGATTCACTCCTAATCTACCCATTATTGAGAAAATATTAATATTATCCGATCTTGTGAAATTGATAATGGCGCCAATATATAGACAAAACTCTTTCTGTCTTCTATTATAATTATTTATTATATTGATAATTGAGATGATAAAACAAATTCCACATGATAATGTCAATAATTATTGGGAAATGGGTAAATGCCAAAACATCAATTATAGCACAAAACAAAATGAAAAAATATTGGAATATAAACATTGAAAAATGAATTGGGTGGTTGTTTTGGATTATTCACTAATAGAATTACCATTCATCAATAACTCCCTTCAACATTTAGTTTAATTTTAGGATATGATATTGAGATAAGAAGTTAACAAAAATAATACAAAAATTAGGAAGTAATAAAAAGATAATTACCTCCATTAAGCCAAAGAAGAAGGGGTAAAGAAGCCTTATTTTTAGGAGCTTCCACAAAATAATAATAAAATGCTTTTCCAGCTTTACTATCAACTGTGACATATCCACCATAATGTGTGAAGTTCACTGGTGGTTGTCCTGGTAACTTCACTATTCTATCTTTCTCCTTCATGTCCTTCTGATTATCATGATGATGATTATGATGATGATGATGTTGCTTACTATGATCATGATGATGATGATGTTTGTTCATCATACCATCAACAAACATTGGATCATATGATTTTTTGTCAATATCATCTCCATTTCCATGGTACTTGACCTTGTAAAGTTTTGTAAGATGCAAATGTTGTGTTTTTGCGTTTATAAAAGGTAACGCAAATAATATTGAAATTATAAAGATGGTTAGTTTTTTTGGGTTTGATGCAGCTTCCATTTTTTTTTTTCTTAAAGTGAAAGAGAAGAAAAAAGGACAGTTTTCTTTGGAATGAGAATATCAATGAGTTTTATAAATTTGCCATATTGGTGGGATTTCATTAATTATTATTGTTGAATTATTAGGAATTATAATATGCAATAAAATATTCAAGAAAAGTCCAAATTACATCCCTTAATATATGGATTCTGCACCTTTGTTTATGGGCGGTGGACCAATCATTTTTACGCTCATGGGCTCATTAGTCATCGCTATTGTGAGTGTATTGGGCTTTTTTTTTTTTTTAAGAGGTAGATTATTGCTAAAAATGTATAAGGTAGATCTGATGTAGTTGAACTTGTTAGATTCAACTATAAATAATACAGTACAAAATCTAAGTCTGTACGTAATCTTTGAGAATTAAACTACAAATTTGCTATTATTAATGATTCTTATAATATATGGTTTGCATTTCTTTATTTTCAAGAGAATATTTTCAAACAATACAAATGTACTTTTGGTGTATAAAAAATATAGAAGTACGCTACAAGAAATAATAATGTAAATGAAATTCAATCTAAGATTTTACATACCATCTTCAAAGTCTTACGAGCTAACTAGCATTTACAACTTTACAAGCCCCAAAAAAAAAAGGAATATGGGAAGTAAGCATTTTATATCTAGATATATTTTTCAAATATTGATAAGCTTGATTATTTTATTTATTTATTGAACTATATTTTCCCTAGTACATTCATTTAGATACTGTAATTATACATCTGTTAGTTTTGAAGCTTTAAATTTTGTACAAGCTTTTCTTAGATTTTCTACATTATATCAAATGTAAAATATCTCATAAAACTTGTATGTGTTACGTTGCAATTTCACTTTCCTTTCAACTTAATTTACTGACATGGAAATTAATGAAGTCCACTTGTTTTATATTGATTTGTTTACTTTGCTCTCTTTTTTCTTATTTTCTTACCTCCATATAATTAAAATATTGAAGGTTCACAAGGGGGGACGACATGCATGTTCTGCGTCATTCTATACATGTGGCCTAATCACATGCATGGGGACAAGCAAATTCACATACTCATTGGCCCATTTGTGATTTAAGGATGGTTCATGTTGCATCACACAAGTCAACATCACCATTCACCCAAAGAATATACTCCTGAGATAAAAATTCCTTCCTTCTATTTTGCATGCAACAATTTAATTTTTACGCTTGTCAATATAATACATATCTTTAATTATTAATATCTCTAATTTCTTAAACATAAACATTAGGATATGCTTTTTTCTTAAAAAAAAATATCAATACTTGGTTTTCCTTACGTATTGATGATCATCAATAATAGTCAAAATAGAGTATGTGAATATTAATTATATTATGAATGGTGCAAATTCTATATGGTTGCAAATTAGAAAAGAACAAAGGAGGTATACTTTAGTCATTTATTGTTTTGAAGTCAAAATTTATCAACTTTGACTAATAGTATGTCACAAATACATAAAAGAAAATTTGTTACTATATGTGATCTTGCTAGATTAATTTGAATGTATTTTCTTAAAAAAAATCAGCTTTTTCTGATTTTTATTAATATACAATTTGAAATATTAATAACAAATTAAGAGTGTGTTTTGGATGCTAAAAAAACAAAAAGAGTGATGTATATTGTGAAAAGGAGGGAGATAATTTTCTTTTATCATTTCACCCTACTGCCTGCCTAGTGGCTAGTGCCTCGTGAACCAGAATATGAATATGGTCAAGGATGAGAGAATATTAGTATTTTTGATCAGTTGTTTCACTACTTACATGGGTTGGAGCACAAACATACCTCAATGGGCGCAGAAGTCGTTTATAGCTCATGAAACAAGCATTGGTGTCATAGCATGTACCACCAATATTCTATTGATCGATCTACTTGTTTGTTTATAACTTTGTTGTGTTACATCATTGCACTGCATTCGAGAAACAATGTAATTTCTCAATCTAACCAGCACTACATAAGTTTGTAATTAGTATATGTGCGTTATTTCCGTTTTGTATAGTAGAGAAAATATCTAAACTAATTAGTGTTGTGATCACCGTTTTTTTTTTTACATCATAGAATCCAAAAACTATATATGAATTACTGGAATACGATTTAAGTGGCAATGAGAAGCCAGATCATGTGCACATTGAACCTGTTGTCTCGGGACCTTTGTGATGGTGCACCATTCACTGAGCTTCCCTAAACGCCTTGATATCCATAAGAATCCAGATCATTGTTTTTTAAATATACTTATTACAACTCTTGAAAAGATTATTGTATGGTCTAAGATTAACACCTTATTTATTGCCATTATTAGGGGTGTTAATGAGCCTAGCTGGCTCGCAAATTATTCGAGCTCGGCTCGAAATTTTCTAGAATCGAGCATAGCAAAATCCATAACTATAAGCATGCTTGAAATATGTTTTAGCTATATGATCATTTTCCATATTATAGAAAATAAATGAAAAGTTATACTAAAATTGTGCATAATACTTGTGAAAAACTTAAAAAAAAGTAGTTTAAACTTATTTATAGAATATATATAATATAATTATTTAACTCAAGTTGAGTTTTAAGGTAATTGAACTAGAAAATCCAAACTCGAAAAAGCTTGAGACTCAGCTCGAGTTCGAGTAAAAGTGTTACGAGCCGAGTTGTCGAGTTGAGTAACCTCGGGATCGATCTCAGTTCGGCTCGTTAACACCCCTAGTCCTTATACCAACCTTGTTTAGTAAATGGTTTTTTGCTATTCTAAAGTTAATGATAGTTCGGCTCATTTTGTCTTTCTCTCTATTTAACTATGTGGTCTAAGTCTAACTGTGACCTAGGTTATGATCATTAGTGTTGAACAATGTATAAAACAAAATGTAATCATCTTTATTACCAGTATAATAATTTTATGACTTTTTAATTTGAGAATTTATTTATCATATTTAGACCCAATTTAAACCTTTTTTTTCCTAAATTTGGAGTTTCTTTTGCCCTATAATCTTCAAAGAAAATAATGGACATAATAAAGAATTAGTAACATCCAATTATGAATGTGTTTTTTCCCTAACTTTGAACTCTAAAAAGTTAGATCCAAACCCAATCCAAAATAATTTAAACTCGAAAATGTGAGTATGGATCCTGCATTATTCTTGCTCAAGCTTTTTTGAAACCAATTTAGTCTAGTTTTATAAGGTTAAATTAGATTAAACTATAATGTTCCTCATTCTACTTATATACCTAATATTTGTCAATGATGTGAAGGTAGGGTTTGTTCTTTTCATCTTATGTTTGCTTAATTTATCTTACGATTTTTTTCACCGATACCACCGAGTTTCTAAAAATTAACCCGCACTCTGTTGTTTTTCAAAATTCACGCACTCTAAGTTCATAATAATACACCCAAACTTTCTTGTGGTAACGGCGGTTAACTCCGTTAGTCTTAACCCTAAGTAACCCCTAAGTAACCTAACTAAACCCTAATTAATTAACTTATAACTAACCCTAACCCCACCTCCCCTACCCTCCCACTACCACAGCAGCCCCCCCCACAGCCCCCCTCCCCCACCACCCCCCTCCCCCACCACCCAGCAGGCCCTTCCCCCCACCACCCGGTCGGATTCCCCCCACCACGACCAATTACACTGCTGCCCCCCACCCCATCCTGCAGCCCCCACCCACACCTCCTCTTGACGAAATTCCAGCCCCCACCCTTAGTCTGCATCCCTCCCCCACCCCTCCCCCCCCCTTGACGAAATTCCGCAGCCCCTCCCCCCCAACCAAGCACAGCAACAATGCCGAAGATTTCAACGTTATTTCTCGCTCCAATGCCGTCCCCGAATGGTCCATTCCCGCCACAGCAAATCCGTCGGAAGTTCGATTTCTGGGGATTGAAAATTCAAGGGGAGGGGCTGCGGAAATCAGGGGGTGGGGGGTGAAAGTTACGAAAATCAAAGGGGTGGGGGGCGCTGGGGTGGGGGGAGGGGTGGGGGACTGCTGAGCTGCGGGGTGGGGGGTGGGGGAGGGGGACTGGCGAGGCTGCGGGGGGGGGGGGGAGGGGAGGGGCTGCTGGGGTGGGGGGCTGTAGGGGTGGTGGGAGGTTGGGGGAGGGGATGGTTCAGTGTTAGGGTTAGGTTTTGGGTTAGGATTAGGGTTAGAATTAGGGTTTAAAATAGAAAATTAGGGTTAATGACTGAAGGGTATCTGAGTGTATCAGTTTGAAACTTAGAGTGCACCCGTGTATTTTGAAAAAGTAGTATCGGGTGAATTTTTAGCTCGGGGTATCAGGTGAAAAAACCGTTTATCTTATCTCATTTCTGATTCTGATTTTTTTTTTTCTTCTCTTTTATTTTTTACTTTTCCTTTTTCTTCTTAACATTTCTTACTATTCTAAACGTTTTTTTAAAAAAAAATAAGGTAAAATAAAATGAAGTGAACAAACCGTTAAGAGTGGAACAGGTAAATTGTAAAAGATAGAGAAAGTAGTTTATGTGACCATTTCTTCATAACGTTGGGAGTCAAAATTTAGACTATGCAGAATTGCTTGCCGAGGAAAAGAATCTCCAATTAGATATTATGGGCTTTATCCCTTACCTTATGCGGCAAAGGAACATTGGCCCAGATTACTTTGTTAGTAATCTAAGATTGACCATTGCACAACTATTCTAGAGCGCTAATTTGTGTGGTCGGGGGTATTACTTTTTTTATTTCCAAATACTATTTTTTTTTTTTTTTTAACATCGTATATATAATATTCAACAAACATTTTTTATACAAAGTGGGGATGATGAACCGACTGGTTGGGAGTGAAGACTCAACCAATCCAGGACCTCATTTCCAAATACTATTATTCATCTTTTGTTTATTATTTCAAAATAAAATATAATAACGTCTTGTATTTATATCTCATTAAAATACTTACACAAGTAGTTAGATACCTAACACATTTATGGTAATAACAATATACTATTATAGACATAAATTCTTACTCCAATTCCTTGTAGAAAGTTAAACTATTGCTTTCATTTCCAAACTTTTAAGAGTGTATTATTCAGATTATTATGAAGTCAAATTTTTCTCATAGACAATAAATTAAAAAAAGAAACAACCAGGGGCATCGCCCGAGACCTTCACTAGTTTTCATCAAAGATTGTAGGAGTTTTGGTATATGTAGAGACTTCATCTATTCCAATAATATTTGGGCCTTGTTCTATTAAGCTTATAATGTTCTACGAAAAACAGTTTTAATCAATTTCAATATTATGGAGCACAACTTTTTTTTACATTATAGATGTCGAGTTAGATCTCAAATTGACCTTTTGTCACACTTCTTATGTTCTACATTTGTGTCGACTTATTAATATTTTTTTTTTGGGGCCCCCTTTCGAAAACCCGTGGTAAGATGAGTTTCCTTTGGGCTGCCCTCGCACAGGGCCACTCACCCAGAGGCCCAACAAGGCAACACGCCCAAGCCCAAACCCCCTCCCCCCAACAATATTGAAATTTATTGGTCACGCTACTATTAATATTAATTGGTCACGCTACTATTAAGGTTTCACCACTTATTTGCAAAAAAAAAATTGTAGAATATATTAAAAACAAATCAAACATAATTCAAGTGGTATATAAAAGTGGGTTCTAGAGAATGTCCACTTTCTTTATAGAAACTCCTTCTGAATAATCTATAGTACTACCTCCGTCCTAAAATATTCATGTTTCTTTTTGCACAGTCTCCAACACGTATCTTTGACTATTAGTATCTTTAGTTACGTATTAATAAAAAAATACAAAAAGTTTATATTATAAAATTACACATCAAGACGAACCTAATAAGACCATACATGAGTATGTTTTTTTTCTATACATCAATGAGAATATTTGATCAAAAGTTTTAAAGTTTGACCATAAAAATGAGACAAAAACTATATTTTAGAACAAATGGAATATTAATGTACTTCTTATTCTTTCCATAAAATAAAAACCATTTTGAAGCACGAGTTCTTCTGGTATCTTTCTACTAACCTTCCATTTCCAACATGCTTATGTATTTGCTTGCACAAGCAAAGCACAAAAGCACCTAGAATTGGAACACGGAATTCTCACTACTCATATCATAGTCATTAGTCATAGATGCGTGTTTCATAACTATCACCTTTGAACTTGAACAACACTTTCTACATACTAATAAACAAAATTTGGAACATAAATTCATAAATGGATAAAGACGTGTTTGATGACAACCAATAAAACTTCTCACACACTTCTCTACACAACTAAGATAACCACAGTTTGACCAGTCCGCGCCAAACAGAGACTATAAAATAACTAAACTTCTCACACACTTTTGCAGTTTTGATACACAAAGTATAATAATTTCCTTAGTTTTTCAAAAAGTGTGGGCGAATATCTAACCCAACAACTTGCTTAATTTCTTTTCCTAATCCTATAAAACAAAACCCAACTTTCTTTCTCTTTTTTTCCACATTTTCAACCAAAAGATTTAAACTTTGTTGCTTTAATTTTGTGATTTGGGTGTATTTTCCATGGTTTTATTGATCAAGAAATCGGGTAAAATTTCCCGAATTTCCAATTCAAAACTGGATCAATCTGAATCAATAGCTCTAAATTCTTTTCAATCTTATTTATCTGAAAATTTGCATCGATTAATTGCTGATAAAAGACATGGGTCTCTTTCTTGGTTCATCCCCTGTTTCAAATTTTTACAGGGGAATAACAGAGCATTTGCAAAATTGGTGAAAGATTTGAATTACCCAGTTAACAAATTCAAGGGAAATTTGGCAGAAGATTATCTTTCATACTCTTTGAGTATATTGGATGCTCTAAATTCAATCAGTTCTTCGATTTCTCATCTGGGTATTTCTCGTTTAACTCTCACACATGCAATAAGTTTGATCCATAGTTCTCCTTCTTCAGCTCTTCAACACATGAAACCAATCAAACCCAGAAAAATTGAAGCTGGAAATTGCAAGAAAAAGAATGTTGGAAGCTTCAATTGTGATAAAGAAAGGGTAATTTATGGAGCTATGATGAAGATGAAAGAAATTGATTTGGTAATTTTGAGGGTTTTATTATGTGGGTTAAGTGAGGGTACTGGAGATTTGGGTTTGTCAAATTCTACAGAATTGAAAGGATTTGATTTTGGATTTGGTGAGAAATTGTTGGTTAAGGAGGTTGATCAAGTGAATGAAGCAGTAAAAAAGATTGAAGCTGGTTTAGTAGAAGACAAGAAGAATAGCAAAAATGAGTTTGTAGCAGAGGAATTGAAGAAGATGTTGGATGAACTTGAGAATCTGTTGGAAATGGTGAATAAAGAGGTTAATTGCTTGTTTTCTGAGGTATTGTCTAGGAGAAGTCAGTTAATTGATTGTCTTAGGCTTCCAAAAGGCAATTAGTAGCTAGGGATTAAGATCTCTTGTTAGAGTATATAGCTAAAGATTTGAATAAAGAAGTATGTTATGTTTGAAAGAAATGTATAGTTTATGTTTTCTTACTATGTATATAGATTAGTAATGTAAATTTCAATTGCAAAGAAGCAATTCTCTTGTTCTCTTAGGTATTGGAGTAGAGAATGGAGTTCATTGATTGCCTCAAAAAGCAATAGGTAGAGATTGAATTCTATTGTGTGTTGTAGTGTAGATTGTATGAAAATGTACATATATATACTTCTATAAAAGAGTGTTGTGTAAAGATGATTGCATATTGTTTTCATTCTCCATATCAGTATAGATAACTTGCCATAATTTGGATTGCAGAATACATTTCCCATAGAATGCATGAATGCAAATGTACACTCTAGCTTAGCTTGGATGGGCTTGGTGACGAGCGTACATTTTAGCGTTCCTCAAGTGGCCTTAGAGCTTCTTTCCTGGTTCGAGAGTTCAAGGGTTCAAGTTCCACACCTATCAGATTATAGGATTTACACTAACCATCGTATTCCACAATTAGAGCTATCGAAAAGTAACCCCACTCGAGATGACCCTACATGACTAACCAGCTAATTGACCGTCCCCAAGTCCAACACCACCAGAAATAGGATTTACCCTAAATTCTGATGTTCTTGGTTTTTTGTGGTTCACCGAAAACATCAGACACAAATTCAGCAACATTCTACCATATCACATAGGCTAAGATAAAGCTCCTTGTGTATACCATTACAAACAGCTATTGCCTGAAGAGTAGGCTATTCGATAGTGCAAGTACTTAATTAGTTAACTAATATTTACAACTTATTCAGTATATAATGTCAAGTACTCAACGATCCAGCCATACATATCCTGCTCCCTATGATATTATCAAAACCTGCTATTTCTGGTGCCAATTTGAACAGCAGCTAGCAATGAGGCAAAAGAAGGATAATCAAAGAGAAGCTGGCGGACTTCCACAGTCACTCTCAGTTGCTTTTCTCTTTCTAATGGTGTCACATGGTGGCCTACACGTAAGAGATAACCAATATTTAGCAAAGAAGCAAAATTTATGAAACATGCGCATTTCAGAGAAGATAGCAGTACCCTAGGTGTAAGGTAATATCCGAATCTGTTTTGTCGGGTTCGCTACTGTTGCAGACTGCATCAGAACCTGAAGTAGCATTTCTCTCAGAGGAAACCTTTGTTTCTATGGGATAGTACTCGAGATACATAGGTTCCGGGCGTTCAGATGGTGTCATAAAGCCTCTAAGCTCTGCAATCTACAAATCACACAAATGCAAATTTTAGAGTTCTTACTAGACTACACACAGTAACAATTACTCACTAGGATGAGAAGAAAAAAAGTTACCTGTCTCCGCAAAGTCTCATTCTCTAGCAGTGCCCTCTGTTCCTAGTTTATCAAACAAGGTAAAAGTTGCATCATGAGTCTTTGGTAGAACATATAATGAATCATGCCAGCAAGCCCAACATCATACATAGTCAAATTTCGTCAATTGTTAAATGGGTTTGGGCCGCACCCATCAATTGGGGAAGCTTGGACCCCTTACAAGCCCAAAAGAGATTCCATTTTAAAGCCGGTTAATTGGTGTGGCCCAGGCTTATCTAACAGTTGATTGAATTCAGCTTACATCAGACAGCAAATGTATACATTTCTTAATCAGCCTTTAACAACTATGTATTTCCAAGCGCTGTGACTCTGTGAGACTGTTGACGTACCTGTATGTGTGAATGCTCTAGTTGTTCCATCAGCAATTGGTCCTGCAGAAACATACACTCACAGAATTTTTAATGAATGTCACAATAATACCTCAATCTGAAGAAAGATGGTATGAAACAAACAGCACCTTCTTAGCTTTCACAGACAGCAGGGCTTCATTCAGTTGCTTCTCCAGCTGCTGTAGTTCTTTCATGTTTAAGCCTGACAAGTCTTTACCCAGCAGCCTCCTGGAATTTGATAATGGTTGTTACTAAACAAAGACGCAAAGTTTAAGATAAAAGGACATAGGCTTAGCTTGCATCAATGACAAGTTCAATGGAATATACGTTTGTTTCACTTGGAGCTTTGCTATCTCATCTTTCAGACTATCAATCTCCTTAAAATCTTCGATCTGCTAATCAAAATGAGACCCAAAATAGTTCAATATATAAGATGGGCTTGCTGGTGCTTATGAATAGTGGACCAAGAATAATCTAGTTGCCTACTATCAACATAATCTGTTCCTACAGTCAACCAGATACTTTCACACAACGAAGTGTTGGAAAACATTCAAACTACCTGTAAGTCAAAGAAGTCCAACTACACAACAGAGATAGAAAAGAAGATACTTTCTGATAGAGGGGATTAAACATGAATTTCTAGAGAGCTGAAAACGAAACTTGAGTTTCAGGCCTGTACCTCTAGCTTTGGTTTTCCAATTACTACATCAGAAGTTTCCAGAGCATTTTCGTACCTTGCAAGTGTTCGTTTCATGCTGCGCAAATGAAACAGAACACTTTAGCACATAAAGGAACAGATTATGTAGCAGCAGAACATCAGTCACTAACAGCACTTTAGCACAGAAAAATCGAATGCGAATAACTACCATGTATTGGGAATATGGACATGACTTCTTCCCTTCTCTTTTCAACAAACAAAGAACATTACAAGGATTTCTTCTCTGTGAAAGTCAATGGAAAACAAAGATTAATGCCAAGTTAACACATGATTACCCATGATTTCCCCTATATAGATGCACACGAGATGCTGGGTCCTCCTTGCATTTTCTGTCATACATGCTAAGAGTCTACTACTTAACTACTCCAATGCTACATTTGATCACGATTCACGAGCATCTGTCTAGGACACTTGATACTCCAACAGCAGTATGAAAGATTGAAATCCATACTATACCTCATTGTTTAGTTTGACACTCATTATTTTGAAACACAGCTTGGTAAAAAGAAAAAGATTATCGAAAGAGAGCAAAGTAAGTGTACAATACTTTATGAAATATACTCACAAGTAACAGATGGGCTTGAGATAACAAACATTAGTTAAAAAGTCGACCTGCAATATGTGTATGTAACTCATGTATGTCATGTCTCTGCACCCGTGTTCGATTCTTAGAGAAAACTTCCTAAGTCCCAGATTTTTGTCATGACATTTCGCTCACTTAGATACATAACTTTACCCAATACTTGAATACTTCTACTCGTGTTTGAGTAGCATTTTTAACATCAAATGTACACAAGATGAAATTAAACAATCTACAATGTGAACTTAAGAGCATAACAAAATACATGACTTAAGCACTTTTCATCAGCAAAGGTCTGCTTCTTTAGAATGACAAAGGCCATTTATGTGGACTCACATACATGTTTCAATCTAAGCCACGGCATATGCCTAAGAGGTGAGGAAGATGCTCAAATGCGAAAGGTACCTAACATGGATGTGTTCTATCCTTAGTTCCTTACTAATTTCTCAAATTCAAATAATTAAATTATAATAAGAAAACTTAATTTACAAATCATGGTACTTACAGAAAAAATAGTAATAAGTACTATTAAAAAAATACTCTTTTGATACCATATTCCACATGCTTTCTAGACTCATTCTTTCATGGAAATTGTGATACATAGGACCAAAAGCAGAAAGTTCTTCAAGTTTTAATACATGCACTTCTAATTTTTAAAAGGGATTAAAAAAAGGAAATAGAAAAGAAAAAGGAAAATATATAAAGTACTTCAAATTTTTAATTTGTTTATTGTTTGGTACCAAAAGAAAACACTCCAGCAAGGAAAGAAGTAAAAGAGTCTTTCCAAGGTTCAAAAAAAATGGGAAATTTAAGAAATGTCCTTCCCCAAAATAAATAAATACAGTGAGTAGGAAACTAAAATCAAAAGTAATAGGGAAAAAAATTAAAAATAAAAAATAAACACTTTTTTTGACGATCAGAAGAAGTTGAATGTTCTTATTATTCTCAAGGGAAATTACATGGAAGATACCAGAGTAGTAGTCAACAAAGTCAAAAATGGAGTACTTCACATGCAAAAACATTAAAATTTCAACCGACAACATATTTCATTAGAACACACAACTACCAAACTTAAAAAATAATCCAATTTAATGATAATAATAAACTTAATCCAAGAAATTGCAACATGCAACACATCAAAGATAACATTTTTCACCAAAAAAATCAATATTTTCCACAAAAAAATGCATGAAAAAAAAAATCACACCTAGAGCTTGAGAACTCAAAGAGTCTTCCAGTGCTAGAAAAAATAATAACAGCAACTTCAGCATCACAAAGAACAGAAAGTTCATGAGCTTTTTTAAGCAACCCAGAACGACGTTTAGAGAATGTAACTTGTCTGCTATTTGCATTTTCGATCTTCTTAATCTCAATTTTACCACGACCCATTTCAATTCAACAAAAACCCAGAAAAACACAGAAACAAATTTGATGAAAAACCCTAAAAAAATGAAGGATTATATATAAAGACAACTTCTTTCTATGAAAAATCCCCTGTTTTTTCCCCTGTTTTTTTTTTTGAGAGAGAAAAAATAAAAAGGACCTTCCTTTTTAGTAATTTTCTCTGTGTTCTAAACTTAGAAAAAATTGAAAGGGTTGCTAAAAATGGAGAGAGAAAGAGGAGAAAGAAGGAGATAAAGAGGCGTGAGAGAGATTAAAAACAACTCCTTTGTCCAATTGGAGAAAGAGAGAGAGAAAAGACTAGAAACGGTAAGTCTGCATGGCAAAGTCTACACTGTTGCATGACCCTTTTTGCCACATTTAGAGCGTTTTCTGTAATTTTTGTGCCTACTTGTGGCCTGTGGGCCACCACCTTAAGTTTTCCTTAGAGTTTATTGAGGGTATTTGAGATAGAAATTATTTTTTGGGGGGGTAGAAAATACTAAAAATTTCCAATGTTGAGAGGATTTGTTGATGTGATATATGATGATACCAAACTTAGGGGAAATCTTGGTGACTACGTTTAAATATGGAGTTAATGATATTTACTTTTTGCTATTTTCTTGGTGGGGGAGAGAAAGAGAGTGAAGGGTTATCATTTGTACAAGAGGAAACATCAGCAAATTTCTTATCTTTGGAAATGTGGACTACATGTCCTTAATTTAGTCTTGTGTCCATAGCTCATTTTAATTTTCTTATAAGAAATATTATATACTATATATAGTCCTAAGAGTATATAATGTATTTTATATATGGACTTTTCTAACCTATGCTACAAAGCATTGGTTAAAAATTTTAAGATATCATTATAAAAAAAAATTATATAATAAGATTCTATTTAGGGATAATAATAAGGATAGATACTGAAAATAGAGGGAATCATGTAAGATTTTTAGTTTGATTAGATTTTGAAATGGAAACTTTTTGTATAATGATATCATATATATGAATTTTGATACTCTTAGGGCCTGTTCTTCCCAGCTTATTTTCAGTTCAGTTCAATTCAGTTCAGTTCCTAAATTATTATCATTACTATTAATTAGTTATAAATTAATTCAGTTCAATTCAGTTCAGTTGTTTTATGCCGAAGAGAACAGGCCCTTAAGTCTTAACCTATGTCTTGTGATATAGGTTAGAAAAACCCTTTATATATATATATATGGCATATATTTTAAAGTGGAATAGTCAATAGGTGTTATTAATGAGTTATCACTTTAAAGTATTCTTTTTATAGGGTTGCATATATCATTTTCAAAATTTAAATCATTAATTTCCGTCTGGAAAAAATATACTTTTTTTGAGCTGAGAGAGAATTTCTTATCAAGTGTAATATTGGCAGATTTATTGTACTGAAAAGTTTCAAAATACTTATATTTCATAATCTTACTGATATGTGATTTTATCACATTTATTTTACTTGTAATGTTACATTGATTTGAAAAGGACATTCATCTTGTCATAATTTGGATTGAAATAAGTTGTCTGAATTGACTTGTATCTTAAGTAGAGAAGTATATAATTCATTGGAAAATATTATCCTTTATTGGAAAATAATTGTCAATTGCAAATAATAAGGTGCAAACTAGGCCTTACATTTTTTTTTTGAAAGAGAAATTTCATTAATTGAAAGCTAAACGACATCTACAATAAGTATTAAAGAAAAACAAGATATAATCAGACAAGATCAAATCAAATTCGTCTTCGAAGAAACTACAATGAACCGGGATCGAAGCAATACGGTGCGGCCCTTGTATTCTTCGAATCACGCATTATTGATGGGGAAGTCTATTATTTTGACATAGTTTGGGGAAGAAAATTTCGATTTAACCATGTTGTGACCGCATCCGAATTTCCAATACTTTGATGTTGATGGTCTTGAACTTCAAACAATAGGAATAATTTCTCATACCAATTTTTAAACTTCCACGTGGGAAGAGAATAACTCCAAACTCCAAACTCCCAAAAATTGGGTAGAAAACTCTCAAAAAGAGAGAGAATGGAAGATTATTAATAACAAAAACAATGAAAACTAAAAGAAAAAAGAAGAATTGGGGGCTTACCACCATCGAAAAGATGATGGCAGCCCCAAACTAGAAGAAAAAGATTAGAGTTTTTTGAGGAGGAAGAGGAGAGAAGGGAGAGGAGGAGAAAAAAAGAAGAATGAAGAAGAAAAAATTCATCATGTTTTAAGGAAAAAAAATTCAATATCTTTTTAAGGTAAGTTGAAGTCTCTTGTAAGTAGCGAGAGAATTTGGAGATCCCTCTTACAAGGAGTGAAACTCGATCCCAAAATATTTGAAATCGGAGGTGATGCCACACCACTCGGCTATCACCTGCTACTCTAAATAATGAAAATAAAGTTCGATATGTCAAATAAGGCCATAACGTGTATAAAATTTGGACTCCGATGTGAGATTCTTTTCCATTCCGAAATAGTATGCATGTGGACTCATATAGTCATATGAACGAATAGACTAAAGTGGAATGCCCCGGAGATAGTACGAACAAAATAACAGACCAATGCAAATAGAAAGAAACATATGTAAAAGGGAGAAACAAGAGAAGCATGATCTACCAATTACTCTTATTCAACAAAGTGAAACTATTAAAGCTTTTACACTACAATTTTTGTCTTCAAACATTTTCTTTATGTTGAATGATGAATGATGTTATATTATAAATCATTCTGATCCTTTCTTATGTATACTTTACTTTTTTTAAAGATCTACTTACTATTTATACAGTGAAAGTTACAAACTTTGATTATTATTTATAATTCTTATACATATCTATATGTACATATATTATTAAAATGTGTAGGCAAAAATTGTAACCCTTGTCAAATGAGAAGTTTTTATTTGTGTTATTAGATCATAATTTGTTCATAATATATTCAAATACATGATTAAAGATGTTAATTGTGCATTGAACACAATGTAAAAGGCAAGTGAGTAGATCTTCAAAAGATGGAGGGCTTCCCAAGGGGTAAAGTTGACAATTAATGATTGCATGATAAATTGATCAGTAAGGAACGATACAACGAATGACGACAATTTTTTTATTGGCAAGGAGAAGTGCCCTACTGGACCATATTACCGACCCATGCCAGCTACACTAGGCAAGGCCCTTCGAGAGTGAGGGGGAAGGTAAAGAAAACCCACCCCAAATGTCTCTAGTAGAATTTGATCACATACACTCAAGATTATGAGATGCAAACATTACCACTAGACGAGTACTACTTGGACCACAAATGACAAATTGGAGTATAAAAGCAGTGGCGGATTTACTTAGGGTCATTGTTGGTCAACTATTATTTCTGGAAAAAAAAAATTCATTTGAAGCGTCATTCTTCTCTCACACGCGAAATAACCCAGTCTTCCTCTTTCTCTCTCTTTCTCCTTCGCGAATCCCACGCGAAAAACCCTAAGTCGCAGGCTCGCAGCGACGTCGCCTCGCCCTCGCCGGTCACTCTTTGGTAGATCTTCAGTCTTCGCCGGTCAGTGGTCACCCTAAGTCGCAGCGAGTAGTTCAAATCTTCGTCGTCAGTCGTCACTCGTCACTTACTCAGTTGTGAGACTTGTGACTCGTCGGCTCGTCGCCAACTCGCCGGTGAGTTTGTTATTCTTCCCGTCTTTTTTTGTAATTCTTTCAGTTTTTTTATCATTTTTCTCGATCTATTTTTTGAAGGAATTAGGGTTTTGGAAAATTGAAATTGTTTTGTTTTGTTTGATTTTGTTAGGGTTTTAGACTGATTGGTATTTGGTAGGTTGTGGTTCGATTTTGTTGAATGTTTTCGTTTTTGTTCTCGTTTCTAGTTTGTTGTTCGTCATTTGTTAATCTTCGCCGGTCAGTTTTTTTGAACTTCTTCATTTGTTGTTCGTCGGCAAGCCGAGCAAGGCGCGCAAGAAGTGGCGGCAAACTTCGGCCTTCGGTGTATTCTTCTAATTCAACCTTCTTAATCTTCGCTTAATCGCTTCTTCAATTATTCTTCATTGAATCGTTGTTGGCTTGTTGCTGAAAATTGATTGTGTAGTTGTGTATTTTTGTGAATTGGATTTCATTAGGATTTCATTACGAATTTACGATTGTGTTGTGATTTAAGAATTAGATTAGGATGAGGTGAAGAAGGCTACTCAACTCATGTCTCTTCTACAAGAGTTAATTCAGTTGGCTTATATGCTGCTTATGTTGAATGAATTTGTGTTTAATTGGTTTTCAAGTAGGATTTTTCCCAAAGATGTCTTTTGTGGAAGCTTAAGATAGTCCTTTATGCCTGTGGTATGAAAATGATTTCTCTTTGGTTCTGACTTTTGAGTGCTCTGACAATACTTTCTACGCATTCTTTTGTTTTTTCCAGGAAATAATTCCATGACATCGCTAGCAATCCAATCATATAATGCAATTGAGCTACAAGCCTTTATAATACAGTGGCTAATTGGTGAATGATGACTATGACGTTATGAACATTGGATTAGCTTTGAAGGTTTGATTGATTGTGTTCAGGTAATGCACTAAAACCCTTATTTTAGGATTTTTAGAATTGGACCTATCATGTGAAGTTTTCGGAGAGGCCATGAATGAGCCTTTGGTTTTATGTGTTTTATGTGCTGGTGGAATTAGTTGGAGATGGATAGGATTCCCTCTAATGTGAAATTATTTGGTATATATGCATAATGCGTTGATATGAGACTAAATTTGCATCGTTTAAGTGAATTTGATTGATATGTTTAACAAATTGAATTGTTGTATCTAATTAAAAAAGGGAAAAGCTATATGCAGCCCTAAGGGCTGCATATAAGAAGCTAAAAATGGAAAAAATATGCATTAATTGATCATTTATTGCATCGATTGATGCATAATTTTTCCATAAATTCACAACTTATTTCCAATTTAAGTAGTGTATTTATGTCTTATATATAGCCCTAAGGGTTGCATATAGCATAACCCAATTAAAAATTATAATTTAAATTCCAGAATGAAAAGAAAGAATACACAACCGAATATCTCAATTTTTTTTTACTAAATCAGTATCAAAACATGAAAACTCGTCGAGAACAATTGTAACAATTTTTAGGTACTATTTTATTGTAATATGAACTATTATAAGTCATAAATTGATTTTATTTGAAGTAGTTTTTTTAAAATTCATGGATTATCCTATATGGGTACGCGTATCCGAACCCATACCCGTACATGTACCCGTATCCGTCTCTGTGCAACCTAGTCGGTAGTGACCAACTATTCATAAATTCCTGGATCCGCCACTGTATAAAAGGTTTGCCCATGCGGAGTGACAAAGGGTCGTATAATGTTTGGATATAGTGGACTATGTATCCTGTTCCTGACTTGCAAGTCTTTTGGTTATGGCCTTATGGCCTTGCGTATTGAAAAGCTTTTATGCATCTATTTATCGTAAAAAATACCCACCATATTGGGATTAATTAGCAATAACAATCTTTAGGGCGTGTGTGTTATTTTTTTTCCAGGTTTTTCAAAAACTAAAACAAAATATGAAAATCAGAAAGTTCTCATTTTTCTGTTGTCAGATTTGACTGAAGTAGTATAAATTTGACGAATTTTAAGTTCATTACACCACCTATCTCATAAGACTTCTAAAATCTTAAAACCTAAAATTGAAAACTGACAATAATGCCAAACAGATCCTAAAATTATAACTATTTTTTTCACTGTTGCCATATTTTTATCTAAAAAAATATGGTTTGAATCTAAACCCTGTTTAGGAGCCACAGATTGAAATGCACCTCTATGTAATCTTGAGTCTAAATCTAAACATCGTTTCATCCATATACAGAATTTCTTATGCATAGGGAATATACCCTTTTTCTCTCTTTTTTTCATTTAGAAATTTCATATGCATAGGGAAAATACCCTCTCTATTTTTCTCTTTTTTGACTACTACTAACTAGACTAGAACATGGCATGTCGATCAATTCAAAGTCAAGAAATTTGTATGGTTTTTACAAGTTATTAGCATTCCTTGATCAAGAAAGTACTTGAACAAAATATTTCGAATTTTTTAAAAACAACCAAAAACAAAGTTACATTTTTCTTCATTGCAAAGGAGGCATAAAAATCCAATAAAAACAAGAGAGTTTTGGACTATGGTACTTTAACCAACTCTCCAGAAACTCTGCCAATTATATGCTAGTTGATATCCACTCTTTAACTCTAGTATTAAGACACCAATTCTAGTTGAAGCATTACAACTTTAAAGAAAGGGGTATTGCAAAAGTAAGCTACCAAATGAATAGGCTACCCCTAAAAAGAGAGCAAAACAAAAATGCGCATAAACCCACTTTAAGAAATCAGTTAAATACCATTTTGAGAACAACTTGCTGAAATGCTAAAGTTTCAACTTCCTACAAACTTTCCTTATTTAGGTTGATCTGTTAATATTAGGAATATATCTCAACCAAGTTTGGAAACTCCACTGGAATCACTCTCATTCCTATATCAACAAGTGGAACTATTATATAAACATATTATTAATATATTTATTGATACTAATAGGAAAGAATTTCCTTTTGTGGGGAGAACTTATTGCTGCCTAATTTGGTACTAGGTTCATAATAATAGTCACTAGAGGGTTGTCTAGCTCATGTAACAATTATGGAATATGCCAGTGTAAAAAAAAAACAATTATGGAATATGTATAACAGGTATGTTTTCAAAAAAGTTCCGTCGCAAAAAATTACTATCCTATATTTATGATTTCCCTTTACTCAAATACAAACAAGATAACCTTTGTTCACCTAATTACCAAGTTAGGTTTTTTTTGGCCAAAACACTTAATTTAACTCAATGTTATCCTTTGTTCGCCAAAAAAAATACAAACAAGATAATTACCAAGTAATATTTTGTATAGTTGGCAGGGGTTGCTATTTGGGTGGGTATTTTTTATCCCCTCCCTCAGGGTCTGGCATCCAAGTTTGGACTGAAGTTACCGCCTAGAAGTTGTGAACTTGTAGCTTGTTAGGTCGTCCTCTTTACCCACGACGTCGTCCTAGAATACAGAGGTTGTTACTGGTTACTGGTTGCTGGTTGCATAGTAGAATACAGAGGTGGCTTCAACCAAGCAACACTTGTATCTCGTTGTTTTTTCAATTTTTTTTTTGGGGGCCCCTTTTCGAAAACCCCTGGTAAGAAGAATTTTCCTCTCGCACCGCTCGCACAAAGTCACTCACCCATAGGCCCAACAAGCCGCCAACCTCCCCCCCAAAAAAAACAATATTGAAATTTGCTTCCTGGCCTCCCATGTGGGAGAAAGTCATACCATTGGACCCAAGGGTCATGAGCTGGAATAAGTTAACCTGTTTCTGTAGGAGGTCCAATGAGTATACCTGGCTTGCAATTTTTCCTATGTGGCTCATGTCAAATATGGCTTCAAGAAAGAGGGAAAATGACCCCTCTTAGCCAGGTCCTCTTTCCTCAACCTCAATCCATGAGCAACCTATTTTCATTAGGAAAGAAGCCTAACTGGCTCCCTAACATAGTTAGCTTCACTCGAGCTTATAAGTTACTATAATTAAAGTATGGCTACATATTGAGCTAGATTTAAGTTAGCTAAATTTTTGTCCCATGAGTCTAGCAAACGCAGGTGAAAGTTCTAATCTGCCGCGCACTTTCTATTCTAACTAACTATGGACTTAGAAAGCATATGATAGAAGTCACAAAAATAAGAGTCTCAGCATAACAAAAGCACATTACAGATTCATCCATTTCGAAAGCACGTCACAGATGTACCACATTAACTAAGATACAATCTGCTACATAACCACCACAGAGAAAAGTAAGAAAAAATAATCTGTGAACCCCTCCTTTTCCAGATATGAGGCTCTGAAAAGAGGCTACATTTATTCCATTAATCTCCAACTCCTCAGTAGCAAGAATTATACACATCTAATGTTACAAAGACTGATGCAGCAACAAAACCTAACGACTAAATTAGTTTGTATAAGGAAAGAAAATTGGATCACATAATTAACGGGATTCTGAAACTTGAATTGGTATAGGGGATCATAACATATCACCTGTCGAAGGATGTGACGTTATGCTAGTTGGCCCCTCATTCATCTTTGTGCAGATATATATGAAGTGACAATCTGGATCTGCCAGGACATAATCGGGTGGAAGCTGGCCGTCCTCGGACAGAGGGATGGGTTCCAAGCATGATTTAATGGAAGCCACAGCTGGTCCATCAAACCCGGGTCTTGCTGGAGAAACAAAGAAAAGTAACAGAAATTAGTATCGCCTGTCTCAATAAAAACTTGATTGCCAAGCAAAAGGAGTAGAAAAGGGTCAAGAGCAATCAAGGTCAAAGAAGTCGAGTAGATTTTAACCAGTGCTATCCTGCATGGAGACAATACCTCATTACAAGTTACAACAAAATGACAGTGTGGAGCAGCTAAAGGGATGAAGGTCAGGATGTATACGTAATCACATATTGACCCCTAACCAGACATAGGACACAATACCTCATTAACAATGAGAAACCCTATAGGCAAAGTAACCACAAAAATAGAAAGAGGATTGATTCTCTATAGTGCCAAAAGTCTTGCAGATTTGCTTGTGACTGACTTAAGATTTTTATTTTGACGGGACTTCTTAAGATAATGCATTAATAATAGCACTTTACATAACCTAATAAATCATTTAGAGATGTCCATATATTCTTTAAAACCAGACTAAATTATGAAGGAGCACCAAATGCGCAAACAGGAACTTCATAAATTAATATAGATATATAATGTTGAACACATATTCCTTCTGGGTGTCATATTCTCCAACTCCGATTAAATGACTTGAGACAAAACCAAATGTTATAAAAATATATTTAATATCCTCACTATCTCACCCTTTGTCTTCAAAAGCGTTATTAATCACCACACAAAAAACATTATATACCAATCCATTGCAAATAGAACAGTTAGCCTTTAAGTCCCTCCAGGCTCCCATGTCCCTCACTAAGGAAGGGATCGCAGAAGGAGCAGAGCTGGTGTCACGGATACCTCTGTTCCTTTTCCAAGAACAAAGGATAATGTTTTAATATCAACCAAAGAAAGGAGGAACATGTTTGTTAACAGCTCTCTTTACAACTACAGTCGATTTTCCTTGCTGAAATTCCCTTAACCATAATATACCAAAGCTTCAAGCATCAAAATAGATTGACAGGTTGCAGTCAAACACAAACTAGCTTGCAGTTCCACAGCATCATATGCAAGATAGCATGATCCAAATGGTAGCTTAAATAACTTATTTTCAACTAGATCAATAACAGAGGGTACAGATTCTTGGTAAAGCAAAAACCAATAAAAATCAAATACACAGACATTTCAAAAGGAAGCACATAAATGAACACTTCCTACTTTGAACAAAGGGAATGAGATTTACATGCTAGATGTCATTCAAAGATGTGCATGGTTACTCATCGGCTTATGTATGCTGGACAATTCTCTGCATAATTTGATTATATTAACTCCTAAGAGGCTAAGACCACTCTATACATTAGTTGGAAAGATCACTAAACATTAGATTGGAGTTTAATTAAATAGGTTTCATTATGCATAGATCTCCATTCTCCGATAAGCATATCTAAGTTTCTTAGTTTTAGAGATGAATCCAATACTGCAATCACAAAAAAAATTAGCCATTGGATCAGTGTATGCAGTTGTCTTCATTTTAGGAGCTGAAGTTCACATAGTCCACACTTGGCAAGTTCTCTCAGCATTAATGCTCAACCCCAGTTCACATGTTTAAGATGTACATAACTGATAGGGAAATCACTAGTCAAATTTTTTAAGGAATCTCAAGACACTCTCTCAGTATTGATAATATCTCAAAGAGGCTGATGATATTGTGGCAGGTCTTCATTACACAGAAGAAAATTCTAGAGTTCTAGTGCCACATTTAAATTTGTGAAGGGGGATCAGGGGATAATCCAGTGAGGCCTTTCAATCTCCTAGGGCAAAGACCTTGGTTCATTTTCCACCAGAGATGAGGGAGGGCTTTGAGCATAAAATTTCCAGGGGTTTAACATGCAAAAGGTATCCAATTAGGTCCCATATCTAACTAGCATTAAAAATAAAAATAAAAGAAACTAATCGCTTTTGTCATTATGTCCCATAAAAATGTACTTGTTCTGTTTCATGTTGGTTTGCCCCACTTTGTTGTCCTCTTTCTTTAATGAATGCACATTCAGCCAATTACCCAATTCAGCCAATGATTCCTTTTACCATTCCCACTATGCTAACGCACTATTAGTATACATCCAACTCACTATTTAAACTTTAATTTTTGTAAAAAGTGAACTAGGAGTCTAGGACAATTGTTGTGGAATCGAGTGAGTATTCAATTCTATGAAGCTAATCATGCATAAGAAATATTCAAACTTCGTCTCATCAGGGACAATGCTTGAGACACCTGCAAATTGTCCTGGGAAACAGGGAAAGAAATAACAATCTCCAGCATACGTTCTCTTTTTTTTTTAAAGGGGATCCAGCATACATCCATATAGAAGTAGCAGCATCAGCATATGGACTGCATTACTGCAAGCAATGGATCTCAAGTTCACAGTGATTACATGAAGAAAATAAAAGCAAGGCAAGGATGAAGTAAAAATAAGAGTAAGAGAAATCATTTCAAGATATCTGAAAACTCTAAAAACACATCTGAATAGTCCACTAAAACATAAAGCAAGTAAGCAACCGATATTCTACGACGTGCTTCAACACATAAACAAAAAGAAAATGAGAGTACAACATAAAGACTTACATATAATGTACAATTCAATTTTCCAATTGTACACTGAACGATTCAGATGAGGCATCCTCGCACTTGGATCGCCATAGGTAATCTGTAGGGGGATATACAAAAAAGAATTATCAGTCTGGAAACCAGCCTTCTATTAGCAAAAGCCGAGTGTGAGGCATGGACAAAGATGATAGGGTTGGTTACCAACATATATACTCCTCCAGGCTTAAGTAGCCTACAAGAAAAAATACTCCTCTAATCAAGAAATATTAGGAGATAAAAGTTTGAAGTAAATAATAGATCAACCACACGAGTAATGTCTGACAGCTTAAAGTAACACATATCAAGACCTGTTGATTTCACCCAGCATTCGAGAAGCGCTAAATGGAGCCTCTGTACCGCACTTCAACAAGAAGACACGAATAAAGATTAGATAATGCCAAAAAAATAAAAAAACCAGCCACCTTTTGAAAAGCAAAGCAAGGAGATTATTACCATCAGAGAATCAAGAGTTCCTATATCGCAGATGGGAGTGCATATTCAATATGAAGGGGCAAAAATTATTGTTAATGCTTCAGTACTTCACTAGATAATAAAGCCACAAAATAAAACATAATGAGAGAAATTACCTTTATCGATAACGCTTCCAAACGAGTTATCTGGGAAAAAAGTCATATCTCTAACATCCATTTGCATGTCTATAAGACAAGATAAGGAACTATATAGTAAAAGTTACAATAGTGAGCTTGACAGGGGGAACTGTAAGATGTTACATAATTTTAGAACACAAGCAAAGAGCATTTGAGATAACAACAACAGTCACAACTCAAAAAGAAAGCAGCCTGCAAGGATACATTTCAGTTGAGGTATATGTGCATGCTTCCTTCTCATCATGTCAATTGCAACTGTAGAAATGTCGACGTTCATAATCTCCTCATATCCATCCTTCACCATGTCCTCAGACATGACTAAAGAAAAAACAACCATCAGCAATTTTAGTCTTGTGGAGCAAAACTTGATAATGTTGACAATGGAAATTTATATTACATCAAGCAAATTTTCATTGATAAATGTACGGAAAGAGATCTATTAAAAACTGTAGAGGACAGAGAGTCCTCTGAAGAATTTGATGCTAAAACTAAGAGTTAGTATGCCAGCTAGGTCCAATGCTTGTACATTTCTTCTTCACTTGATAAAAATTAAGACAATTTGACTCAACGCTTTTAAAACCAATTGCCAGCATGAGATGTCAGTGGACAAACAAACTTCCATCAAAATTTATATCCACTAGTTTCAATGGCTTCCCCATCCTATAACAACTCACAAGAGTCCACCAACAATACATAATTAGGTGAAGAAAATGTGGGATCGATAGCAGATTCCAAAGAGAAGTATTAAAAATGTATTATGATATAGCCTATAATTCCCACACCCTTGCCGAGGCGCCTTTAAGAGGACGCTACTGCGCAAGTAAATTGACCAATGTTTCTCGGATATCAGACTATGGCAATCGATCTTCCCCAGAAGCACAAATATGAGCACTCATGTCTTCCTCGACTAGTCACCACCATTGAAGTTTTATGGTGCGGCAAAGTCCAAACTTTACCATGAAATAAGTAGTACTTTAAAAATACAGTTTGCTGACAAAGCTAAGCAAATCAAAGCCATACAACAACTCTCCTCGATGACACAGGCAGTGGAGTGATGGCCAGTATACCAGAGCTCAAAAATCAAAATACCCAAATTCACTAGCTCAAAAGTGTTTAAATGCCTTAACAACCTCAAGTACCATTTGTACCCACTACTAATACAGATGTCTCACCATCACATTAACCCTTATTACACTTGTGCAAATAAACCCTAGATACAATCAGACATAGCATAGATTAAAGAATCTCCAAATTTTGGGTATTTTGCATCCATATCACTCCCCCTTCCAAGTAGCAAAAGTCAATACTAATAAATTTATACAAAACTATTGAAAAAAAAAATACCAAATTTGGTTTTATTATCCTGATCAATGATCATCATAAGATTTTGACTTTGTTGATACTCCTACTACTACCATAAAATCACCTATAGATCAATTGACATAATTATAACTACAACATTGAATAAACCCACCTGATAAGTGATAAAACTGTAAAATTTAAACAACTCAAACCAATCCTAAAAAGCAAAAAAGATATCTCAAAAAAGATGATTAAGATAAATCAGTGCATTGGGATAAAAGATGGGGGGTTAAAAAAAAGTTACCGGCATTTCCACAGCCAACCATAAGAACACGAGAAGAAGTGGGGATAAATTTGCGAACAAAGGGACGAAGAGCAGAGTAACGCTGATACCAATCAAAAGAGGCAGATTCTTGAATGTAACGAGCATCCCAGTACAAAGCATCGCCATAGTTGTATGTGCTGCAGCTTGAAACGTCTCTGAACATGGCGGAATTTACCATAGATTAGGAGGAGAGAGAAAATATGAGGAAGTTGAAGTTGAAGTTGTAGTTGTGGTTTTTTGGCAGGTGGGTTCTGAGTTGGTTTGTTTGTTTGTTGGTGAGAGTCAATGAATAGTTATCACTTTAAGGCCATCTGGTGTTAGACTTGTGTGAACGTGTGGCCAAGTGGAAGCCTACTCTTTGCTTCTAATTGAAGGGTACAAATCTGTCGGATCCGGTTTTTTTTTGGCTTGCAAAAGCTTAGATGGTGCACACGCTAGTATATGTCCGCATATCTATATGGATAACAAGCTAAGTGTATATAGATAACAAGTCAAATGGACATATGTACATCTCTGTTGGTACATGTTCATTAGTATTCGTCTTTGTGTTCATAATCTAGTCCTTCATGTTCATCGTGCGTATGGTTATCATGTTATGGACGTGTGTATGTATTAATTTGGGGGTTTGCACCTCCTTGTGTTAGAGAACTAACTACTTGTTGCAGAGTGTCAAGTAGCACATAAACCTATTTAGGAACGTTTCCTAATATATTAGTATATTTTTTTTGGAGGGCCCCCACTGAGGACCCAATGATAAGATGAAGAGTCCTGCCAGATCGGAACCTTTCGCATGTTAACCTGAACTGGGTTTGCGGGCAGACACTTTGAGAGTGAGGGGGTTGGTAAGGGGAATCTCTCTCCCAAAGTGCCCCTAGTGGGGATCGAACCCCTAACCTTGAGGTTGGAAGGTTTTTTCCTTACCACTAGGCCAAGCTTAACTTGGTTAGTATTTTAGTATATATAGATAGATAGAAAATATATTCTAGTTCTCAATATGAGGACGAGGTTAGCAATCTCAGGAAATATAAGGAGGATTTTGGAAATTTAGTTCAATATGGTGAGTTTTGTAATATAAAGAAGGGGTATGAAAGATATGGAACTTATAAAATATATACTTCATATTGTTCCTAGTCAATTGTGAATTTATGATGTCAATTTTACACGAATATAATCATATAAGGGTTATGTATATTGAGGTATATTTACCATTAAAATAATTATTGTTTTTCGAAAAGAGTTACATATATATATATAAGGCTCGGCGCAATAATATAACTAGTTGTTGAAGATGTACATGTGCATAACGAAAGACCAACACTGCTAGAGGGATCGTAACATAACCATCGTACTTTTGGGGTTAGCTGGTTACAAAAAATTGTGATTACATAACAAAGGTTGTGATTGTGGATATTGTGCTCATATCAAACATTGTTTTGTCCACAATAGGAGATAGAGACGACGTAACTCTGGTGCTCAATGAGAGATATCGGGATTTCATTTAGCCTTTCGTTATCATTATATATAGGGTTGTTCAGAGTGCGGTCTGGACCGCACCAAACCGCAACCCAAACCGTTTTTTCGCGGTTTGAGTTGGTTTACGGTTTCAAAATTGCGGTTTGATTTATGATTTCAAGAAGATATCAAGAGTTCAACAATATCAAGGCTTCCAAAATGAATTGAAGTATGTACTACAATAAAGAAAACTTTTATGAAAGTTTCAATTTTGCTCAACAACAATTCAATTATGCACAATTTTTTATGATCAAATTGTCAATTACATCTCCCCCTCTTTTTTCTATCTCTCCCTACCATCCTTTGAACCCCTGACCCGGGGTTTGCCTTCCATACGTAAAATCACCAAGCTAGGGAGGGCCAATATTCATTTTTGCACATTACATTACCAATCAGAAGTACTAAGTTCACAAGATCCTAATTGAACAAAATCCAAATTTTGTATTAACCACAAAGATAATACAACACTATGACCTTACTTGGCTGAATTCGGATGATTAGCTTCGCTCGGAGTAACACGAATGTGCAACAAAATCCCAATTCAGGTTCCTAAAAATTGTTTTAAGAGAATTTGAAGGAAATAATATTTCAAGAAGGAATAATGAAGTTACAACTTATAAGTAGAACTCTCTGAGAGGATTTCCAAGAAAATACAAAAAAGGTTACAAGTGGATCCCAGATAATAGATTTATGAACGAAGCCCATTAAAGATAGCATACTATAGTTTAGGAACTTAAAAGATTGTTAAATTAAAGAAACGTTAAGAAAAGTATTAATTTAAAAAAATGGGCATAAAAAACTAGAGCTGGCAATAAGCAATTCAACCCACCAATCCAACCTGAACCCGACCTAGCATAACAGAGTGGGTCAAAATTTCCAAACCGTTTAATTAAATGGGTTAGGTGAAGTTGAAATTTTCAACCTGATCTAACTCGTTTACTTAGATAGGTTGGGGTTCGAGTTGTATTGACTCACTAACCCGTTTATTTTTCCATCCAAAAAACCAATTCTCCATGTTAAATGAATAATAAAAAGAGTTGTACTGTATTTGGATTTGTCTTATTGTTATGTATAGACTATTTGTACTTTAAAGTTCTTAGAATCTGAGGTACTTAAGTAATTCATAATCAGGTCACCATTAGTGAAAATTGAAATTGCTATTAGATAGTGGGTCGATTTTAAATCGAACCCATTTATTATCAGGTACGTAAGTAAACAGATTAACCCAAATCCAACTCAAGTTGACACATTGCGAGCCCTAAAAGAAACTTTAAAAAAAGTCTGTAAAAACCAAAAGCTCAAGATAAAAACCATAAAAACAAGATACACAAAAAAGCTGTTTAATTGATGTAAATCGGACACACACACAAAAAAAACTTGTTTGGTATCATACGTCATACCAATATTTTCTCGTCTGCGATTGGCTAAATCCGTAAACACACCCCTTCCTGAAAAAATAATATTCATATATATACACACACAAAAAAAAAAAAAAGAATTGCAATTACAAAGTACCAGAAGAAGAAGACGAGGAGAGGGACACTAATAACAATCCACTCTCACGCCATAAACACCAATATTTCTCTCTCCCGATCTAAATCTCTTTCTTCCATTTTCTCTCTCCTCAAATCTCCCCCAATTCAATTCAATTCAAAAACCCTAACCCTACCTAAATTTCACTACTCTGCATTCTCTCTCCTCTAAATCGATCGACAATGGCGTGCTTAAAAAGCGTCAATAGATCGGCGCTGGTGGCGATGTCGCCGGATTCGCCGTTCTTTGCAGCAGGAACAATGGCGGGTGCGGTTGATCTGTCATTCAGCACATCCGCTGAACTCGAGATTTACAAGCTCGATTTTCAGTCAGATGATCACGAGCTTCCGATGGTGGCGCAAGCTCATAGTTCTGAGAGGTTTAATCGCCTTTCGTGGGGAAGACATGGATCTAATTCTGAAGAGTTTTCTATGGGTCTCATTGCTGGTGGTCGCATTGATGGAAGTATCGGTGTTTGGAATCCTCTCCCTTTGATTTGGTACATGATTTTTTTGTTTGATTCGTTTTTTGTTTCTGAAATTACCGTTGATTTGGAGTGAATTGTGGTTTTGGAGCTGTGAATGGGTGTAATTTGATTGCTATTGTGTTGTGCTAGGTTATTGTGATTCAGATGTTTGCCAATTTGTAGTATAATATGTGTTAGGGTTTTAATTGGTATAAACACTGGAAAGTTGGTTGATTGGATTGAATTGTGGTTGGGAGGTAGTGGATTTTAGGCTTTTGGTAGTGTGTTGAATAAGACTAAAGTTTAGAAGTCAGGGGTTTGAATCTAAGTTGTACAGATACGGGTGCGGTTTCAAATTCGGGTACGAGGATGGAGGACGGCAATATTTCTATATTTTAGGACATGGGTACGCATATTGGTACAGGAAACATATCTGGTATGACCGTATGGTAGAGGTATATGACCTAGAAGAAGTACCCGTGCTAGAGAGGTTTGAATTAGGACGTGGACAAAACTAAAGGCTGTCTGATCAGGTGGTTGGCATGACAGGACTTTTGGCTCTGATTTGGATCCACTTTCTTTTTTCTTCTTGTTGTTGTTGTGTTATATTTACTTTTATTTCTTATTATGTTGGGGATGCCTATTTGGAGATGGTAAGATGTGAATCATGTCTGTTGATTTGAGGTTTGTTTTTACATGAGAGAGCATGCTGCAGTTAGTTGTTTTTGTAGCTGTAGGTTCGTGCATTGACTATGTGACTTTGACTCATCACTTTGAAGGCATGTCAGATGGGTATGATTACTTTGATGTATTTGCATAATCTATAATGATTACAACATAGGTTTAATATTATTAGGAATATTGACAGGATCATTGTATGTATAGATTGTAAAATGCATTAGGAAGTTTATACATTAGGTTTTTTTTTGTTGCTTGGGGAATTTCTAGCTACATTACTATGAGTTTATGCAAGGTAGGGTACTGAACGATGATTTCACAATTTTCGGCACATGGTTATACTGTGTTTGGATTGGGAACAGAAGGTATATCAAGAGTCAAGACTTGTGATTTCCCTCCCATTGGGTGAAATTAGTTTTTCCATTATTTTTCTCTTCTACTTTTAAAAAAGGATTTATCCCCCCCCCAATTTCCATCACTTGACATTGGTTACATCATTTCTATGGTTAGATAGAAAGTCATTGTGCTCTCTAATATGCTAATTATATGATATTACCTTCGCTTAATGTCCTAATGGCTGCTGAGTGCTAAATGTGTAAGTGTCAAATTGAGCCGAACACAATTTTATATTGATCATTTGATTGAGAAGGCAGTTTGGGCGTTTAATGCAATTGCAAAACTGGTCTAGTGGCCAGTGGGATATAGTGTGGTAATCTACAGTCAGTGACAAGTATCCTCAAATGGTGTTCTTTAGCCAAGTTGTTGCTGATTGCTGCATGCTATTGAGCAATGTGTTTGATTAAGATGATAGACATGTTAGGCAACTACTTATTATATCCAAATTCTATGAAAGGTGAAAAGTGGTGTTTGGTGAAGTAGGTTTTTAAGGTAGCTTTCAGTAGTTAAGGTAGTGATTTGGAAAAGGTTAAATGATTAGCTTTGGGTGTAGAACTAGCTTGGAGTAGCTTTTGAGTTTTGAAGGTTTGTTCTTTTACTGATCCAACAACTAGATTCACCAAAACACTTTTTGTTATAAAAGCTATTCTGGTGGCTAACTGCTAACATCTAACAACTATCATCCAATACAATGCACAACAGCTACTTTGGCCAAACAGTCCGATGTCTTCTTCCTCATATTATGCACTATCTGGTACCAATTGTTTTGTAGTTCGTTGATTGCTAATTACATAGTTACTTATTAGTGTCTTTTTCTTTTCTTTCTTTCCTTATTTGGGAAATTTATATCCTTCAGCCCTGAGTCAAGTGTTAAGGCAGATGTTACACAGCTGGAACAACATAGAGGACCTGTAAGTCTGTATTCTGATTCATTGTGCATTATCAATTTCAGCTGGTTGCTTTTGTTTTTTCATCACTATAGTGTCTTTGTTAATAATTGTAGGTTCGTGGTTTGGATTTTAATGCCTTTACGCCATACCTACTTGCTTCTGGAGCTGAAGATGGAGAAATATGCGTATGGGATTTAGCATCTCCAAATGAGCCTAGGCATAAATTTCCTGCTCGGGTATGACACTATTTTATGCTTCTCCAGTATGCTAGGGACTTTTAGCTTTCCGTTTTGGAGCACTTTGTAGACACTTATGTGTTCCTTCACTGGAACTAAAAGATATGATGATCATATTAGTGTATGCCTTGAAAAAGTCATATTCTTTTAATGTATACTTAGGGTCTGTTTTTTAACATTAAATTCACTGATCTGAACCAGTGTATAGAAAAGTGATATATTGTTTTAATTCTATTGTTATCCCTGTGACATTCCATACAACAAGGATAAATTAAATGGTGAAGAACACTTATTCGCTTTGATTTGAATCTAGGTGGAGTTCTAATTGCGTTGAATTTTGATTCATTAGTATAGTTCATGTGTTCCTTTTTTTTTTATCAATTGTGCATACAGCATACCTAATGTTCATATTGTGGATTTATTCTATGTTGCTCGGACTCTTCATTTCACCTCAAGTACCCGTGTCGGACCCTCGACACTTGGACATGGGTGGGACACTCGGACACTTCATTTTAGGCCAAAAAATTGAAAAAGTTCCAAAAAATAGTCGAGTCGGACACTTGGACACATACCCGTGTCGGACATGGGTACCCGAGTCCAAGCAACATAGGATTTATTGGTACGAGGGTGATGCGTGTCTTTCATTCCTACTCCATGTGAAAATTTTCAGAATATGGGAAGCTGATGGTAATTTCTATGTAGAAATGCCTCATCAAAGCCTTTTTTTTCCCACTCTTGTTTTCTCGACCTGTTGCCCTGGCAAACTATGTCTCCTGTTAATAGCTTCTCACCTTGGAGCGAAGCTAGTTTCTTCCGGGCAGCTAAAGGATCATGTGTGTCTTATCTTTAGCCGTAATATTTTATCTGAGATTCAGCCTTTCAGGAAAGAAAGCTTGTGTTTCTTTTTCATGGTTTACATTCCAAAAGTTATTTAAGCAACTGCTAGACAAATAAAATTTCATTCAGTTATGAGAGGAAAAGGAAACCTGGACATAAAGGGATAGAAGGAAGGTGAAAATAGTGTGTGATGGTTGCAATTGTGCAAATACGTATGTATCTGCTTTATATATTACATAATAATGACACGCTTTGAGAAATGATGCAGAATACTGGTTCAGCTACTCAAGGAGAAATATCTTACTTATCTTGGAACAGGAAGGTCTCCAATATCTTGGCTTCTACCTCATACAATGGGTTAACTGGTAAGTGGAACTTTTATGCACTATTATTTGGGCCTCAAGCCTTTGAGTTAATGTTTGCTTTTTACGTCTGATCTTCTGGATGTTGGACTCTTCCAGTTGTTTGGGATTTAAAGAAGCAGAAGTCGGTCATCAGGTCAGTAGGATGCTGTATTGCTGTTAGATGTTGTTTCAATTATGTATCTTTGATGGATATCTTGGTTGATTTTACAAGTGACAAATTGTGTCCTGTTGCCAAATGACAGTTTTTCTTCAGATTCAAGCAGAAGGCGTTGTTCTGTTTTGCAGTGGCATCCTGAGGTAGCAACTCAACTTGCTGTTGCATCAGATGATGATAGTTCACCTTCTCTAAAGGTAATGCCCTTCTTTCTCGTAATGCAAGAAATTTGTCACTGAAATTCTTGTTTGCACTTTTTATGATAATGTTGTTGCTGCAGCTTTGGGATATGAGGAATATTATGTCCCCTGTGAGAGAGTTGGTTGGGCACACAAAAGGTAACAACCTGGTTCTGTGCTCCTTATTTCTAGCTTTCCACAGTTGTTATTACATGAAACTGCATTAGTGTCAGGGTGAACATAGTTTTTGGATAGGATGTTTATGGATACCATTTGCACATTTTGCATCCGAATTTATAGCTAGTTAATTTAAGAGTTATATTGGATATAGTATTTTTTAATAAAATTGAGTTCAATTATTTTTGTGCTGAAAACTATAGAGTTATTCTATTCTGCTTTACACAAGCAGTTCATTGCAGCTTTTAGAGACATCTATGATTCATCTGTAAAGATGGTTGCTAATCATGCATATATCTGACTTTGCCCATTTACCTTGAATTAGGTGTAATTTCGATGGCATGGTGTCCTAGTGATAGTTCTTACTTGCTTACATGTGCCAAGGATAACCGTACGATCTGTTGGGATACTGTTTCTGGAGAGGTATGACTCTTTTACATCGGACATGAACCATTCTCTTTCTATAATCTGAAAGTTTCTGCTACATCAGTTTCATTTGCCATGTGGTATTTGTCTGGCTCAACCTATTGCAGATGGTCTGTGAATTGCCTGCTGGAACTAACTGGAACTTTGATGTACACTGGTACCCAAAGATACCCGGGGTCATCTCGGCGTCTTCATTTGATGGAAAAATTGGCTTGTACAATATCGAGGTACTTTTTCTGATGCATGTAGTTTGTATTACAAATCTTCTTGCTGGAACTTGTTAAGTAGAAGACTAGGAGCATAGGATCTGAATGTCAAGTAACAGAGCACTTGTAGATAGAAAAAGTTAGAGCTTTGTACTCCCTAGATTAAGAAATGTATTCCCGACCTTAAAACTTCACAAGTTAGAAAATCTATCAGGGAACACTGACAGTTCACCGTGTTTTGACTTCTTCAGCTCTCTGCCACTTTGCCCAGTCTTAATCCGAAGTGGATCAGAATAAGGATACTGTTAGCAGCACCGAGTTCCTTAATAATTTTTTTGGATATGATTTGAATATGTTAATTGTCCAAATTTATTGTGACATTCCTGTTGGTCATTGCTCTTTGGCATGAGCTTCTTGACCAATTCACCTGAATGCATCGTACTTTAATTGTATTGTATTACGTTGTTTCATATTTTAGTCTACTCATGATGGTTCCTTCTATCGTTAAAGTATTATCTCGTCATATATATATCAAATTGTCTGTCCTTTCTGCCTAACTGCTGATTTACCTGTATGTCATTGTTTTTTTTCCATTTCTGGTGGTTCATAGGCTTGCAGTCATTACGGGGTTGCTGAAACTGATTTTGGTGCAGGTATAGCCTCTTGAATACGCTACCTGTCCTTTTAGTGTTGCAATAATGCTATTAGATGCTACTTGATTATCAAGTTTATGTTGGCTATGTTTGTTTCTGCCACAGCATCCTATCTTTCTCCTGTAGGATTTCCGTAATCGTCGTTAATCATGGATTGTTAAATTTGATATTTTGTGCATCTGTGCAGCTCCTTTGAGAGCCCCAAAATGGTATAGAAGGCCAGTGGGTGTTTCTTTTGGTTTCGGTGGAAAGCTTGTTTCATTTCACTCTAAAGCAGCCGCAGGGCGAGCTTCGGAGGTACTGGATTTTCCTCTCCTTTTAGGCTTTGTGCCCTCTTTTTTTACGATTGAAATTGACTACTTCATCATAATATTTTAGGTTTTCATCCATAGCGTGGTAACTGAAGATGGTTTGGTGAGTCGTTCATCTGAATTTGAAGCTGCCATCCAAAATGGAGAAAGATCTTCTTTGCGAGTTCTATGCGAAAGGAAATCACAAGAATCTGAGTATGTTGCCAGACTAATAATGGGAATTATTTATATTTTGCTTTACCATGCTGTGGTGTGACAAATGAGTTAGTTTGGTACTTTTTGTCATGTTCTTGCATATTGCAGGTCTGAAGATGATAGAGAAACTTGGGGATTCTTGAAGGTTATGTTTGAAGATGATGGATTAGCAAGATCAAAGCTTCTAGCACATCTAGGTTTCAGTGCGCCAGAGGAATTGAAAGAGACTGTTCAAGATGATTTGTCTCAGCAAGTCAACGCCCTTGGGCTTGAAGACAATGGAGCAGATAAGGCAGGGTCTGTAGCTGAGAAGGAAGTTACTTCATTCCCTGCTGACAATGGGGAAGACTTTTTTAATAATCTTCCTAGCCCTAAAGCTGATACTCCAGTATCAAGTGCGAGCAACAACTTTGTTGGAGAAGCTGTTCCAAGTGAGGAGCAGAGACAAGCAGAATCTGATGGACCAGAAGAGAGTGCTGATCCGGAATTTGATGATGCAGTTCAGCGTGCCTTGGTAGTTGGAGACTACAAGGAGGCAGTTGCTTTATGTGTATCTTCTAATAAAATGGCTGATGCTCTTGTAATTGCTCATGTTGGTGGTGCTTCTTTGTGGGAAAGTACTCGTGATCAGTACTTGAAGATGAGCCGCTTGCCTTATCTAAAGGTTATACTTTTCTGTGGCCTATGTTTCCTTGTCAATATCTTTGGACCTGGTCGATGATGGTTAAGAAACATATAATGTTTGGTTTAAACTTTTGTGTCATGCTTTTGTTTTCTGAATGTGCTTGTCTGATACTGGGACCTGTTTTATCAGGTTGTTTCTGCAATTGTAAATCAAGACCTCGTGAGCCTCGTGAACACCAGACCTCTGAAATCATGGAAGGAGACACTAGCTCTTCTTTGCACTGTAAGTTATCCAACCATCTATTTGGCAGTGGTTTCTCTTTTTGTGTAGATTAAAAAGCTCCATCTGAAATCATGGAAGGAGAACACCATACCTCTTCTTTTTGTGGCATAGGAATTCTGATAGCATAAGCAGATAAAAATGTCATACATTATGCCAATATTACTGCTGTGTCTGTACTTGGGTATATTAAGCTCAATCTGTTTGTAAATTAGAATGTCAACTTCTAAGTTCTAAGTATCCTTATCATGACATTACGGATGATTAGTTGGATTGGTATGAATTTAAAACCCATTGGCACTTTAGTAGATTAAAAAGCTCCGTCTGCTAATTGATTTTAAAAGTACAACAACCCATCACCACTTTGGTCAACGAAATTGCAACTCATAAGTAGTCTTGGATGTATATTTTTATATCAAAGTGTCAATGGGTTGTATTTTGTGAGCATATTTGGCTAATTGGTCAATGCTATCAGCCTATCACCTCCCCCTCTCATTAGAAAACGAAGAAAGAAACTTTTCTGTTAGGCTAGGACTCAAAGGACTATGTCTGTTGTCCCTACATTTTTTTACCCTAGCGGTGTAGTAGATTATGAATTTGCTTGGGATTTGCAAGTATACAATGAAGCATATGTACCTTAATTTCATCTGCAATATGCTCATGTTGCCCCATTGTTCATGGCAGTTCGCTCAAGGAGAGAAGTGGACTGTGCTTTGTGATGCACTTGCCTCAAGGCTCCTGGCTGCTGGTTACACATTGGCTGCAACTAATTGTTACGTCTGTGCTGGGAATATCGACAAAACTGTAGAGATATGGTCGCATTGTCTGTCAGCAGATGCCGAAGGAAAGCCATATGTTGATCGGCTTCAGGTAGGTTTTTGTTTGTCACTTGTAATTGATAGGATTTGACATGCAGTAACAAATATTTGCCTTTCTTTTCATATTTTTAAAAATGTGCAGGATTTAATGGAAAAAACAATAGTTTTTGCCTTGGCCACCGGACAGAAGCAATTTAGTTCATTTTTGTGTAAGCTGGTCGAAAAATACGCTGAGATTTTGGCCAGTCAAGGACAACTCTCTACAGCAATGGAGTTCTTAAAGCTTTTAGGGGAGGATATATCTCCTGAGCTTGTCATCTTGAGAGAGCGCATTGCATTGTCTTCACAAGCAGGTATATTGTCATGTTCCTTTCTTGGCTGAATCTCTGCATTGTCCTGGTAGAAGGTTTGGGGTGGTTGCACTGATTCCTGCCAGTGCTGTCATCTGCTTCTGGTTGATGTTCTCTTGAAGAATAAAGGGCCAATTTATCACTCTATAAATATACTAACATGCTTCTGGAGGATATGTGCATTTTATGATGATTCTTTTCTTGGAATTAATTTGTAATTTATGCCCTTGTATTCCATGGGTATTCCAGTTGCGAATGACAAAACAATGATTGCCGAGGCGCAGCTGACATTTTTATAGATTTGAAAATATATACTCCATTTCACAATACATCCCTTCTATTAAAACAAAATCACATGGGTTTAAAATGCAATCACAACACTCTTTGTCCTCATCCTTAGTTTGTGTGCCATGTAGAAATGGTGCATATATTGTGAAACGGAGGTAGTATGTAAAAGTGAGGGGAAAATGAATAGTTCAAACCCCCAATGTAACTACGACCTACCAAATGTATCTGCTTTAGCGATTACCCTTGTTCTGTGCTAGCAGCAAGGCTTCGCATGGACTTCCCTTCCTGCGGCTGGTCGCTTGCCCTTTTTGGGCCTGGTTTTGCAGAGATTAGAATTGGCACGGCAGTTGGCTACAGACATTTATTTTGAAAGCACAAAGTTGAAAAGTAAAAGTCTGGTTCGTGGTCGTGCTCCGTGTTGGTCAGGCCCCTTACGGCACAACCCGTGCCCAGGTCTATTACATGGTTTTTCAGCAAAAAAGTTCTCTTCGCTGTTGTCTACAGATCGTATGGCGCACACTTGTATCCTATGGCAAGATTGCTGATGACTGTATGAGTGCTTAGCAGGTAGAGGACATATGGGCTCTGTGGAAGTAGGAAGAGTTGAAGACAAAAGGATAAGATACATAAAAGGGAAATGAAGATAGATGGATAAAGACTGCACTAAAGTTGTTATGAACTTATGATAATGGCTGAAACTTCCATTAGAAGAATTGATGTGCTTATTTTCATTTCCCAGTTTTCATGTGTTACTGTGGAGTCAGAAGTTGATGTACATAATGCACTGGATTGATGCTGCATGCTCTTATTAGTCGTTTACACCACAGTTTTTGACCAATTTCTGATACATAGAATTGTTTTGTAGATAAAGAAGCAGAAAAGGCAATGACTTATGAGAACCCACCGGTGTCGTCAGCATCTGCATATGGTGCTGATCATGGCAATTATGGTGTTGACAACTCTCAATCGTATTACCAGGTTATTCATATGCACCCTTTTATGACCTCTAACCAAACGGGTCGCTAATGTATTCCATGAATTTTTTATGGTGCAGACCAGCAATCCTTGGCTATAACTACTAATCTCTTTTTCTCTTGTTCAAACCTTCCTCTTTTTTTTTTTTACCAGGATACTGCAACAGCTCATGTCCAGTCAGGTGCTGGTCCTAGCCAATATGGTGGAAATTATCAACAAAACTTTACATATGACAGAAGCTATGCAGCTCCCGCTCCATATCAATCAACAACACAACAACAGTTGTTTGTTCCATCTCAATCACAGCAGGCTCCACAGGTAATATTCTGGTTAATGAATGCTGGAAGTCATCGTTTGAGAGTTCCACCTGATGTTTTATTTGGTCAATGATATGTGAGTGTGATCCATCTACAATAGGTTGGAAAGTTCCAAAGCTTTTTTGTGTGTGCTGTCCCCCCGGCTCCAGAATTGTCTTCCACAGATTTTGATCGCAGTTTAAAACTTTTACTCCCTTTATTGAGAACTATTTTACACAGGGTTGTGTCTCACTTCAAGAAAATAGTGGTTGGGGGGGTGAATTCGAATTAATATTTTAAAGTAAAAAAGAGAAAAGGGAGTAATAGAAAATGTAGGAACTGTGAGAGAAAAAGGCCTGATGTGATAGAGAGAGAAGTTAGTAAGCTAAAAGCTGTGACCTACATGATCACTAGGGGAGGCAGGAATTTTTTCAAACTGAAGTTGGTAACATGAAGATCATTATGGGACATCCCAAAGCATAAGAGGAAGATAAATATGGGACAAAAGGATGTAGCAAACAATTCTGCAGGTTCTTAATTGTCTTCCTTGGAAGGTTTTCAAGAAGTCCCAATCCAGAGGCAGTCACATGCTTAGTCTCCTCAGGGTTTATTGTTTCTTCTCACACTTTTGTTGTTCTTTGGCAGTCCCGTGCTCACTATGTTTAATTATCTCCTTTTTCCCTGTCATTTTAAGTTGTTCTTAGAGATTAATGCAACTTATGGCTGTAAATATCTTACTTTGCAAGTTCTTTATCTCTTTGGACTAAACTGAAGAGTAAGTGTCCATACTCAAGTCAGAGTGTCAAAGGGTCTCAGATGGTACTTGGGGTGCAGAGTTCAACATATACTTGAAAGGCTTTAGTTTTCATCTGCTGAAGGTAGTCTGGAACTCTGGATATTGCTGTCTTTGTACAGTAGAATTTGATAAATTTTCGAGTATCAAGCATTTGGCGGCGGCGAATAGTCTTTTGTTTCACTATCTGGTCTGTCTGCTTGAATTGTGGCTCGGGATCCCAAGAAGAGATCTTTATCTTCTTGAAGCTGCTTGACTTAAACTGTTATTGATCTTGATATGTTTTTTTCTTTTTATTCTAGCCAAACTTCCCTCCTCCACCTGTCAGTGCTCAACCTGCTGTGAGGCCATTTGTCCCAACTCCTGCCCCAGTTTTGAGAAATGCTGAGCAATATCAGCAACCTCCAACATTGGGTTCTCAGCTATATCCAGTTAGTGCATCCTTGCCTCTTCTATCTTTTTTTATTTTTTTATGATTGGGCTGTCGTATCGGTCTTATTTTAACATTTATTGTGTAATGCAGGGATCTACAAACCCCAGTTATCAATCTGGGCCACCAGGACCTGGTTCACTTGGCTCTATACCACCTCAAACAGGTAGTGCATATGGTCAAAGGATGCCTCAAGTTGTGGCACCTACCCCTACTCCAAGGGGGTTTATGCCAGTAAATAGTCCTGGTGGGGTTTCCCAAAGACCTGGGATGGTTTCGACACAACCATCAAGTCCTACTCAGTCTGCACCAGCGCAGACTGCTGTTGCACCGGCTGCTCCCCCACCAACAGTCCAGACTGTTGATACTTCAAATGTACCTGGTAATTTAAAGTTCTCCAGTAACTTCATGTTCTTTTGCAATAAGGGGGACTTCCTCTTCTTTTTTTTCTATTCATTTTCCTGCAATGGCATTATCTAAAAGTTGTGAACCAGGTCTTTATCCTTAATTTTCGAGACTTTTTATGGTTTTAACCTGTAAATTACCTTGTTAGGTGACTTTATATTGTTGCATGCTGTTTGGAGATACTTGTGCAAAACGTGCTTGTATAAATGAATATTATGTACTAGAAGGCGTGCCATTTGAGTACTCAAGTGGCTTATGGTTTGAGAGCAATTTGCTGTTTTAAACTGTCGCAAGACCTTTATCCATTGCTGACATGTGAAACTTTTTTTCTTAAGTGTAATCATCTCTTGGAGAATCAAGATTGTATTATTCTATATTTTCTTTTAAGTTATGTTCTATTAGTTGCCTAGACATGTTGTGGACATTCATGGAAAAGATGTGAAGTTTATGATTGCATGTGCTTTATCAGGGCTTGTATTCAGCTATGCATGAGAGTATTGCTTGATGAAGATTTTCTAGCGTGTAAATTTTCAAGTTTCTTGTCATCATTTGAATATTTGATGACATGATTATGATGGCATATTTCAAGTATTTGTTCGCTGCAAGTTCGCTTATTGAATATGAGATAGAGGCATGTTGTAAATGTTGGTGATTGATCTAGCTAACTTTTATACCTACAAGTTAGACACAAGCATACTTGAAGATATCCTGTAAAATGGCATTTTCAATATTTGAAACTCGATACTGATTCTGGAATTCCTATATGATTTGGTTTTGTTCTTCCAGCACACCAGAAGCCTGTTATTGCTACATTGACAAGGCTATTTAATGAGACGTCAGAAGCAGTTGGTGGTGCTCGTGCGAATGCTGGCAAGAAACGGGAAATCGAAGATAATTCGAAAAAGTTTGGTGCTTTGTTTGCAAAGCTCAACACTGGAGACATATCAAAGAATGCTGCTGATAAGCTTGTTCAACTTTGCCAGGCTTTAGATAATGGTGATTATGGCACCGCCTTACAAATTCAGGTAGTCTCTCGTCAATGAATGACTCTGTGCCTAGTAAAAGGTTGTGAACATTATGACTTATTATCATGCTCCCGTTTGTCGATTCTTGTTTCTATCAGGTACTCCTTACTACAAGTGAATGGGATGAGTGCAGCTTCTGGCTAGGGAACTTAAAGAGAATGATCAAGGCGAGGCAGAATGTGAGATTATGAGTTATTCCAGCAGAATCAGAATCTCGTCTTTGTTTAAATGTTCTACATCGTGGGACTGATTTCCCCCCATGTACACTAGAACTTGCTTTTCCTAGGTCGCAATATAAGAATTTTTTTTTCATTTTTATAGGTCTTAAACAGAGCTCTTTGACTGTCATTTCAATGGTACATGTTTTTTTTGCTTGAGGCAGGTCGAAGGTAGATATGACATACGTACACCTCTTCAGATTGTTTTGCCTCCCAAAAATGTTTTGTAGTATTTTAGACTTCAGGTTTATATCTAAAAATTGTTATTGATTTTTTTAAAAGAAAACAATTCGTTCGAACTATGACATGAAATTGACATCCATTGATATTGGAGTTGGAGTTGAGTTATTTCAATTCACGAATTTGGTAGCTTGTTTTGCTTTGTTTTTTTAAAAAAGTTGGTTTCAGGTATCATTGTGCTTTGAAGTGCCTTCAATTCTCACGAGTTATTTTTGGCCACTGAGGACGACATTTGGGTTTTTAGAACCTGATGTTGGCGGTTAGTTGTTAATGTTAGCAAACAACTCAAGCGAATGACAAAAAACTGCTCCGAGTAGAAAATTTTGCTTTAGATTATAAGGTCGAAGGATAGAAGATAATTCATAATTATTTAAACGCCAAGAGACCAAGCGCGAAAAAACTAATGTTCCTTTGCACATCATTCTACGTGCTATTGGATGTACAAGATACGATTGGGTGCATATGTGTGAAATTATTGATGCTTGGATGTTGTAGAAACCAAAAGGTTCAAAATGGTTATAAACTAGGAATACTACAAAAAACCGGACACGTTCTCTTCACTTATTAGAAACTAGCTTTATATGCACGCGATGCGTGCAAAAACATGTAGAAAATTAAATTAATTGTTAATTACATCTAATAAATTAGTAGGAATTTTTAAATTTTTAATCAATTTGTCGCACTAAATCAAGGATTTCAATTTTTTTACAAAAATTTAGTTGAGAGGGAAGTAACTGTGTGTTGTAAATTCTCACTGTTTTATTTTTGTTGTGCCTTTTTTTGTCTTTTTTTTATTGATTATGTAGTTACATCTCTTTTTTTTCTTTTTCTATTTTTTTCGTGTCCCACCCCTATTGTCGTATATAATAGAGATATAGCCTAATTTACACGCGTTGTGTGTGATAACTTTCTATTATTAGTACCAAAATGTAAGTGTTAAACGTAGTAATCTTGATTGATGAAATTTTATGTGAAAAATATAAATTACAACACATTGAGGTAATGACAAACAATGATGATTTAAAATTGCCAAAAATTAAAAAGAATTTTACTAAATACAAAGTTACAAAAGTCATTAAAAACTAAAAAAAGATGGGTTAAGCGCGTGAAGCAAGGTCAACATATATGTGATGGTGGTTGTAATAATTGACGACGATGATGATGTTTTACAACATTGTGTTTCCTAGGGATAAGAGGCATCTCCAACTAATTGGATAGAGAAAAAAATTAGTTGCTAACACAATATTTACTTTACAAAAGAAAAAAAATAGGAGACAGAGGTTTGATAGTGGAATAGATGAAGAGAATATGGGCATTTATATACCCATCAAGTAAGTGGAATTGATGGATTTATGAGAAGATTTCTATGAATCGTTATAATAATATTTACTTGTGCGTGAGAAAATTAATGAAATAGAGGGGTCAATTATGCTATATTGTATTTGGGGAATTTATTGATTGATTGAGGATTGGTTTGTCAATTAAAATCGCTAATTTGCCAAGTTTTTTATTTAAAAAAAAAAATTAATTGATTGAATGAATCAATTAAGGCCTTAAATTAATGACTAATTGAAGAATGTAACATTTATTTTTTTAATTGGATCATTTAAGGGATTGATTAAAGATTATTTAAGATAGTATTTTAAATAATTATAAATTAGGAATCGATGTAAAAATTTCAATAAACAATTTTTTTAAATATTAAATCAGGGGGGACACTATAGCTCCCCCTTCACTTATATAATAGAGATAATTGTAATAGTGAATTATGGGTAATCGTAATTGAGACTTAAGTTAGATACTCCCTCTGTTTTTTTTTATCTTTCTCACTTGGAATCTTGACACTATTCAAACTTAGAGAGAATCTTCACAATTTTTTTTCAATTTATAAGACAAAATATAGTCATGTGGGGTCCTTTTTTATTCGTCTCGATTAGTACTTTATTAATATTCAATCGTTATAATTTTTACTAATATATAATGAAAGATATTTGAGTTCAAAGAAGTGCATTGGGAGACGCGCACAGGAAAAGTGAGAAGGATTAGACCTGATCAAACACCGGACCGGGCAAAAAAAAATTTACCCATTGTGCGGGCCGGGCCCAAATCCGGGCCAAAAATTTGTGCCCAAAGCCCGATATTTTAGGGCGGGTCGAGCGGGCTTTTACGGGTCAAAACGGGTCGGGCCCAAAATTTAGACTAAAAGGTTTTTTTTGGCTTGTCCAAAGCCCGCCCAAAAAAAAAAATTGGGGCGGGCTGGGCCGGGCCCGCCCGCGGGCCCAAAAAACTGCCCAAGCCCGCCCAAAAACCGGGCCGGGCTGGAGTTGATCAGCTCTAAGAAGGATAAAAAAACAGAGGGAGTATATTGAAAGTAATATGGACTTAATTCGTCTAAAATAAGTTATTTTAAGTTTCGTGCTAGATGTTGTCTTAGAAGAAAGGGGGAAATTACCCAATTTGTTGTAGATTAACATTCTATTCAAACTATATACAAAATGTTAGGTCTTTTTTTTTGTTTTTGACCAACAACTTATGAGGTGCTAGTTGTTCCATTTGAATTTGAAACCAACAAATAATAATGTCATAATTTTTTTTTTTTAACACCAAAGAGAGATAATATTTTTTTTGGGCCCCCACTGGGGACCCCTTGGTAAGAAGAAGGACCCTATTGGACCAGCACCTATCGCAGGTCAGGCAACCCAACTACACTGGTCAACGCTTGAGAGTAAAAGCATATAAGAGAATCCTTACTCCCAAGCACAAGTAGGTAGTGGGGTTTGAACTTGTGACCTCAAAGTCACAAAGTGAGTTCCCCACCACCTCCACCAAGCAAGCTTGGTTGAGAGATAATATTACTTAAGGCCTTAGCCTCATACTTCCTCTGTTCCATAATAAGTGAAACACTTACTATTTTAGAACGTTTCAAAATAAGTGAAACATACCTTAAATGGAAAAAAGAAAGTGACAAAATGACAAGAGTACCCATCACAAACTTGTGTGGTTTACTTTTCTCTCTCCTCCTTTTGATAATGAAAATGGTATTTTATGACTTTTTGGCTTTTGAAAGTGATGTTTATTAAATCTTGTGCCCAATCCCTATGTTTCACTTATTATGGAACGGAGGAAGTATAAGTTTTACAAAATACATAACAAAATAAAACCAAAAGCCAGCAAGAACCATAGAACCAGTACCAACTACCCAGAGTGGGAATCCTACTACAGACCAAACAACTAGAGGCAAAAACCAGCGGAGATAACATCAGTTTTACTAAATACAAACGCCCACAATATTAATCTTCTCCTGAGCATAGTCTTTGAGCACACAAGTAGGCGTTGTGAAGTGGGTAGTTTTGTCCTCCTTCATTTCCATGCCGAATCGAGCAAGTTTGTGAGCCACTACATTGACATCCCTCTTAGCATGCATAATGTTGACCAACCAGTCAGCCTTAAGAAGTTTAACCACATCACTGATAAGAGAAGTTAGTTCATGGTGTGGGTAATGATCCGCACGGTCAATCATAATCTTGAGAGCATGAGCATCCGTTTCAAGCTCCAAATGAGTGATCTTGAAGTCTCTAGCAATCGACAACCCCTCTCGAATAGTCATCAGTTCAGCCATTGCTGGATATGCTGCCTTGAACTTGAGAGAAAATCTCACGATGCAGGAGCCATTAATGCTTCTGATCACCCCTCCTCCACTTGCCTTGTCATGCCTTTCCAACAACAGTCAGTATTCAGCTTCAGAAGCCTGGATTGAGGGGCTGCCAAACCATTCTGACCACAGTAGGGGACTCCTACAACACCTTTGTTTTATGCAAATTCTCGTTGGTAATCAAATAGTCCACCAGGAACTTATTGAAAACAGATGTCGAATTGGACATTTTTTGATCAAAAACAACCTTATTCCTATACAACTCCAAATATGCCACAGCGCAACAGACAGTTTTGTAAGCCAAGAATGATCTAGAGACATATTAAAGTGCAACCAAGCATCCCAACCAGTGTTGAAAAGATCAGATAAATTGAAGGTAGAGGTAGTAGGAAATTTTTGAAAGATTTGTTTCCAGAGGATAGAAGAAGAAAAACAATCCCTGAATAAGTGAAGATGATCTTCCAGAACAAATACAGATTAGATTGAAGTCCTTTATATTTAAAGATAAAGAGGTGGCCACAGGGATAATAGAATTAAGGATGTTCTACATGAGCATCTTATATTTGAAAGGAGCCCTAATCTTCCACAGCTTGGTCCAGGAAAAACGTTTTGGGGACTGGAAACCACCAACTGACTAGAAGAGGCCCTATGATAAGCAGATTTGATGGTATAATCTCCATCTTTAGAGAAAATCCACCGATAATGTTAGGGTTGTGAGTGCGTAGCGGAAGCAGATTAAAGATGTGGAGATTGAGAAAAAATAATAGAGTGGAAATATGTGGCAAGAAAAGTAGTAAAAGATGGACACACAATTTAACGTGGGAAAACTCCTCAAATAGAGGCAAAAAACCCACAACGACGAGTACCCAAAATCCACTATATTAAAATAGGAGAGTACAAGAATCACCCGATACTTATTAGGGTGAGTAGTACAATAAAACTCTCACTATAATAGAAACTCACTAGGAGAAGTACAAAGGATAATAGTGGATTAATAATACAAGGTGGGTTATAAACAAGGAGGGTTAGTATGGTAGGAAGGCTTAGTATGTATGGCTTCTTGAATTTGTAGGTTAGTATTGTAGCTTGTGGATGGATCCCAAAAAGATCACAACACCTCTATTTATAGAGGTGCTTATGTCGGTGAACCATACTCCATAATCCAAAGAAGTTTGTGGATTCTTCTAGCATTTGCCTGACATAAAAATAGCATTAGTGGCTTTCTCATGATTTCTAGAAAAATCATGATCAATCTTGATCATCTTTCTTAGCATCAAGTTAGGCGGCAATTGAGAAGTGATTGTCTTTGGCTTTTGGGCTTTTATGAAATTTGGGCCGCCATAACCCAACAATCTCCACCTTGGAACAAATTTCATATGTACTCGTCGTATGGACCCCGAATTTTATGTAGATACGTCACACTGGCCCAATCGTAAATTGGGATTAGAATAGTGTGACATGCCAGAACCCGTTTAATGAAGGCATTGATGCCAAACCGGGGTAGTGTAGGAAGAAGCCATAATAGAAGACCCTTGTAATACATAGAGATTTCTATGTCTGATAGCCTTCAGAAGTTCATGAGCACCTTTGGAGACCTTAAGTACTCCACCTTGAGCCGAAATCTTGCACCCTTTAGAATCTAGAGTGCCCAAAGAAATGATGTTCTGCTTCAGATCAGGAACATATTGAACATTAGACAGAGTCCTGATCTTACCATCATGTGTCTTGATCCGAACAGAGCCAATACCATGAACTTTGCAACGAGAACCATTGCCCATAGAGACGGATCTGTTCTTCACCGATTTGTAATCGATAAAGTGATCCTTTTGAGAGCACACATGGTAGGTGCAACCGGAATCAAGCACCCAATTAGGAGTTCTACTTCTTCCAGGAGAAGTAGCCAAAAGAACATCATCGGATTCTATTTCACCAAAATCAGCTTGTGCATTTTCCGATGCTTTTTTCTCATTTTCTTCTCTTTCGAGCTTTTTCTTCAATTTTAAGCAATCGGAAACATCGTGCCCATGTTTTTTACAATATTTGCATAAATTCTTAGATTTATGCCCATTAGATATGGCCCCATTTTTGGTACTTATTTTTCCGTGTGATCTCCCCCCTACATTTAATCCTTCGGCATTATCATTGGAATGCACTTCAAGGTCAAATTTTTCTTTTGAGAGTAAATGTGATTTAACATCCTCAAAAGATAAAGTGTCATTGTTACCATATAACATGATTTCCTTGAAGTGCTTGTACGAAGGTGGTAGGGAGACAATTAATAACACGGCTTTATCCTCATCATCAATCTTAACATCCAAATTTTCAAGATCAATAATAATAGAATTAAATTCACTAAGATGAGATTGGATAGAAGTACCTTCGACCATCCGAATAGTGTAAAGCCTTTCCTTAAGACGGAGTTTATTAGCGAGACTTTTAGTCATGTAGAGGGACTCGAGCTTCAACCATAGCCCTGCAGTGGTCTCCTCGTGAATAACCTCGCGTAGTACCTCCTTAGTTAAGCATAGTTGGATCGTAGATAATGCTTTTTCGTCCAACTCTTGCCATTGCTCGTCAGTCATAGTAGATGGCTTTTCCTGCTTGCCATCAAGTGCCCTTTTTAATCCGCTCTGTGTAAGAACGGCCTTCATCTGGACTTTCCAGATGCTAAAACTAATCTTGCCATCGAATTTCTCAATCTCGAACTTTGTTACCGAAGACATCTTTAATATAATAACACTCTAAACAACCTTGGCTCGGATACCACTTGTTAGGGTTGTGAGTGCGTAGCGGAAGCAGATTAAAGATGTGGAGATTGAGAAAAAATAATAGAGTGGAAATATGTGGCAAGAAAAGTAGTAAAAGATGGACACACAATTTAACGTGGGAAAACTCCTCAAATAGAGGCAAAAAACCCACAACGACGAGTACCCAAAATCCACTATATTAAAATAGGAGAGTACAAGAATCACCCGATACTTATTAGGGTGAGTAGTACAATAAAACTCTCACTATAATAGAAACTCACTAGGAGAAGTACAAAGGATAATAGTGGATTAATAATACAAGGTGGGTTATAAACAAGGAGGGTTAGTATGGTAGGAAGGCTTAGTATGTATGGCTTCTTGAATTTGTAGGTTAGTATTGTAGCTTGTGGATGGATCCCAAAAAGATCACAACACCTCTATTTATAGAGGTGCTTATGTCGGTGAACCATACTCCATAATCCAAAGAAGTTTGTGGATTCTTCTAGCATTTGCCTGACATAAAAATAGCATTAGTGGCTTTCTCATGATTTCTAGAAAAATCATGATCAATCTTGATCATCTTTCTTAGCATCAAGTTAGGCGGCAATTGAGAAGTGATTGTCTTTGGCTTTTGGGCTTTTATGAAATTTGGGCCGCCATAACCCAACAGATAATTATCCGTAATCACTGCAAACTTAGGAAGAGGAATTGAGGCAATATTTGTCACTAAATCCCTAGGTAAAAACAAATTAAGTTTGTTTACATTCCAATCCTTGTGGTGTATAACATCGGACACTCTCCAATGGGCAAAGGAATCATGAACTTTAACCCCAGGATAAAGAGGTTGGTCCCCCACCCATCTATGGTACCAAAAAGTAGGGCTGTGAAAAACTGACCCAACCCGTTTACCGAACCCGAATCCGACCTGAAATAAGCGGGTTTGAGTTGAGATTTTTGACCCATTTAAGTAAATGGGTTAGGTTAAGGTTGACATTTTCAACCCGAAATTAACCTGTTTTGACCAGTTTAACTCATTAAAATATAAATTTCCTAAAAAGTTGTGTTAAAGTTGGTGAAAATTTTAAAAATACTAATTGTAGAACACACAAATTAAAAAGAAAATCTATTCATGCATACTTTTATGTGGATTTATTGTTGAAAACTAATAAATTTTAATAAATTTTTTTTAGTAATAAATATGTAAATGGGTTAAACGGGTTATATGGGTAACCCGTTTAATAAACAGGTCGGGTCAAGGTTGAGTTTTGCACCCCGTTTAATAAACGGGTTAGGTTTGGGTTGGGAGATGTTCAACCCGTTTATTATTAACTCGAACACGACCCGACCTGATCTGTTAATCAGTCCTACCAAAAAGAAGTATTATGACCATCTCCACTATTTATGGAAATACCTTTGGTCAAAATAGCTATCCCTTTCAAAATGTCCCTCCAAATAGGAGATTGATTTGAGTTAGGCATGCATCCAAGAAATTATTCCCCTTAAAATATTTTTGCATTAAAATTTAAACCCAAAGTTTATGAGGTTGAGTAAGGATTTTCCAACTCACCTTAGCCCTGAAAAAAATGTTCCATCTAATAAGATCGTCCCTAATCCCTAAACCCCCAGCAAGCAAAGGATAACAAACTTTAAGCCAGGAAGTTCTAGGTATAGTGAGTCCTATCGACTTTGTTCCAAAGGAAGCGTTTGATAACTTTCTTGATATCATCCAATACACTGATAGGAATGATATTAGTTTGCATGGCATATAAGGGATAGGAGTTAAGAACTGACATAATCAAAGTGCAACGACCAACCATATTATGGAAACGACATTACCAACCCCTAATTCTCTCTTTAGTTTTCTCTAAAATATCTTTTCAATTTATTAGGGCTAATAGAAACATCAATATATTTCCCAAAATTGAAAGTGAAGGACAAATGGGAATAAATAGACAAACTTTTCTTGACATTGTAATCCATGTTATGAGGGAGGATGATGTTAGATTTCTAAAGGTTAATATGCAGACCCACATCCCACCAAAATCCTTTAAGACCCCCCAGAATGACCTCAAGATTTTCAAAAGAGGCTTTGCCAAAGATAAAAAAGAATCATCAGAATAAAAGTTTTAAACATGTAAGAGAGAGTATTCAACATTCAAACTCAAAACTCATAAATATTGTTCTGATAACATTTCGGTTCACCTAAAAATGAAAAGAAAAAAAAAAGATTAACTACCCCAATAACTCAAAACTCATAAATATTGTTCCGGTAACATTTCGGTTTACCTAAAAAGAAAAGAAGAAAAAAAAGATTAACTATCCCAATTGATAATACTATCCACCCCTCAATCATTCAGCACGAAATCAGCCGGAACTTCGTCCACCGCCGCGAGTTCCCGCAATCCCTTGATGATCGAATAAGTTGACTCCACAACTGATTTAGAATATCCACAAAGCCCAAAGAGATTAAAGTGAGAACAACACCTCCAATCCACCATTTGTATTTGAAGGTATCTCTCATTAGAAAATCAAAAACTTCGTCAAACTCCTTGTCGTTCGTGACGAAGAGGTAGTCACGAGACTGAGAAAAATAGCACAACGGCTGCTTTGGTTCGGGATGGCCGCCGACCACATGGTCGGCTAGGCAGGCCAGATACTTGATCTTGGGCAGCCCCATTTATGAGATTGTAGAAGATAAGGGCGAACCTACAAATTAGGGCCTTAATTAAGTCCAAGTTTTTTAAATGTAAAATCTTTTGGTCCGGACCCAAAAAATTATTCCTTGTTACCCTCTGTGGTATTCGCGCTAAATAGGATACTCTCATCCGATTGGAACCCACCTTTGTTCAATTTTGGTGTTGATGTCTAGAAGTTGTATTGTGTGTCCAAATGTAATTGAAATTTCGTAAAGCAATCACTTGTCTAAATCATGTCTAAGGCAGTATAAAATAGGTTTTTTCTCGAGCAACTTTTTGAGCTCAAAAAAAACGTCAATCACTTTGTCTTTCCACTATTTACAAAATTTGTCTTTAAGGTGAGATCAAGGTTTTTGGCTGCAACATAAAAAACAGTTATTAAAAAAAATTACATAAAAAATATAATTTAGATTAAACTTTTTTTTACCAATGGTGTCAAGTTTGGTATGAATTTAATAGTGCTTGTATAGTATGCATGCGTTGTGAAAATATGTGTTGTGGTTGAATTGACTGAAATGTGACATGTTATTTCCATTCGTGCCTTCAAAAAGCCTTGTGTGTAACCAAGGTCAGTCAATAACTGAAAAATGAAAAATTGAGTCAGTATTTAAACTCTTCCTAAATTATAAACTTTAAAACTAACAAAATATAATATAGGCGTTCATATTCAAAGTCAACTTTAGTAGAGGATATTGACTCGTTTTCGTTTTGTAACCTCAGATTATGAAGTAGAAATTGATGCAATGTTGGATCAACGTCCCATCTCCTGCTACTTTTTGTTATGCCACGTAACAAATAAAAAGTCTTGGGCGGCCCTGTTTATGATATGTAGATGTTTAATCTTTTGGTCCGGACCGAAAAAATTATTCCTTGTTACCCTCTCGATATTCGCGCTAAATAGAATATTGTCATCCGCTTGGACCCACCTCTGTTCCAATTTGTGTTGTTGTTTATAAGTTGTACTGTGTGTCCAAATGTAATTGAAATTTCGTAAAGCAATCACTTGCCTAAATCAGGTTTAAGACAGTATAAAACAGGTTTTTTCTCGGGCAACTTTTTGAGCTCATAAAAAACGTCAATCACTTTGGCTTTCCACTATTTCCAATAATTTGTCTTTTGGGTGAGACCAAAGTTTTTGGCTGCAACATAAAAAAACAGTTATTAATAAAAACAATAATATTTACATAAAAAATATAATTTAGATTAAATCAAATTTATACCTTGAGGTACTTATGATGAGCAAAGAATAAAGGAAAAGATTCAAAATGGCTGACCACTACGTTAATCCACTCCAAAATAGATTCATGGTGTCAATAAGTATTATGAATGCAGATGAAAGATTTAGAAAGAATTACCAAGAATCCAATATTGTAATTTGTGGGTCTTTTTTTTCGTGGAGAAAAGTGGTAGGAGAGGAATGAACTAAACTTATATTCTAGAAAATAATTTCAATAATGAGCAAATGAGATAAGTTTTTCAAAAATAGACGTTAGAAAAAAACTTCATTTTTGTGTTTGCTAGGTAGGAGATGGTACGGAAATATGGTACTGACGATCACGATACTGTCATAGTAGCTCACATAAAGGGGTGTGGTTCCACCCAAAATTGATGTATAAAACTGTTGCACTGCCACTGCCAACTTTAATTTGGTCTTCAGACTTCAGTTACTGGTCCATTTCTTTTTCTTTTTTTCTCAACATTCCTTGTTTGGTTGTGAGCGATATTTAGTTTTTTATTTATCATACTCATACAGTCATACTAGAATATAGTATGACGGTAGGAGTATGATAAATAAATAACTAAATAAATTTAAAAAGTTTATTTTTCTGAACCAATATTAGTGAAATGATATATGCAATCCTTAGGCCTGCATATGGGTGATAATTAACTAAGCTTGTTCACGAACAGTTCGGGCTCAGCTTGGTCAAAGCTCGACTTGGTCAAAGCTCAGCTCGGATTCGGGCTAGGCTCGAGACCTTAACGAGTCGAGCCGAACTCGGACAAGCTCGGCTCGAAAAGCTCGTGAACAAAATCAATTATTATTTTATATAAAATAATATTATAACTTAAAGCACTTAAATAAGTTATCTATATATATATATATATATATATATATATATATATATATATATCTAAAACTCAAAGCAAACAAATGACATGCTGCCACTTGTACCTCCCCCTCCGAAACAAATAATACAAAGTAAGTAACTAAAATGTATGCGTGAAGATTCGAATACGCAACCTCTCATTTGAAATATGAACACACTAACCAACTAATCTACAATCTCTTTTGGTTTTTATAAGGGAGAAAAAAATAGCATAACATACATCTAAGAAATGCATTTAAAGATATGATAACTTACATCTCACAATATACCCCATAATTATTGAGAAGACCCACCATTACATCCAATTAATTATCTCAAAAGTTACGGCCCATAATACTTGGTAGCTTATTTGGCCCGTCAATATTGTTGGAGCAAAAGTGCACACTACTACCGCTAATAGTCCCTCCTTCATTTGCTTGCTCCATACCCATCAAAAGATCCAGACCAACCATCAAATACACACTCGGATGACTAATCAAACCCAACATTTTCATAGAAGTAAGAAGTACAACTGCTAATCTTCCCTTCCCCATTTAGGTGTTGCATACCCATGATGGCACATGTACTCCCTTCCTCCCCAAACAAATGATGCAAAGTAAATATGATTTCCCATGTTGTCACATGTATTCCCCTCCCTAATCAAATGACACAAATTAAATTATAAAAATATAGTGTTTAAGGCTAAACACATGACCTCCCATTTGAAATGCAAATGTATTAACCAACTAATCTACAATATCATATTTGTCATTGTGGGGGGGAACAATTATTTGTAGACAATATAATATCTGAATTTCAAAGAAAAAAATATATGATTAACATATCTGGAAAGTTTATAGCCTAATATTTCATAATTTATAGCTATAAACTACATTGATTATGCTTTAAGAACCAAATTGTAACTACACCAGGGGTGTTCAGGAGACCTGATATGTTTAATTTGACCCGTCATGTTGACATGTCTACCCGAAAAAGGTAATAAATATGGAATTTTATTTTTATGGGTCGGGTAACCGACTCAAAAAAAAAAAGATGCAAAAATCGAGTCGGTTAATGGGCTTGCTTTTAAGTTAAACGTGTATCTCGGATAAACACATCATTATATATTGTTTTTCTCTTTCTTTTTTCACAGTTACATTAATCTCTTCTTACAATAAACAATTGTGAAAATGTATTAAGTTAGCTTATTAGCTACCGATACCACATTGTTGTGCTTGTGACTTTCAGAGGAGAAAGAAAATATAAATAATAAGAAGAATCAACATTTTATAGGAGAAGTTGGATTAGATGAATCATCAATTCAACATTTTAAAAAAAGGATACGATGAATCAACATGCTGATGGAAAATTAGTTGTGATGCAATCTACAAGTGATAATATTTACGTTATAGTTGATTGGTAGTAGATCGTTTTGAGAAATGAGGATTATAGTTGACATGCAATTGACAGTTGGCACTCATAGTAGTACCCCAAAATACTGTAATCAACCTGGATCGGGATTTGACACTCATAGTAGTAGCTTCTTCTGTAGCTCTTCTAATAAATTATTTTTCATTAAATAAAGCTATGACACTTTTGCGAGCACCCAATTGTTTAGGGTCGAGTCATGGGTTGCTTTTCTTAGCTACCCGCAAATGCGGGTACCCACATATTCTGGTACCCGAATAACTAGGTAACCGGTTATGAACACCCTTAAACATCAAACTCTCATTAATCGATTACATTCTTTAAAGAAAAAAGTAAAAAAAAAGAACGATATTAACCCTATTGAATAACTAAAATGTAATGCAAAATATAGATTAACCTCGGGGCATCGCCCGGGTCAACAACTAGTTATAGCCTAAAACACTATAAAAAGTTATTATACGTATCTTTTTATACAATTTTTTTACAAAAACTGACTATATTATTAAAAGGGATATTATCTCAGATAACCCTGACTTATAGGCCTTTTTCCAATATAACCCTGACTTTGGCAGACCTGTCTCCGATAACCCTGAACTTGATTTTCGTCATTAAACTGGATGGAATTAGTCACGGCGTTAAGTAGACCCTAACTTGGTTTGACTTTTGCTAAATTCATCTCTTTCTCTCTCTTGTTCTTCATCTCTTCTCAAGCATTCATCAATGATTTCCACCACTTTCTCTCTCTTCAACTTAGGTAAATCTCTTTAATCTTTAAAACCACCATCATCCAGCCACTACTCCAAAACTAGAACAAAAAGAAAATCACAAAAATCGCAAATAATATCATTACCACATCAATAATCTCTTGAAAATGGACTGATACACCTATGTAAATTCTGGTGATTTGTAGAATTGTGTATAAGCTCCGAAACTTTGCTCAGTCGCATCTACGAGTTTTTAAAATCACAAACAATTCACTTAATCCTAATTCAAAATACATCTCAATCATCATTGTAGCAGTAGCTTCAAAATTTAAAGTCTTTGATGCAAAATGAAGTAATCATGATCCAAGAAATCAGCATAATGAAGAAGTTACATGTGCATCAATGACATTACTCTTACCACTTCAGCCGAAAAACTCTGCAGAAAAACAACATAATTCAACGAAAAACCCTAACTGGAAAGAAAAAGTAAAATAAAAGTTGATTGAGCCAAATTGAAAATGCAATTGGAGGAGAGAGAAAAAGAAAACCACAACCTTGTGAAAGGACCAACACGTTGTTCACCAGCATAAGATTTGAAGTTCCTCATGACCATCTCTTTAATGAAGAGTCTCGGAGTTTGAGAACTCGGCTGAGTTGACTCAGTGGCATTCAATGCCGTGTTCAGTGGCGGATCCAGGAATTTATGAATGGTGGGTCACTACCGACTAGGTTGCACATAGACGGATACGGGGGGTTCGGATACGGGTACGAGTTTGGATGCACACACCCATAACGGATCATCCATGAATTTAAAAAAACTACTTGAAATAAAATCATTTCATAACTAATAATAGTTCATATTACAATAAAATACAGTGTGTTTTAGTAAAAAAAACTTGAGATATTCGGTTGCGTTTTCTTTCATTTCATTCTGAAATTTAAATTATAATTTTTAATTAGATACAACAATTCAATTTGTCAAACATATCAATCAAATTCACTTAAACGATGCAAATTTAATCTCATATCAACGCATTATGCATATATACCAAATAATTTCACATTAGAGGGAATCTTAGCCATCTCCAACTAATTCCACCAGCACATACAACACATAAAACCAAAGGCTCATTCATGGCCTCTCCGAAAACTTCACATGATAATTGATAGGTCCAATTCTAAAAATCCTAAAACAAGGGTTTTAGTGCGTTACCTGAACACAATCAATCAAACCTTCAAAGCTAATCCAATGTTCATAACGTCATAATCATCATTCACCAATTAGCCACTGTAACAAATTATATTAAATTAACAACAATAAATATAACAATAATAAGTCAGTAATATAACAACAATAAATTTACACCAATAATATATGTTATATCACCAATTACCACAATAATATAAATTAACAACAATAAATTTCAAAGACAACTCATCCCACATCAATTATTAGGAAATGCAAAAGTTAAGGAAATCCAAGATCAGAGAGAGAAATTACACACTTGTTTACATCGATTGAGGTTCTGATAATTGAGCCCAAGAAAGGAACTCCAACTAGTCTTGGTGTTGATTGCTAGTAGAGCAACCATCACAGCCACCACCATTGCCGCCGATAGCAATTTGTTGCTACTCTCACCATTCTTCTCATTCTTGTCTGCCATTTTCTTTGCCCCCGCCATTGAAACCCCAAGTCATGCTTCAAAAGAAAAACCCCCAAACCAAATCCTGTAGAAATGAAACATCTTCAAACACCAAAATTACTCTTTCGAATAACCAAACCAAACTTCAAATACAACAAATTGAAGCATTAATTGAGCCAAAAATCAACAAAAAACGAATGCAAAAACAGAACCCTAAATCCATGAAACTAAAAACTTGAACAACAAAATTCATATTTTAGGCGAAATGGAAAGTCTAACATACAGATTGACGAGCGGATTACAAATTGAAATCTTGAGAGGGATTCGTGCTGCCAAGAACAACGAATTTTTGGTTCTTTTTACTGAAGAGGGAGGAAGGTAAAGTGAAGACAGAGAAAGAGAGGAGAGAGAATGAAGAGAGAGAGGGGAGAGACTGTACTCTACCTTTTTTTTGTTTTTTTTTTTTAGAAAATTACTTCATTTTTTTTTTAAATAATGGTGGGTCACGTGACCCACCATGACTAAGCCTACATCCGCCACTGGCCGTGTTGGTTGCCGATGATTCCATCTCTTTCCCCATTTTTACCTTTTTCTCTTCTCTAATTTCTCATTTCTCCATCTATACTCTTAGCTTTCCAACGAACTCTTTCTCTCTCCTCAACAATTGGACTCAAAATCTAAATCTTGGTTAGTGATTTCGCAGCTCACTGATCTCAATTTTATAGCTCTATTTCCTTAATTTGATTTCGTCATTTCGTGCGCAATTAAGAGATTTCTTGAATTTGATTTTGTGGCTTTTTGTTTTATTTTGTTATGTTTTGGATTAAATTTTTAATCTGGAGAATTGATTGAGAAAAAAAAATAAGAGAATGATGGGCTTGAGAAGAGATGAAGCACAAGAGAGAGAAAGAGATGAATTTAGCAAAAGTCAAACCAAGTTAGGGTCTAGTTAACGCCGTGACTAATTCCGTCCAGTTTAATGACGAAAATCAAGTTCAGGGTTATCGGAGACAGGCCTGCCAAAGTCAGGGTTATATTGGAAAAACGCCTATAAGTCAGGGTTATCTGAGATAATATCCCTTATTAAAAATAGACTATATTATACAATAACAGACTATATAAAAGGTGATTATATCGTACACAATCTGACTATATCATATGGTTTGCGGTGCACACAATAAATTATTGTGAACCCCGCTCATTCAAGTTTTTTTTTTGCAATATTAGTTAACAGATCTGGTCAGGTGGGGTTCGCGTTCGGTTTGAACGTGTCTTAGTCCAAAACCTAATCCATTTATTAAACTGGTTGAAAAAATCAACCCTAACTCGACCAATTTATTAAACAGGTTACCTATTTAACCCATTTTTTATATTTCTTACTATTAAATTTTAATTAAAACTAATTATTTTTCAGTAAGAAATAGACCTAAAAGTATGCATGATTAGAGTTTCTTTTATAAATGTGTTATATGATTAGTATTTCTTAGATTTTCACTAAATTTCAATATAAATTTTTGGGAAATCTATATGTAAATGAGTTAAATTGGTCAAAACAAGTTAATTTCGGGTTAGAAGTGTCAAACGTAACCTAACCCATTTAACTAAACGTGTAAGTTGTGAAAATCCTAATCCTAACCTGCTATTTTTGGATTTAGCCGGTTGAGTCAAATTTTCCCAGCTCTATTACTCAACCTACTAGTGTGTAGGATTTTTACTTTAGTTAAGAAATTAGATCCTACACACTAGTAGATTGAGTATTAGAGCTCTCTTATGACAAGGGTTTCATTCTAATTCATCCGACCTTTTTAATGAAAAGATAAACTAAAATACCGTCTGTTTTTGCGCGCTTGCACAATTCATACAAGTTTCTGACACTGAACTAATTCATACTCATACAACTATCAGCTTTACCGTCGCCATTAATGGAGAAAAAAATAATGTCTATTCTATCAAATTTCGTTTAATTTTTCACGAAAAAAAAAGAAGAAGCTATTATCCATACTATCTCCCCTTTTCTCTCCATCTTTATATATATGAAAAATTTAAAGGCTCACATTGGAGATCAATTATATTCCCAACTCAAATAATAAAAATAAAATATATTTGAAACTCAAATTATATGCTCGTTGTTAAAAAATTATACAAGTATCTGATTTGTCCTATATTCTCTTGCTTATACCAAAATCATAATATAGAATGTGAATACTAGGTCTATTTGAGACTTTGAGTCATAAATTTTATGAACCTGAATTGGATCACCGTATTTTTCATAATTATAGATACCCTTTCAATCTAACTATGGACATTATGCCAAATATTATAGAAGTTTCATTTGTGAAAGAAACGATAATGGGGAGGTGATAAATTATCATGGAATTATTACTATTAACTATAGAAGTTTCATGAAAAAATAATATACAGTAAGTTTCTGACAATATGCAAAGATTATTGAAAAAGTAATCGCCATATCATGCTATGATCAATCGACCCAGTCTAGCCTTGCCGCTACTAATATCAATCCTGTATTCCTATATAGGTGAGATACATCTTGGTTTTTGAATTTCAAAGATCTACTAAATAATAAAACAATTATAAGAAACTTACATAATTAGCTTTGCTTTTCTTTCGTGGTTCTCATTGTTATATTACCGAACAATACAAAGAACAAATTTCCGGTAACGGTTTACATGAAAAAACGAATAAAGATTAACTATTTTCGGCAACATCTAGACTTACCTAAATCCTGTCCCCAAACCAAAAAAACCAGGCCGGGCCCAAAATCGGATCAAAAAATTCTACCCAAATCCATGTATTTTTCGGGTCGGTTGGACATACTTTGATTATGTATAAAATACTCAATTTTTCTCTTGGCAGTTTGCATTTTACTCACCATCTTCAACCAAATAAGCTTCTTCTTGCTTCATGGTTTTCAACGTGATTCATAGTAGTAGAAGAAAGCTGCATTAAAGCGGTTACGAGAGATTAAACGGTGGAGAAAATGGGTCATCTACTGCCTAGGGTCAGGTGACTTACCGATCAGGGTAATGTTTTCGACAGTGGAGTCACCGTTCAAGAGAGTGTTTTTGCCGGGAGAGTTACCAGTCTGGGGAGTGATTTTGCTAGAACGGTGGGTCATTTGAAATGGAGAATCCATAAACTCAACTTTGTGGGTTCGGAGCCGATAAAAAATATCATAATCATTCACTTAAAAAAGTCAGTATATTAACTCATTATCATTATATTGGATTCGGAGATTCTTTTGAAGTAGGAGAAGAGCAAGCGGGCGACTTTTATGACTTTCCAGCACGATCTTTCCCGAAAAAAAGAACCTAAAGCCTTCATATATAGTTACAAAACAACACAATCTACACAAGCAATAACGAAATTTTGGTGACCCAAATGGCCCAAAACTAATACATTCAACATTTGAACAATTTAGTATTTATGCAATATAAGAAAGGCGAGACAAATAGGCAATAAGGAAAGGTGAAGTGACCATAAATGCAAGTCCAAGACATATGAAAGAAATAATATGCAGTAAGTTTCTGACAATATGCAAATATCATTGAAAAAGTAATCGCCATATCATGCTATGACCAATCGACCCAGTCTAGCATTTGATAGAAATTATGTGATGGAAGTGTAGTGGACTTTATGTTTTTATCAAAACGAAGTTGATATATTTGTTGTAGTTGTTGATTGAAAGTAATAACGTGGAGATTGTGGATTTTGTGAATTCATTACCTCACAATTACAAGTTTACAACTAGTGCCTATTTATAGAGCACTATGTCGGTGATACATTTCTTCACAATTTTTCTAGTTTAGTCTAGGTAGTTTAGGATAGTAATATGTCTAGATTTTCTAGGATATTTTACTTAGACTTTGATATTTTACTTAGACTTTAACTAGATCTTTCTAGCTATTTAACATTAGATTATTGCATTGATATTTTCATGGTATATCTTAGATTTTTCTAGATTACTATTTTAATAGTCTTGCAACTACTAATATCAATCATGTATTCCTGTAAAGATGAGATACATCTTATTCTTTGAATTTCAAATATCTAATTAATAATAAAACAATTAAAAGAAACTTACGTAATAAGCTTTGTTTTTCTTTCGTGGTTCTCATTGTTATATTACCGAACAATACAACGAACAAATTTACGGTAACATTTAGGTTTACCAGGAAAAAAAAAGATTAACTTTTTTAATTATAAGCTAAAAATACCGCTTATCCAAACCCGCTTGATACTATCCAAACCCCCTCAATCCTGCTTCATACTATGCGGCCCCAAATCAGCATAAACTTTGTCAATCACGACAAGTTCCCAAACCCCTGCTAAAAGATGAAAATTATAAGCTAAAAATGTAATAAAAGTACTTATTATAAGATATATTAACCAAAAAAATTTACATGATTGAAGATGTTGTGTCCACAACTTTGGACTGGTTGATAAAACCCAAATAGCCCAAAGAGAAAACAGCAAGGACACTCACTTCAATCCACCATTTATTCTTGAATGTGTCTCTAATTAACAAATTGGAAACTTCATCGAACTCTTCGTGTGTCGCTACTTCGAGAAGGTCACGAGAATCTGAGAAATGAGAAGTAGCGTGGGGGCTCCATTGGGGCTAGAGATGATCAAATAGCGGGTTGGGTCGTCCCTATAAAAATTGCCAACTAGTTGGGCCGGGTCGGGCAGACCAAAACTCAGATTAATTTTTTGTGCCCAAAACCCTCTTTTTCGGACCAAAAATAGCGGGCTTTCTGGGCCAAAAATCGGCAGACTGAAAATTAGACTAAAAAGTCATTTAGGCTTACCCAAATCCTGTCCCAAATCAAAAAAAATCGGGTCGGACCCAAAACTGGACCAAAAAATTCTACCCAAGCCCAAATATTTTTCGGGTCGGGCTGGACATACTTTGATCACGTATAAAATACTCAATTTTCCTCTTGGCAGTTCACATTTTACTCACCATCTTCAACCAAATAAGCTGCTTCTTGCTTCATGGTTTTCAGCGTGATTCAGAGTAGTAGAAGAAAGCTGCGTTAAAGCGGTTACGAGAGATTAAACGGTGGAGAAAATGGGTCATCTGCTCTTTAGGGTCAGGTGAGTTACCGATCAGAGTAGTGTTTTCGTCGGTGGAGTCACCGTTCAAGAGAATGTTTTTGTCGGGAAAGTTACCAGTCAGGGGATTGATTTTGCCAGAACAGTGGGTGATTTGAAATGACGGATCCAGAAACTCAACTTCGTGGGTTCGGAGCCGATAAAAAAAATACCATAATCATTCACTTAAAAAATTCAGTATATTAACTCATTATCATTATATTGGATTCGAAGATTCTTTTGAAGTAGGAGAAGAGCAAGCGGACGACTTTTATGACTTCCCATCACGATCTTTCCCGAAAAAAAAGAACCTAAAGCCTTCATAGTTACAAAACAACACAATCTACAAAAGCAATAACAAAAATTTGGTCACCCAAATGGCCAAAAACTAATACATTCAACCTTTGAACTATTTACTATTTATGCAATATAAGAAAGGGGAGGCAAATAGGCAATAAGGAAAGGTGAAGTGTGTAACACCCCGTAATTTTCACTCTTTATTTTTGGTGTTAGTTTATTTTAAAATGATATTTTTTTCGTAAAAATAAATAATTTATTATTTAGATTATTTTGGAACGTGTTGTGAAAATGTGTATATATATTTATATGTTGTGATATATTTATATATATATTTATTTTAAGTTGTTAGTTATTTATTTTAAAGGTTATATTAATTTCGTTATTTGTTTAGGCGTTTAGGATGCTGTTTTGTCGCGTAGCGTTTTTGTAACGTTGTTGGACCGACTTGGGTGATGAAATGTTGCATCGCATGTGGCGTGCTAGTGTGTTTATTATATTTATATTTATAATATAATTTATTAGAATTATTTTCATTATTAAGTATTTTCAAGGTTTAGGCGCGATTTAGGAATTAACCGTTTTATCGCGTATCGGGCTTTCGGAGCATGGATCGTTGTTGAATTTGGGCCGAAAGTTTTGTGGGTGTGTTGGGCTTGGGGCAGCCGGCCAAGTGAAGGATTTAGGAGAGCCTTCTCCTTTCTTTTCTCTTTTGTTTTCCTTAAGACTCTTTGATGCCTTATAACCCCCATAACCCCCCTTAATGATTTCTTTAATTAAACCTCATTAAACCTCTTAATTCACTTCAAATTCTGATTAGAAAATCAGAATCCTTTGGCTGCCATTCTCCATATTTTCGTCCATCATCATCATCATCATCACCATTTTCATTCTCTCAAATTTTCTTCATTTCTTCTCTTTGATAATTGTTCGTGAATTGTTTTTGTGGCTTTTTCCTTATACTTGGTGCTTGGAATTTGAAGAAGAAGAGGGTCACACACCTATTGTGGGGATTTCCAGAAGTTTTCAGCTCGCCTCCGACGATCCAGGTAACTAGTTGTTATCCTAGAATCATAGTGATTAGAGTAGTATTCGGTATTAGATTAATACGTTAGGAATTATCTAAAATACTTTTTGAATGAGATTTTTGACGAAATTATACATGAACATACGTGACACATGCTATGTGAATACTGTGTAGAGAAAAATAATTTTTTCATGATTTTTAATATTTATTTGATTTAATTAGTATCTTGTACGTTTTTGGCTAAATTTCATAATAATTATTGAACGACTGTTAAAATTGATGAAATCATTTTTCTTAGATCATGTTACATGCGTATAATGTATTCCATGCCTTAGAATAATTTTTATCTACTGTTTACTGTTTTAATTAATTGATATATCTGTTTTTGTAATTTATGTTCTGTCAGTATATAATTCATGAAAATTATTTGTAGAGGAAGAAAAATTGATTTATTTGAATAATATGTATTACCGTGAGTTTTTACATGTTATGTGAATTTTTAGTAATTTTTGAGCGTCTTTTTATATTTTTAATTATTATTATGGCTTATTTGAGGAATCTGTATATTAACTGTTAAAAATACTTTTTGAGTCCTAAAATTATAAATAAAAATTGTACCATGTCAGTAGAGCCATTAGGGTCGTATGATAATTTTTGTGTGATTTTACTGCTCGAATTTGTTAGTTTCATAATTATTATGGTGTTTTTGTGATGAAATTGAGGATACACTTTTAAATTGTTTGAAGGCTTGTAAATCAGATATAATTTATAATTTAATATATTCTGGGTTGCTGATTTTCAGTAGTATACAGTATGCATCATTTTGGTAACCACATGTTTAGGTTTGATTTATGGAATAAAATGATTTAATTGTTATTACTCTTTTAATGAATATGATTTAGAGTTAATTGGTGATGTATTGGTGATTGAGTGTGGTTGCTGTAAAAACCAGTATATTGTCATTTTTGATGTTTGGGAATGTTCAAGTGTTATTGTGAGAATTATTTGTTGATTATTGTATAAGTGATTTATTCTGAGGAATTATGAAGAACTGTTTGATGAACTGTGGGTATAAGGCCGGGTGGCATCCCCTTTTTGATGAATATTTTTGATGAATGATACTTAGTTTGTATGCATGATTGTATTTTGAGATAAGAATATCCGGTGGGATAGATGTAGTCCCCGGTTAAGAACATGCCAACCACCTGGTTTTGCGAACTAGGGGTACACTCGGGTTAATTGTTGTCGTCCGAGAGGTCGGGGAGTTCTCGCGTGTTCTACCCCGCATCGGGAGTTTGGCCATTCTTAGACACGGGAAGTGGGGAACGTAAGCCCATAGACCGACCTGGAGATTGCGATCGACAAACCTTAGGAAGTGATTTGCGAATCACCGGCGTTCGATTTCGACTCAATAACTTGTTGTATTTTGATTTATTATTATTATTTATTTATATTGGAATTATGTCACTCACTATATTTACTTATTGTTGATGATCTCTTGATTTATCTATGAGCCTTAAGATTTCTATGTGCATGATATGATGTAATGATGGCATGTTATTCCTTTCTTAGTAATCTACCTCTGAATGGTGCTTTGATTGCTATTGTTCTGGGAGAACTGCTAGTTACTCCCCACTGACTGTGGAAATATGTAATATAATCTTGCAGATGGAAATGAATGCTAGGCTTTTGACTGCTTGGGCTAGCAGTGTGAGAGTTGGTTGTGAGAAGAAGCTTCTAGTTCTGTCTTTGGTAGATGAACTCTATATAGGCCATAGGGAGACTTATTTTTGGATTGCTTTCAAGGATATTAGTTTTATTTAAGTTTATTTTGGGAGACTTGCATGTCTCATGGTATTTTGGATTTGATAGTATGATACAATTTGGGATACTTCTTTTATGTTAGAACTATGATGTTTACTCGGAGATTTATTCCCTTTTAAGCTATGAATTTTGAGTTATTATCTTTATTTATTGTTTTAGAGTAGCATAACCGTCCCGACGTTATTTCCGCTAACGTCATTTTTAGTATTTCTTAATTAGACTTTGTTAGTATCTTAGTAGTAGAAGGACGGGGTGTTACAAAGTGACCATAAATACAAGTCCAAGAATGTCATTTGACAAGTAACAATGTCTTTAATCAATAAATACTACAAGTCTGAAATAAAAAAAAAGCATGGGTCTTAATTTCTCAAACAAGAAAATATTATTATTACAAGCAACAAAAAAAAGAGTTTTTTTTAGAGTTCAGGCAAATAGGCAATAAAGAGAAGGTGAACTGAATACTCATGTTAAACACTTATAACCCTTTTAAAAATACACGGTATGATATTAGTATAGGAAATTATTTCCCATTACTTGAGTTTGGTCCATTTACAACTTTAATACCCAAAATTAACATTTATATTTTTTTTCAGTCGTACGTGGAAGTTTGAGTTACTCGAAAGGGGTTATTTGGTGCTAATTTTTTTTTATATTCATAACAATTATATAATTTTTTATAGTATTCATGGGTTGTGTTCTATACAAAGTGGTGCAATTTGTACTAATGATGGTAAGAAAATGTGGTATTATGTTACTAACTTTAATCAAATATCAACTTTTCAAAACACTTACTAGTTTAGATATATTTGGATCTTGTTCTTTTGAACTTATTTTGGTTGAACTGAACTGAACTTATCTTATTTTTGCTGAACTGAACTTATTTTTGCTGAACTAAACATATTTTGGCATAACTGCGCTGAACTGAACTTATTTTGGCTGAACTGAACTTATTTTTGCTGAACTGAACTGTATTAACATAATATTATCAATACTTATTATTATAATAATCAATAAATATTAACATAATTCAATACTAATTATTATTATTTTATTATTTTATAATAATAAATAATAAATAATAATAATAAATAATAATAATAATAAATAATAAATAATAAATAATAAATAATAAATAATAAATAATAAATAATAAATAATAAATAATAAATAATAAATAATAAATAATATATAATATATAATATATAATATATAATATATAATAAATATTAAATATTAAATAATAAATAATAAATAATAAATAATAAATAATAAATAATAAATAATAATTAATAAATAATAAATAATAAATAATAAATAATAAATAATAAATAATAAATAATAAATAATAAATAATAAATAATAAATAATAAAAAATAAATAATAAATAATAAATAATATATAATACTCCCTCTGTTTTTTTTTATCTTTCTCACTTGGAATCTTGACACTATTCATACTTAGAGGGAATCTTCTCAATTCTTTTCAATTTATAAGAAAAAATATAGTCATGTGGGGTCTTGTTTGATTCGTCTCAATTAGTACGTTATTAATATTCAATCGTTATAATTTTTACTAATATATAATAAAAGATATTTAAGTTCAAAGATGTGCATTGGGAGACGCGCACAGGAAAGTGAGAAGGATAAAAAAAACAGAGGGAGTATATAATAAATAAATAATAAATAATATATAATATATAATATATAATAAATAAATAATAAATAATAAATAATAATAATATATAATAATAATAATAATAAAAATAATAATAATAAATAATAAATAATAAAAAAAATAATAAATAATAATAACAATAAAAAATAATAAATAATAAATAATAATAATAATAAATAATAATAAATAATAATATATAATAAATAATAAATAATAAATAATAAATAATAAATAATAAATAATAAATAATAAATAATAAATAATAAATAATAAATAATAAATAATAAATAATAAATAATAAATGAAGTAATAAATAATAAATAATAAATAATAAATAATAAATAATAAATAATAAATAATAAATAATAAATAATAAATAATAAATAATAAATAATAAATAATAAATAATAAATAATAAATAATAAATAATAAATAATAAATAATAAATAATAAATAATAAATAATAAATAATAAATAATAAATAATAAATAATAAATAATAAATAATAAATAATAAATAATAAATAATAAATAATAAACAATAAACAATAAATAATAAATAATAAATAATAAATAATAGATAATAGATAATAAATAATAAATAATAAATAATAAATAATAAATAATAAATAATAAATAATAAATAATAAATAATAAATAATAAATAATAAATAATAAATAATAATAATAATAATAATAATAATAATAATAATAATAATAATAATGATAATAATAATAATAACAATAACAATAAAAAATAATGAAAATCAACAAAATAAAAAAAATAAAAAATAAGAAATACAAATTCATCGTTATTATAATTATAATATTAATAATAATAACAATATTAATAGTAATATTGAAAACAAAAATAATAATTACAACATTAGACAAGACTGAACTTATTTTTGCTGAACTCAACTTATTTTTACTGAACTGAAATTATTTTTACTTATTTTTGCGGAACTGAACTGAACTGAACTTATTTTTGCTAAACTGAACTTATTTTTGCTGAACTGAACTGAAAATATGTCCAAAAGAACAGGGCCCATAGTCAAAATTGTGCATTGAAAAATGTGTAAAGTTTATACATTAAGTGAAGGAGTTTTACATATTTCAGTAATTTTATATAAGAGGACAACTTTAAAAAGATTGGGTTTTTACCCCTTGTTTTAGGGTTATCTTTTTTCTACGTTGTGCCCCTAATATTTTTCTTCTTTCAAGTTTTGCTCATCCATTTATCACTAGGGAAAAAAAAGGAAGGAATGCGCTGGAAGGGCTGCGTTTTTTTTTAAAACGCAACCCTTCTTGTATGAAGGGCTGCGGTTTTAAAGGAAACCGCAACCCTTTTAGTGAAGGGCTGCGGTTAACAAGAAAACACAACCCTTCGTACTGTATGAAGGGCTGCGGTTTTTAGGCTAACCGCAACCCTTCACTTTCAATTTTTTTTTGATTCAAATTGCGCGCATACATACAGTACCCCTATTTCAATTTCCCTCCCTTAGACAAAATTCACGAGCGAACTTCCCCTTGCACGTAACCCTACCTCCGCCACCACATTGACCCACCACCACTGCGCCACCACCACGCATTTCACGCACCACCAGTGCGCACCGCCACGACGACGCACCAACTGCATTGACGCCACCACCAGTGCTCCACCACCACGCATTGGTTCATTCTCTCCTCCACTGCATTGACGCCACCACCAGTGCTCCACCGCCACGTAGCTGCACCACCTTGCGCTCCTTCTTCTCTTCTCTCCTTCACTACTGCATTGTTTGTGGAGCATCCCTTCTCTCACTCTATTTCGGTAAATCCTCTCTCACTCTCTCTCCTCTTTTACATTTCTCTAATTTTTGTTAATTTCATTGGATTTTGAAATCAACTTCTATTTTTTGTTGTAAAATGTGCTTGTATTAGCTGAAACAGTGATTGTAGGGGGTGGGTAGGGGTGGGGGAGTCTTTGGGCGGAGTGGTGGGGGAGGGCTGGCGAGGGGGTGGGGAGGGCTGTGGATCTTTGGGCAGGGGGTGGGGGAGGGCTGGCAGGGCTTGGGGGAGGCCTTAGTATCCCATACTATTGGTTACATGAGTGCGCTAGTGATTTACCCGCTCATAGTACAATTGAGGTTCCTTTGGGGGAGCAACAATTCCACTAGCTTGAGGAGTCATCGACATTCATTTCTAAGGTCGATATTAAAGAATTCTTATGTGGGGTAGAGTTGAATGTTTCCATGATACAAACATTCATGAGGTAATACATAAGTATATAAATTAAATATACATATACATATGCCTTAAGTAGTTTTCAATTCAACTTCCATAATAAGTAAGTTTACTTTTAATCAATATGATTTCTCAGGTTATTATACAATGAATTGATTGCAACATCTAGTGATGAGTCAATGTTTGCTTGGTTATGTCCAAACATAATACGAGATGACAATTGCTTACAAAACAATTAAAGCCGAAGTGAAAGAGTATCTCGATATGAGTTTCAAAGCATCATCTCGTTTTGGATATCATCAGATCATTCTTGTTCCTTATATTGAAAATTATGCTTGTTAAACTCGCTTTACTTTTATTATTCGATAATTAAATTGACCTATTAATTGTTCTACGATTAATAATAACTATATTTTCTTGTTGTAGGGCTCATTGGACACTGCTTGCGATATGTTTGTCACGTAACGAAGTCTACCACTTTGATTCTTTGCGTCGACAACCACCACGGTCCTTACTAATCAAATCATTGTTAAATAGGTAGCCTAATCGAAACTCAATATATGCGCACTTATTAATATTACACATTATTCATCATCTTTATATATATAAACAGTTAGTACATCTAATCTTATAATAATGTATTGATGTAGTGTGATGAAGCATATTAGTGCAACAGGACTTCGAGCACCAAAAGCTCCTGTTTGGATATCAGTCGAGGTAACATGACTAATTTATTTGTCCTTATATAGAAACAATTTTAGCCACATACTACACATCTAACATGAATGTCATTGGATGCATCCTTTGGTGAACATTTAGTGTCCGCAACAAGATGATGGACTTGCATGTGGCTATTACGTGCTGAGGTACATGTTCGATATCGTCAACCATTGCACTAACGTCGATGATCTTCAAAAGGTATGTAACTTATTAGTATATGTTAGTTTAGATTAGATCGATTGGTAATAGGTATTAATTGGTTTAGAAACCAAAGTAGCACATGCATATTTTTGGACCGAAAATGTCATTTTTTGGCCTATTTTTGCCTTTTACGCTTCCAAATCGTACTTATCGAGTCATTTAACCCCAAATTCATTTTGAACATGATAATATGAGGCATAATATAACTATTGTGTAGATTTTCAGGCTTGCAATTGTTGTAGGTTGAATTTTGGGAACGAAAAGGGTATTTTAGGCCTATTTTTGCCTTTTCGCGTCCAATTCGTACTTATCGCGTCATTTAACTCCAATTTCATTTTGAACATGATAATATGAGGTATAATGTAACTATTGTGTAGATTCTTAGGCTTGCATTTGTTGTTGATTGTATATCGGGAACATAAATGTGATTTTAGGCCTATTTTTGCCTTTTTGCGTCCAATTCCTGTTTCTCGAGTCATTTAACTCCATTTTCTTTTTGAATATGATAATATGAGGTATAATATAACTAGTGTGTAGAGTTTTAGGCTTGCATTTGTTTTTGATTGAATTTCGGGAAGGTATATGTTATTTTTAGAACAACTAACTACGGTAAATGATTGAATTCTTATATTATGTGTTTATTCCTTGGTTGTTTTGCAAGGTTTATATGAATAACACACCAAGTTTGAGGGCCTTCACCACAGACGAATTACATGAAGTTCGGGATAAGTTGGCGTCCCACCTTTGTGATGATTGCTTATGATACATTTTGGTGGAATTCGTGCTATAATTAGCTACATCTACTAGTTTGTATCAATTTTATGTACACTTTTAACATTATTAAATATGCATATTTAAAGTTAATTATTACGTTCAAAAACTTGTCATATATTATTGCAATTTGATCGGTTTTTTTTTGTGTCGGAGGGAGGTTTTGGGTGGGGGGTGGGGTGGGGGCAGAGGGTGGGCTGGGCCGGGCTGGACTATGGGGCTCGTTGGGTCTTGGGGTGGTCGGGCAGCAATGGGTGGAGGGGCCGGCGAGAGGGTGGGGTGGGGTGGGGGTGCGGGGAGTGAAGGGGGTGGGGGTGGGGTGGGGGGGGGGGGGGAGTGCATGGGGTGGGCGGGGCTTGGGGGGGAGTGCGGGGGGTGGGGCTGGGGTGGGCGGGGCTTGGGGGAGTGCAGGGGGGGGGGGGGGGTGGGGCAGGGGGTGGGGGGGGGAGTGCGGGGGCGGGGCGGGGGTGGGGGGGGGTGGGGCGGGGGTGGGCGGGGCTTGGAGGGGAAGTACGGGGCGGTGGGTGGGGGGGGGGGAGTGCAGGGGTGGGGCTGGGTGTGGAGGGGGCATGGCGGGGGGGAGTGCGGGGATGGGGTCTGGGGACGGGGGCGGTGCGGGGGTGGGTTAGGGGTGGGGGCGGGGGGTGGGTAAGGGATGGAGGTGGAGTGGGCGGGGGTGGGGTGGGTGTGGGGGGTGGGCGGGGGTGGGGTGGCTGGGGGGAGTGCGGGGGTGGGGTGGGGGTGGGGGCGGGCGGGGGGCGCAGGGGTGGGGCGGGGGTGGGCGGGGGCGTGCGGGGCGCGGGCGGGGCGGGGAGCGCAGGGGTGGGCATGCAGGGCAGATTTATTTTAAAAAAAAAACATAGGAATACGAAGGGCTGCGGTTTTAAGCCTAAATCGCAGCCCTTCACTTAAAGAAGGGCTGCGTTTTCGCCTTAAAACCGCTGACCCTTCACTTAAAGAAGGGTTGCGGTTTAAGCCGAAAACGCAGCCCTTCGAGCTAAGAAGGGCTGTGTTTTTGGCCTGAACCGCAGCCCTTCGTTGTGAAGGGCTGCGGTTAAAAACCGCAGCCCTTCTTTTCTATTGAAGGGCTACGGAAAAGGCTGCTGGCCAAAAACGCAGCCCTTATGGCTGTTTTGACCGCATCCCTTCCTTATTTTTCCACTAGTGTATATTAGTACACTTCCCTTATTTTTTAGAATCTGCTAGGCGGAGAATCGAACCTGGGATGTCGGGAAGATCATAAATGCTTCTTGAAAACACAACTAACCACTGCTACACGCAAAGTATGACACACTAGTACAGAATCGACGATTTGCGTCGGATGTGAGGCGCCTATTTGCGTCGGACATGGGTCCGACGGCACAAGTCTCGACGCAGATCAGGATACAAGATCTGCGTCGGACAACGACGCGACGCAGTTGATTAGCTATTTGCGTCGGAACCTGCCTACCACGCGACGCACATGATGCTTCGCCCAACATACATAATGCATTTGCGTCTCCTATCTGCGTCGCATGCTGAGCCATGTGCGACGCAAATGATGATCATCTGCGTCGCACATGGCTCAGCATGCGACGCAGATAGGAGACGCCAAGTCATACCCCCACAACAACCCAGCAAGCCTACGGACCTACCATTTGCGTCGCATTAGTGCCACATGCGACGCAAATGCTTGTCATCTGCGTCGCATGTGGCACTATGTGCGACGCAAATGGTAGGTTTTTTTTTTTTTTTGGTTTTTAGCTTTTTCTTTCCACCACCATTCAGTTTGCAACATAATAAAAAAAAAAGATTAAAATACGCTTAATTGCAACAGATTTAATAACAATTCCAATATCTTTCATATTCCAAACCATGAGTTTTTACTCTTTACAATTGTTCTGTAATTAGAAAACATGAACAATAAAAATCTAAAATGAAAAAACTTATACAAATCATGTCTAGAAAGATCGAAATATAGAAGTTTGGTCTGCCATTTCTTCTCTTCCTCCACCAGATCTGAAAAAATAATTAAATAGGCGAATGATTTTTACAGTTAAAGGTTTGAAAAGCAAAGAACTTCAGAATTAAAGGTGAATACAAAAACCTGAAAATCGAAGAACTTTTGGAAATTTATTGAAGCAGGGCCCGAACTCATTGCCGATGAAACTGTGTTGTGCAACGGCATCAACGACTATGCTCCTCCTAACTCCTTCGGCAATCTTTTCGCACATTTCAAACACACACACAAAAAAAAAGTTAAAATTAATGAAAAATAAAGAGAGAGAAATCAAATTCAACTTGAAATTTTATAAAAATGAAATAAAGACCTTGAGAAACTGAATCGAGGAAGAGATCGCGAGGTAATTGATCAAGAGAAACTCGAAACGATCTCAATATATGACGAAATCTTCTTTCTCTCTCTACTTGAAACAGATCTAGAAGAAAAAAAGAAGCGCTGAAGAAGACCGGTGATGGATGCGGCGGAGGTTTCAAGGAGATGAGTGTCGTAGTTGATGAAAGAGATTAAACAGATCTAGGACAAGGGATGGAAGAGTGAGAAGGTGAGAGAAACGGCTCAAAGGAATTGGGTTAAATGGGCATTTTATATGAGAAGGTTATGTGCGTCGCACATAAGGCCCATGCGACGCACTTAACAATTTTTTAGGTTAATTTAACCCTTATCAGCTCAAATCATCTGCGTCGGATGGACCATAGAGTCCGACGCAAAAAACAGATAGGGGAGTATCCAAGGTCTGATCGATGCAGCTATGTGCGTCGCATCTTCTCAGCACGCGACGCAAATATCCGGATCTCAACATCTGCGACGCACATGAGCTACGTGCGACGCAAATCGTGTCTGTCATTTGCGTCGCGTCCTCATTATGATGCGACGCAAATGACCCTTCCCCGTCGCATGTTTTCTGATGTCCGATGCAAATAGGCTCTTCCTGAGCTTTTGCGTCAGTTCTTCGAGGGTGCGACGCAAATAACCCGACGCAAATTGACAATTCTGTACTAGTGACAGTATAGTATTGCTAGTTTATTTCCTATATACAGTTTAAACTCAGGTTTTTTTCCCAACCAAAATTTTAAAATTTGTTTAGGGGTAATATATTTGCCCCTGTATGACATGAAATTGACATCCATTGATATTAGATTTGGAAATAAGTTATTTAAATTTGCGAATTTGAGCCTGGTTTGCTTTGTTTTGGAAAAAAAAAAATTGGTTTCAGGTATCTTTGTGCTTTGAAGTGCCTTCAATTCTCATGAGTTATTATTGGCCACTGAGGACGACATTTGGGTTTCTAGAACCCAATGTTGGCGGTTAGCTGTTAATGTTTAGCAAACAACTCAAGCGAATAACAAAAAAGCTGCTCCGAGTACCTTTTCCATGTTATATCTTATTTTCATGTGAGTTAGATCAATTAGTAGCCTGGAAAATAAAGCTTTTTAAGATTATAAGGTCGAAGGATGGAAGATAATTCATAAATTATTTAAACGCCAAGAGAGCAAGCGCGAAAAACTAATGTATGCCACATACCAGCATGTTAAGGCATATATGTTTCTTTGGACATCATTTCTACGTGGAATTGGATGTAAAAGATACGATTGGGTGCATGCGTATGAAATTATTGATGCTTGGATGTTGTAGAAACCAAAAGGTCGAACATGGTTATAAACTATACAAATACTACAAAAAACGGAGACACGTTATCTTCACTTATTAGAAATAATTGTGAATTATTGGTGATCATAATTGAGACCTAGCTGGATATATTGAAAGTAATTTGGGTCTAGAATAAGTTACTACATTCGTTTCATATTAGATGCTACACTTTTCAAAACACGGACTCCTAGACAATTTTTGGAGAGGAGAGACATAGAGAGAAAGAAAAATGGGGACCCATGTGATAGGAGAGAGATAGAGAGTATTTATTTCCCAAAAAAGAAAGTGCAGCATCTAATATGAAACACCCCATTATAGAAAGTATAGCATCTAATATGAAACAGAGGTAGTATTTTAAGTTTCAGGCAGCCCCGTTTCTGAGATTTTGGAGCGCAAGGGCGAACCTATATATTAGGGCCCTAATTAGGTCTAAGTTTTTTGAATGTTTGATTTTTCGGTCCAGACCAAAAAAATAAACAGTTGTTTGGTCTGAATTTTTTGAAGTTTTGATTTTCAGTTTGGATCGGGAATAATTTTCTTTGTTGGCTTTTACATAACTTCTATAGCAAATTTAATTTAACAATATTTTTATGTAATTTTATGGATATTACATCAAAAAATTATTATTATATAATAATTTTGGTCGAAAAAATAAAGTATTAAAATTCAGAATTTGCAAAACCTAAAAAAATCGAATAAAGAACAAAAATTGCAGAGAAAAGAGATAAATTACCCAAAATTTTTGAGCGTTTTACATTGAATTGGAAAACAAGTGGGAGAATTGAATAAGAAACTGAATTGATTGAAAAAGTTATGAGTTGAAGAATAAGCGTAATTCTTGGCCGCATTTGCAGCAGTGGTCTTTTTTTTCCTTTAGTCTCTCTACTTTTTTCCTTTTTTTTATACTTTTCCTTTATTTTCTCTTTTGCCTTTACTTATTTGGGGCTTGGGCGATGTGTTTTGGGCCCTAGGCACCTGCCCCTATCGCCTAGGCCCAAATACGGTCCTGGTTTCAGGTTGGATGTTGTCTTAGGCAAAAGTGGGAAACTACCCTAATATGTTCTATATTAACATTCTATCAAAATTATATACAAGATCATCAAAATGTTAGGAGTTCTTTTTAATTATATACAAGATCATCAAAATGTTAGGAGTTCTTTTTAATTATATACAAGATCATCAAAATGTTAGGAGTTCTTTTTTATTTATGACAAACAACTTAAGAAGTGCTAGTTATTCCATTTGAATTTGAAACCAATAAATAATAATGACATAAGAATCTTAAACTAACAACTAATTACACATTAATGTTATCAAAAGAAAATACTAGTAGAGTACTCATCTATACTAATATATTAAAAGGCGTGCGTGACAACGTATACATGCCACGTGACACCTCTGTTACTCTACTAGAATTGTTCAATGTGTACATATGTCATGTCAATTAACAAAAGCAAAATTGGCTTGCAACAAGATTTGAACACGTGACCTCTTGCTATTATACATAGCACAATTACCATCTCAACCAACTTTTAATCATACTTTAAATGTCCATAGTATTATATTTGTATATTTTAAATGTTGAGTTTTCTTTAATATATTTTAATGCGAATGGAATAAAAATGCATATCAAGTTTGAAAAACAATATCACCCGGGGCTACGCCCGGGCCCAAATACTAGTTAGTCATTATAAATGAGAAATAATAATTGAGATTATCTCTATTATATAAGAAGGCAACACATGAAGTAAGATAATCATATCTCTATCTCTGTTATATTATACTCCCTCCGGTCTTTATTAGCTTACTCTTTTCTTTTGCACAGAGTTTTAGGAGGAATAGTATTGTGGGGCATACTAAGAGAGAGAAAAGATTAATTTATACTAAAGTTGAATGTATGTGTGATGGAAAGTTAGTGGACCCATTCCAAAAATAGCAAAAAAAGAAAGGGGTAAACTAATAAGGGACACCCTTAAAAGGAATAGGGGTAAACTAATAAAGACCGGAGGGAGTATATGAGGATAAATTTCATGGAACTATTCAAAAAACTACCTTATAAATTTTTTTTCTTCAAAAAACTACCTTATAAAACAAAACCCGTTTCAAACGATCACCAATTGACAACATCCGTTAATTTTGACCGTTAACCGCTCCTTTGACCATCACATGTTGGTCACATGAGTTCATTAAAACTCACTTGAGTCATGATCTTAGATTTGTAATGGATTGTTTTAGGGTTGAAATTGAGTTTTTGTTAGTTTTAATGAACTCACGTGACCATGTGATGGTCCAAAGGAGGGTTAACGGTCAAAATTAACGGATGTCGTCAATTGGTGGTCGTTTGAAACGAGTTTTGTTTTATAAGGTAGTTTTTTGAAAAAAAAATTTATAAGGTAGTTTTTTGAATTTTTTTTATTATAAAAGGTAGTTCCATAAAATTTATCCTATATATAAAGAATTTTATATGATTTCGCACGCTTCACGTGCATATGAGACTAGTGATTAAGAGAGAGTATTCACTATTCAACATTCCGCTCCTGGCAGCGTTTTCTCCACCCACGTTTTCATGGAGTCAATCCTTCAATCTCACCCAATTTCTCGCCTCGAAATTCAAACTCAAAACTCACAAATCAAGAACAAAACTCGAATTACAATCTGCAAATTCAAACAATTCTGAGGAAAAACAAGAAAAGGGAAATATCATGGTGAGACAACTTAAATTGTCCCAAACATTTCGATCGATAAAACCACATTCTACTCCAAACCCTAACCCTAAAATTGAGCTTGAGAAGCTCTCAGAAATCGAGTCAGAATCATCAAAAATCTCTTCTTGGTGTGTTTATCTCATCGCTTCTACAAATCCCCCTTTCAAGACTTACGTCGGCGTTACTACCGATTTCTCTCGCCGGTATCATCTCTTTCTCTCTCTAAAATGATCTTTAATTTTTTATGAATACTGTATTTCGCAAATTATTCGCTTGCTTATCATGTTAATTTTGATTAGTTAGTTCTGTATTTCTTTGGTTCTCTTTTGATCAATCTTCGTATTTTTCTGTGAAGCTGTAATTTTTATGTGGAAGAATGTTTCATGGAGTTATGGAGTGTCGATAAATTGTAAAGTTTGCCTTTTGAACTATCAAAGGATGTGAATTTTGTTCATTGAGGAGCTTGTGCTGATGAATGTAGAAATTAGAAGTTGTAGAATATTGGCACGAGGAAAATTACTTTTGAGATATGTTATATGGAAATTGCATTTCGCTTAGGTAAAAAACTTATATGGACCTGGTCCACACTAAATATATAAAAAAACTTATATGATATCTTTGAATTAGTGTGGACCTATTGCTAATTCATGTGATTTATGAAAAAAAAAGTTACTATATAAAAAATAGATATAAAGATGAGTAAATATAGATTGTAAAGTTTGACTATGTGAAAAAAAAAAGGTTATTATATCTCACAAAGTGAAAATTTTATTATGATAAACTAATGTAAGAAAGAGTGACTATATTAAAAAAAAATGGTCACTATGGTAGATAGTAACTGTGTAGTGTAACTTAAGATTTTATACGGTTACTATATGAAAAAAAAGGGTCACTATGTTAGATAATTGGTTTTGGTCCACAATAATATTATTGTGGACCAGGTCCACGCAAGACAAACTCTTCACTTAGACGGAAAAAGTCGTCAATGGAAACTGATTTTCCATGGAAAACATTTTCTTGGAGGGGAAAGCACATTTGAAATAAAACTAGTTCGTAGGCCCGGGCGATACCTCGAGTACTTATAGTTATCATTATTAATAATTCACTTTAAAATGATATCATCAAATATCATTTGGTTTAGTGGTTAAAACTTCAGTATATATAAACTTGAAGGTCATGGGTTCAAATTCTATACAATGCATTTACTATTTTTGTTGTTGTATATGGATCATGTGTAGTAAAAACAACCTAAGGGAGAGCGCCACGTGGCGCCGTTTCTTGGTTAAGAACACCTTTTAATATATTAGTATAGATTTTCATTGTTTGGCTCCCTCGAATGAGAATTGGAGACGAGAGGAGACTATTATCCACCCTTGGGGAAATTAATTTTTGTCCCTTAAACCAAACAAAGGAAATGAGAAAATTACTTCTTTTATAAGAATATGTTTTCCTCCCAACCGAAAATCTTAGGGTCAAATAACTATGTTGTCTACTTTTCTTGTGTTGTCATACTTGTCAGCGTTTAGGACCTAGGATGGATGTTGAACTGGCTTATGATATCTTTGATTCTCAATACGTGGATCGGTGATCTTGTATGTGCTACAATGCCACCAGTGAACATGTGTATTTGTCCAAAGTTAGACAACACTATTTGCAAAGAAAATTGGGTATGTGCTATGCAGATGCTTATGTAATTGTACTTCTATTAAGCTAGTATAATTTGGGTGAAATGAATTGTTCATATGCTCTTTAATGGGACTGTGGATGAAAAGGTATGCGTCACAACTTTAACGAACTGTTAATCGAATGCCATGGCTCTTTTGTTTGAATGAATGTGTTGTTGCTACTTTGCCAAAGAGTTTGTTTTCTAGAAATTAGTTTTATATGATTTTAAGGTAAGTGTATATGATAGTAAGGTAAGTGTTAGTGCAGGGTAAAAGGAGCACATGAGCAAGGTATGACTTCCTTTGTACCTTGGTGGTAGCTCTCATGGCTACGATTGACATTAGTACTTTCTACTTTATTCCTTTAACCACTTTGTAAGAATAGCATTGTTATCAATGCAATGTTTTGATTGCTTCCTTTATTGATCTTGTAGTTTTCTTATTAGCAAAGTTGGACTCTAGGAAAGTGATTTCACTATGTTAATCCCAAGGTTAGGCCAACGGGTTGCTATTTCTTTGGCTGAGAGGGCGATTGACCATGAGTTGTAATTTTTCAACATGGATCTTCGAAAAATCTACTTAGAGCTTGTGTTTCTATGTAGTCTGAAACAACACAACGGTGAGCTTAAAGGAGGGGCTAAAGCATCTCGAGCTGGAAGGCCTTGGATTTGTGCTTGCCTTGTTCAAGGTTTCAGGAATCGGAGTGAAGGTAACTGCTCTAATAGTTTCATGCATGCACATATTTATCTTTTTGTTCCTGTCAGAAGCTTCACTTGCCAAAACATACGACCTTATCTACTTGATGAATGGTACAAATAGTTTTGAAGTGAACATTATTTTTTTCAATAGATTTACTAGTTGATTATAACCGTATGATTATAACTTATAAGAGCAAGAGATGATTCAACGTTCCATTCTCATATACTGAAATCCGAAGCTTAAGAGCTTTATAATCTCAGATGGGAAATGCTATGTGTTTGCTACTTTGCTGCTGTGTATTGACTTCTGTTCCATGTCTTCTGGAAAAGATTTTGGTCTTGGATTTGCTGATTTTGAGGTCTCATTAATTTCTTGTAGCTTGCGAGTTTGAATCAAAGTGGAAAAATATCTCAAGAAAATTGCCCCGAAAGCAGAAATCTGTAGACAAGAAGGGGTTAGAGGATAAGGGCCGGCTATTGTTACAACACAGACATGCAGCTATGGAAAAGCTAATGCATTCATATGACTCTGGTCATATAGAAATCGAATGGCAATTAAGTTATTCTTAATCAATTAGATTGTCTTCTGACTATGACTTGATTTTATATGTATTCAATTATATTATTTGTATATGGCAAAAAAATAAAAATATATCAACAACCTGGTTTTTGTGCAAGTTCCTTTCTTGATTAGTATTTTTCTGGAGATATGCGGCTGGAGTTTGCTCAGAGACTAATGACCGATGTTGTAAAACTGTTCATGTTGTATACTGCAAGTATATTGTGAAAGATATCTACATGTTTGTGAGCAAATGTGTAATTATTTTTAGCGAAATTTGCCAAAACAAACTTTTTATATATCATTTTTTGTGAGAAACAACTTTTCAATTTTTTTTTTGGCAATTTATGAGCTTAAATGTAATATTTTTTTTTTGCGAGAAATGTAATTTTTTTTTGCGAGAAACAACCTTAGCATTCTTTCAGGCGTTAACTAGTCGGATTCCGATGTTAACTCACTTAAGTGATCACGTGAGTGGCACGTGACTCGGGGTTTTTTTCCAGCCATTTCCCTTCATTTTTCCTCCCTTAACAACTCTCTCTCCTCCTCACTTACAAAACCATTTTCAATGCAAATAGTACTTATCTTTCCAATGAAAGTATTATAAATATTTAAAGTAAATAATTAATTTCTTAATTCTCGTGTAAAATGAGAAACACACTATAAATTGGGACGGAGGGAGTACTACATAACATTTGATCTATATACATTAGCGATATGAATCATATGATATTAGCATAGACAATAGTTATTCTATTGAGCAACCGATCGGAATTCGCAGAGACATACCTCATCTTTTTTGTAATTGTACTATTTCGTTTTTTACGTTTGTCGAGACGCTTCTTTGAACGTCAATACCTCTAATTGTGTATAAGTATAAATTATAAAAATTGATATTTGAAATCATTGCATTGAGAAGAATCTAATAGAACTCCACTTGACTATGTTTTCTCTTATATAATGATGCGAGATAACTTTAAAAAGTTGGTTGATGTATAGTGCCAAAAATTAAGTGATGCAACAAAAAAACAGATGAAGTATTTCGTTACCTTCCGTGTTGCAGCATCACTTAGAGGTGGTTTATATTGATTTTCTTAGTTAAGGGTGGTTAGGAAAACAGACCCTTTCTTTTTCATTAAAAGTTATTTTTTTCATATATGTCACGAGTCACAACTCACAAGTCTAGTATCCAAATGTCCGAATGCTGCAACTAAAAAACACAAACGAAGTATTAACAATTAAATTTTGCGAAAATTTTGAGCCAGGCATTTTTAGTTAAATAGAAGGATTTTTTTTTGGTAAAAACTACCTTTATTTTTGCAAGTTATTAGAATTACTACATTATGTTATTTTTTTTAATTTTTATTTTAAATTTTAAATTCTATTTTTTTTTTAATATAAGGCTTTGTTTCTTTGGACTGGCTGGATTAATGAAAATTCAGTTCAATTTAGTTCAGTCCAGTTTAGTTTACTTCAATTCAATTAGTTTCCTCTTACAATTTTAATTCAATTAAATTTAGACGAGTTTTTAAGTTCAATTCAGTTTAATTCAATTTAGAAATGTTAAGTTTAATTCAATTCATTTCAGTCCAAAATAACGTAGCCTAACTAGCCAGAACAAATGTAGTTTTCACCCCCAAAAAAAAAAGTCCTCTTTGAACGTTCAGTTTAAGTTTTGCTGCGATATCAGTCTTCCCCATTTTTCCCTCCTCCCCTCTGTATCCTCCCTCACCCTTGTTTTCCTCTCTAAAAACGCCTGCTTCTGCCGAAACCATTAGTACCAGAAGCAGAGCTCCAATCTCTCTCTTCTCTCTCTCAAACTCAAATAAACAAACACAAATACCCAATTGCTCTTTCTTCCATGTCCCAATCAATTGTTAATCCAAAAACCCATTTCATCAACATTATCACAATCCTATACTTGAGATAAAATTCTCACATATGCCCATAAAAATCCGACCTTTACTTATCAAATTATGCTGACACCAACACTTAGATACATAACCAAAACTAGGCCTTTTCTTTCTCCTCTTATTCTTTCAAACTCCTTCTCCACTACACCTTCTGCAAATCTCCTCCCTAACCCACCTATAATTCGATACAAATTTGTAGACCCATCTTTAGAATCGAAGAAGATTGCTTCTTCTTTCAGTGATTGGTTCAGAACCTCGAAAAACCCTATTTTTGAGAAGATTTTTCAGATTTTAAATGCTCGAGGTGATGAAGATCTTGCCCCTTCTACAAAGTCTGATGGGCGTCTTGCTCAATTGGATATAAGATTGACAGAATCTTATGTTTTGGAGGTACTTGATTATAAAAGAGATGATGTTTTAAGTTGTTTGAAATTCTTTGATTGGTGTGGTAGACAGCCCTATTTTAATCATACTCGAACTACTTGTGTTGCGCTTTTTAAGATTTTGAGTCGTGCTAAGCTGACTTCTTTGATGCTAGATTTGTTAGATAGTTTTAGTAAGCAGAAAAATTTGCATAGGGTTAGGTATAATGATATGCTTGTTATGGGGTATGCATTAGCTGGGAAAGTTGATGTTGCACTCCAGGTGTTTGGTAGAATGCGTTTTCACGGCCTCGATTTGGATGAGTTTGCTTACCATATTCTTTTGAATTCATTGGTTGAAGAAGGTTGCTTCGATGTGGTGAATGTTGTGTTGGAGCAAATTAGGATGAGGGGACACCAGAATGAGGTCACTCATAGTATTGTGACCAAGAGTTTGTGTAAGCAGGGTAAGCTGGAAGAGGCGGAGAAGTACTTGCGCGGGTTGTTGAGTCAGGAGAAGGTGTTTCCAGGGCGTATTCTTGGTGTGCTTGTGGATGCCCTTTGTAAGGATAAAAAGTTCTCCCATGCTGGTAAGTTAATCCAGGAGTTTGCGGATGTTGGGACTTTCTCTATGCAAGAGGCATATGGTGTTTGGATTAAGAGTCTTGTGCAAGCTGGTAAATTAGATAGTGCTGTGGAATTCTTGCACACGAAAAAATCTGTTGAAGGGTATGTTCCTGAAGTGTTCAGGTACAATATTTTGATATGTAGGCTTCTCAAGGAAAACCGCCTTGAAGAGGTTTCTGATCTGTTGTTGGATATGAAAGAGAGCCAAATTGTGCCTGATATGGTGACCATGAATGCTGTATTGTGCTTCTTTTGCAAGGCTGGAATGATGGATGTTGCACTCGAATTGTATGATAGGAAGGCCGAGTTTGGGCTTACTCCGCATAGTTTGGTATTTAATTATGTTATAAACACTCTATGTGGGGATGGCAGCACCGATGAAGCATATCAGATACTGACGAACTCTATGAAACAGGGTTACTTTCCTGGCAAGAGGACCTTCTCTGTTCTTGCTGATGCATTGTGTAGGGAAAGTAAGCTTGATAAAATGAAGGACCTAGTTATGTTTGCCTTGGAGCGTAAATTCATTCCTGCCGACTCTGCATATGAGAAATTCATTAGAGCCCTTTGCCGGGCTAAAAGAGTTGACGATGGTTACTTGATCCATGGAGAACTAAACAGACTAAATAAGAAAACCAGTGAAAGAACATATTCGTACTTGATATGTGGCTTTAATCAGGCAAGCAGGGGAGACCTTGCTGCTAGACTTCTAATTGAAATGCAAGATAATGGTCATAAACCATCAGACAAATTGTTTAAAGATGTTGTCCATCGTGTATGTGAAATGGATAGTCCTGAAAAGCACTTTGTGCAGTTGCTTGAGATGCAATTGTCTCGTTATGGATCTAACCAGCGTACTTTCAGTTACTTTATCTATGGGGCTGGGCATGCCAGAAGGCCTGAGCTTGGAAGAGCAGTTTATGAAATGATGGAGAGATCCGGCATTGCCCCTTGTTTGAGCTCAGACCTTCTTATGCTGAGGTGTTACCTGAGAAGCGAAAATATATTGGATGCACTAAAGTTCTTTGATGATGTCAGCAGAAAAAGAAAGGTGGGAAGGAAGATGTACAATACTATGGTGGTTGGACTTTGCAAATCCGGGAAGACGAACATTGCATTGTCTATGTTGAAGCAAGGGAGGTCCAATGGGTTGGTCCCTAGCATGCAAAGTTATGAGGAGCTCATAAGGCGGTGTTGCTCAGATTATAATTATGATGATGCTATTAAATTAATTAATGACATGGAGAAAGTTGGACGGAAGATTTCATCTTTTGTTGGCAATATAATTTTGTTGCACTCAATGCGTTCTACAGATTTATACAAGGCATGGAATCGTTCAAGAGATGTATCTACTGAGACAACTAGTAGTGCAATGCTTGGACGATTAATTGCTGTTTTTTCTGGCTATGTAGCATTGGATTTTACTGCTGAGGACTTGGAAGAAGTTATTGGGAAGTGTTTTCGTCTTGATATCTTCTCTTACAACATGATGCTGAGAATATTGAGCATCAACAAGATGGATGAAGCTTGCGAACTGTTTAAACGGTTGTGTCACAAAGGATATCGACCAAATAGATTTACTTATGACATAATTGTTCACGGTCTCTATAAGCATGGTAGATCCGTTGAAGCTGAAGTGTGGGCAGACGAAATGTTACGACGAGGTCATGTTCCAACGGAGTGCACTCATGTGTTCATTTGAAGAAAAATTACATGGTCAGACACTAAAAACGAACAGGTAATGGGTTTAAAGATTCAATTTTGGGCTTTTATGGTAGATCCTTGTGCCTCATTGTATCTCTTTTGTTTGTTTTCTTAATTAATTGCCATTTGAAGTAGATTCTTCCCATATCTTTTATAGATTAGAATTCATTATAAGACGAGTTTTTAAGCAAGTTCCTTGAATGAATCTATGATTTTATTTATTCTTTAATCTTGAAAATCCCCATTTGAACAAGATACTTATAATCGAGTGTTATTTTTTGTGGGTCAGGATTTATGAAACACCAATTCTTCAATGCAACTCCCCTATATTTAAATCTATGATTTTATTTGTTCCATCTTTAATCCTGAAAACAACCATCAAACTGATGTTCAGATCTTGCTTTATGCAAGTTTGTAAGCACTCTCATTTATTCCAGTGCACCCTCCTATATGTGGAAGCTGTTATGTTGATTGGTTTTTGAGTTTTGACACCCATTCCACATACCTTCTTAATGCTGTGAATGGTCTTCCGTCTTCTACTAAGTACACTTCTGACAGTGAATACTCTCTAGTTCAAAGTTAAAGTAGTTTATGAACAGACTGGTGAAGGAAATGTTGGGTAGCCTATAGTGTATAGTTTATTAGCAATGTCTGTCGCGGAATCTTTATTCAACCTAGCAACGACTTAACCAATCATTTTGTTATTGAGATTCTAAAAATCATATAGGATGTTCTAAAACAAAGGGATCAGAGAAAGAATCTGAATACCATATATGAACAAAGTGCTTCACTGGGCATACAGACTATGAAATGCAGAGAGATGTCTTCAAAACATACTACCTTGATAATTGATGAATGAAAAGATGTGCCTGCTTCGCTGGTGGATATGAAAGTAGGGAGAGTAAGAGTGCGTGTCACGCACATGATAAGAACTGATGTTGGTTAGGACAAGAATCTTGTGAATCTAAGAGTGGACCCTTGACTTTGATCTTAATTTTGAACATGCAGGGTGTGGAAAGTCCTACTAGGACTTAGGAGACAATCAAGGGCCAAAAAAAGCCAAGTTTTGAATGAAATGAGGTGTACACGCATTTGACGAGATAACTATGTGGGGAAGGGACTCTTTTGATATGCTCGATTCCTGCTGTCTTGTTTAGGTAATGCAGTCATTTAGGTAATTGTGCATGATCTGACTAAGTGTTCTTTGAAAATTTCATCAAGCAATGAAGGTGTCCAAGTCATGGAGTGCTTGTAATATGAAAGTTCTAAATGAGCTTGACCTATGTGCCCTCAGGATTGTACATAGAGGAAATGTAATCTTTTCATTTAATGAAACACACAAAGTGCCCGTGTCAATGATAAATGCACGCACAATTTTATGCAATTGCAATCCAAGGACGTGCAGCATAACATAAATCCTAGACTTTTTTGGTCAAGCATCTTCTGGGTGAAAGAAGGTGTTGTGACGTAGATGTTCCCATGTTAAATATTAGGTTAGTACTTTCGGTTAAAATAAAGAAGAGCTTCACCACACCTTTGTCTATAACGTTACTGATTTGGCGGTTGGCTATGCTCATCATATTGTTACATCGTAGTTTTTCATCTCGCCAGATGTTACTTTGGGCGCTTCCTCACTCTGGTGGGACTAATGTTATGTGCTTATCTAGAAAGTGTAAGACTTCTCTGGACTGTAGCTAGCTGAGTTATGTTTGATAATTGCTTTTAGATTCATAGAAGTAGCTTTCAATTGGGAGATATTCTTTGGATGTTGGTTGCCTCCTAAATTGTATCAGATCTCTAATGGTAGAAAGAAAAGATTGGCTTATGATTGGGAAAAAAAAGTAAAAGCATGATCAAAGGAAAAAACGTCAAATTGAAATTTTACATTGATTGCACTTCAGTATGTGTATCAATAATTAATTAAATTAGTAATTTGACCTTAGAAAAGCCTCCTAAAGTCTACCTGAAGTTCAACTATCATGTGTATGTATTAATTTGAACTTGGAAACACCAAAAATCCACCCAAATGCAGAGCTAATCTTTGATTGTCCCAAACCGAAATTGACCGAAAACATAGCAAACCCAAAGTGACCCAGCCTGATGCTGACCGACCTGTTTTCCATCTCTAGTCTTAGGTCAGACTGTTTTTGATCTCTAGTATCTCTAGTATTGTGATGCACCAAAATCTTACCCCCTAAAATTTAAAGTTATCCTCAGACCTCAATGACACTGATATTCTGTCTTAATTTAATGTTCTGTTTTTTCCTTTATGGGACCTAGTCGTTCTGTATCTATTAGAGAATCATAAAGGATGTTGTGGGCATCATCTTTGAGAACTTGGTTGGCAATAAGATATCTTTAGCTGGTATTACATGGTCATATCCACTTGCTAGAAAGGATTATCCTTGATTGTAAGGTGAGGATTGTAAATATGGTGCTTTACAAGAAACAACCCTGCACCCTTGAACCATATATCCAATTGGCATATGGGCTGTTTAATACCATACAAGGGCCACTTTGGATGATAGATGGATGTTGTCTAGAAGAATTGAAATTCAAAAGTGAATGAAATGTAGTACTACATGGTATGCAATTCATTGGTCGTTTTTATCAAAACGACGCTCTTCCAGCACGTCTAATTTAGGGGTGTAAGCATGTAGAATAAACTCAAAAGTTCAGCGTGATCCAGTCTTAAGCACTTGTAGTAAAGTGGACTCAGAGAAAGTTTGGACTAAATTTGATCGCAAATCTTACATAAATTTTGGACTGGAGTCGAAATCCAAAGTACCTTTTACAACACTGTTTTAATAAGAAAGTACTTTCTGATTTTTGTTTGAATTCACCTTATATAATGCACATTTTCTCTACTGGTATTACTTCTGCCCTTCTGGTCATTTACTTTCTTTACAATAATTCTTCTTTTTGTTTTCCTCAACTTACTCCCTTTTACTTCTCTGTCGGTGTACCATATAATCTCCATTTTCTCTCACAACTCACAAGCTAACTGTCTTCTCCTTTTTCATCCTAAAACATCATTTCACGAAAGCGAAATAAGAGTTTTTATTTTCTAGCAATTTGAGTTTCTACAAACTGACACAGGTTTTGTGAGATTTTTGCTCCCATTTTTTTAAAATTGCATTGCTTGTTTTGTTCTTTTGAGAATGACTTCTCTTGGGTAATGTATATATTGATGTCAACCTCTATCTGTTAAAGGCAACTAAATTCTTCTAAACAAAGATGCTTAGGAATTGTGAACTCTCCTATGATTATGTACTAAGTACATCCTTATGTGACACAAAGTTCAATATAGTGGCAAAATAACACAAATTTGGACCTTCTCCACTAAGTCTATAGTATGCAAAGTAGATAAACAGATTACTAAGAAGAATGGCTAATTGGCTACTCACTAGGATACTGGTTTGTGACTTGTCTTCATGCCTCCTTGTTTTACTGTTGTGTGCAAATCTGGAGGCGTCAAGAACTCAAGATTGCTTTAACTTTGAAATCCACTTAAAGTAGCTATAAACTATAAACTTATAGGGATGTACTTAACCACATCTTTGTGGCTGTTCATTTGGCTCTCTTAGAAACAATCATATGCACAAGAGTTGTGTCATCTTGCATATATGGATGTCACATTGTTGTTGCCTTTTGGCTATTTGCCTGTATTATGATTATGAGGACATGATTTTCTCATTCATCCCCTTTCACTAGCTGTTTTGCAATGTTGTTCATGCTGCGCCCCTCCTTTGGACCAGTATATGCCAAGAGCCTTCTTTTTGGATTTCTATTTTTGTTCGAATTTTTGCTTTTCCTGATTGGCTTACCTCGTCAATGTCTCAACACAGATTATGCATTGTTCCTTTTCTTTTTGAGACCTATGTTTCATACATAAAAAAAAACACTCACGGCCTTCGTCATGATTGTGGTAAAGGTCATGGTATCGTGGAAGCGGCATTTTGCGGTTGTTCAATGTGCTTTATGGCCAATCGTGACATGAGTTGACCAATTGTAGAAGGTCTACTTTTTATCACTATGATTCAAGAGTTTTGAAAAATATTCTTAGGTTATAGTTTACCATATACTTCTTCCTTATTTTCACTACTTGCAACATCTAGGTTGGGCACACGATTTAAGGAGGAGATTAGAGAAGGTAAACAGATAAGTTAATTACAATAACTTGATGGAAACAACCTTGTCTTGTGCAACAAATTTTTTTTTGAAGTTGTTTGCTAATTCCTTTTGAACAGTAAATTTAGACTCCTAACACCGCCATCAAAACGGTGTATTCCATTTCTTGATTCTAGCTGTTCCTACTTTCTCCTCTCTCGAATAGTATTTGAAAAATGTCTATATTTGGCATGATCAATAAGCTGTCTAAGTTTCCGGGTAGGCAATAATTCAGTTAATTTTCCGAATAGTTGCCTTCGACAAAGATTTGGGAGTTGAAACTGATTTTGGGAAGTCATTATAACCCTGAAGGCAACTACCTAGAAAATTTAGTTGAATCAGCATTTCTCCAAAGTAAGTTTTTGGATACTTTTCGTGATGTATAAATGGAGATTGTCTCTCTTTTTGTCCTCTCTCGTTCCAAATATACTTTGCCGCAGGATTTTTTAATAATTACTTTCTGATTAGCTGAATCTGTATATTAGATGCAGGAAAATTTTGAAGCTCAGTTTCCCTTTGCCAGGAAGCTCTTTCGACGACTACTGGATCCAACAGATGTCTGTTTGGTAGAAGGTTGATTAACTGGTATTATAACATTGGAGGGTGATACTCTCTCAAGTTCCCTTCTACATCAACGAAAGTGGTACATAATTATATAAGCTAGCCCTTGCTTGCTATGTACTAGTTGGAGTTGACAGTTGACATGTTTTTGGAGTTCTGATCAGCATTCCTTAAGGTAACATCTAAGGCTCTTCTACAGTGGTGGAGAGAATTATACTCTAGTTTGGGCCTTGGTAGCAGCGCTTGGCTGTCAGAACTCAGATAATCACCTTACATGGTCAGCGATGCTGACTAAGCTGTTATCTTCTAATGTTGGTGTCTGATTAGTCTTTCTCATCACATTTCTTCCAAATAAATAGCTCTCTGAAAATCAACACTGGATAGGAAAGCACTTCTTCCAATTAGTACAACCTGTCATTCAGATTCAAGCTACTAATTAATGGTAACTATTTCAGAATGCTATTTCTGGTAAATGGATCTGGATTTTGCTCCATTGAGTGGACTGCTATAACAAGCTTGCAGGGAAGCTAGTAGTTTTGGTGTATTTATCAATGTATCATGAATATACAGGACACCAGTAGAAGTCCTATTCTTTGAAATTTTCTCTCTTTTTTTGTTGGAAGAAGAAAATGAGCTAAAATAGTTTCATTAAAAATAAAAGGAAGAATTATATATCTTCAAGCTCTTGTTGCAGTGAGCATTCTTTTTTGTTTTTTTCCCTGCAAATCTCAGGTTTCTGATGTACTAGCAGTCTGTTTCCTGTGGAAGATGATGTGAATTGTATGTTGTATCTCCCATTTTTTCTTAGATGTAGTTTAAATGATGGGTTCTACCTTCGCCAATGTATAATCATATTCTATGTTTTTCAGCTGTATATGACAGTATTTCCAGGCTGCAAATTTGTTATCCTCTTGTCTTGCAGAAGAGCTCCACTTTATCAGAGCCTGCTGTGAATTGTTGCTAGCAGTTGTTTATGACTTCATTGTAGTAGTAGTAAGTAGTATGATCTAATTCTGAAATGTTTTCTTTGGTGTGAGAACCTTTTAATGTGCTTTCTATAATTGTTTATGACCTCATTGTAATTTGCTTTTGTCTAATGATTATTTGCTAACTAATTTTCCTAGAATTTGTATAAAGCAAGAAGGATGGTCCTTTCTGATAAATTGGAATGAAATTCTCCCTTTTTCCAGCACATATTAAATGGATATTACTGAAAATGCTTGTAAGTGACTCCTAACCAAACATTTGGACCACCATTTTCTTAAAGAATATGATTATCAATTCCCTTGGTAACTTCAGCAACCTCAAACCATAAGCATATTCACTCCTGTCATGTCAGTAGGTTGGAGAGAGCAGGGGACCCTGCAACATTTTGCCAAACTAGGGATGAGATTACTCGTTTGGTGCATAGAGATCACATAATTGATGCATTAATAACAATGGTGGAGTATCTCTTCTCTTGCAATTTCTTACATACACCTTGGTGTACCTAGAAATAGGTCCACACAAGGAAGCTTTATGCTTGGAAAGTACATGAGACGTTTAAAATTTTGCTCTTGAATGTACCTAGAGGCAGATTCGTAATTTTTTTAATTCTGGAGGATCAATAACAAGTTAGAGACCACTCTAGATACTCACTATGTTTGTACATAAATAAACCTAATTCAAACACATTTTTTTTGTGAGGCACGTCTTCACCATGCCCCTTACTGTAGCCTATAAGTGCATTCGAGTTATAGTAGACGTATTGGCGTCTATAGCTTATATTGACTCTTTCTAGCCAAAGTTATAATAAACTTTCAATACAAATTTCTTCAAAGAAGGATAATAAATGATCCGTGGATTTGGGTAGAAAGATTATAGATGTAATTATACGCAAATGGTATTCTTTTAATGTAAGTTTTATTATTATAGATTCAACATCCTAGTGAATCAAAAAACTCGTGCAAGATGATTAATGAATTAACATATCACTTAAGTAATATAATCTATAAAAAATGTTGAAATGTGAAAGGTTAGACACAGGAAGAAATTCGATGGAAAATGATGAATTTTTTTGTTTCACTTGGTGGGAAGAAAAACAAGTGTGAAACGGCTCATATTCTTTGACGAGTTAATTGTTTTTATGCATGGCTGACTAAGACTGTATTGCTGGTTGCTCAAATGAGTATTAAAAAGACCAAACTGAAAGTTGCAAGTTCAAGGAAACATTCTTGTCCTATTTTGTTATCTTTTTGTCAAGTCCAATTGATTTGTCTAGCACGTAATGGTAGAACAAGTGTTTGGTCAACAATGTATGAGGAGATCATTATTCAAATTCCTCCATATTAAGTTAGTTGTTACATTATCATACCATACTTAAAATAATCCGATCAAATTAGAAAAAACCAAATATATCACCCTACGATCAGAAAATAAAATAATTCATATTATATCAGATCAGACCAGACTAGACTAAGTATGATACCAAACCAAAACGGCTTATTAAGATGGAGTAAACATGTACTTAATTACCTTTCCCACCACCAGCAAAATTTGGGACTCTAATTTGGTAAAAAGGGTACCCCACTTCTCTACCCTCCTAAAAGCACCAGCAGAGCAAATTAAAGCACCTTCTTTTTCCTCTCCACCCAAAGAAAATATAAAATTAGCAAAAAATAAAGACTTTTACACTATAACACAAACACCACCCTGAAAAAAGAAGGCATCTACCTTCCACAATCCCCATGAAAACTTCCACTCTCTTCCCTCTCAAAGATTCATTCTTTAGAACTCCATAAAACCCACATCATCTATTTTTTTCTCTCCTAAAAATAAAAATTGGTTTTTGATGGGTTATCTCTCTTGCAAAGCTCAATCATCCATAGAAGTCTCAAATTCTAAAAACCCATCTTCTAACAAACTAAAACAACAAAACCCAGATAAAAATTCCCATGAAAAACCCATCAAAATCAAAGAATTTAAGTACAATGATCTTGAATTAGCTACCAATAATTTCTCTGACCAAAAACTTCTTGGCAGAGGAAGTCATGGCCTTGTTTATAAAGCTCTTCTTCCTTCTGGTCGTTTTGTAGCAGTTAAGAAACCCTCTAGAAAGCAACAACCTTCATCTTCTGATGAATTTGACAATGAAATCAACATTTTGTCTAATCTTCAAAGTTCCAGGTTTGTCAATTTAGTGGGTTTTACAAATAATGATGAAATTCCCAGAAATGATAGATTGCTTGTTGTTGAATTTATGTGTAATGGTACTTTATATGATTTTTTGCACAAAAATTCCAAGCCCCCAAATTGGGGTCGTAGGATTAAATTAGCACTTCAAATTGCTAAAGCTGTTGAAACCCTTCATTCACAATTTCCACCTGTGATTCATAGGGATATTAAGTCTGCTAATGTGTTACTTGATAGAAATTATAATGCTAAATTGGGGGATTTTGGGCTTGCCCTGAGGTGCCATGTGGATGATTTTCGACTCCGGTCTACGCCCCCGGCCGGAACAATTGGGTATTTGGATCCTTGTTATGTAACACCAGATAATTTGAGTACTAAAACTGATGTATTTAGTTTTGGCATTTTGTTGTTGGAGATCATAAGTGGAAGAAAAGCTATTGATATTGGGCATTCTCCACCCTCAGTAGTAGATTGGGCTATCCCTTTGGTGAGGAAAGGGAAGCTTTTAGGTATTTATGATCCTAGGATCCCTCCTCCAAAGGATCATATGGTTAGGGAAGCAATTAGCTGTAATTGCTGCCAAATGTGTGAGGTCTAATAGGGAGAGAAGGCCGTCGATGAAGGAGATTGTTGAGGCTCTTGATAGGTTGAGCAAGCTCGTACCATTGCATTCATGGAACGGGTTAGCAAACCCGTGCTTGATGGTAGAGAATGTTGGGCAGCCCGTTGGATTGGCAAACGGGAATTTGAGTTCAAGGTTTAGGGGGTTAGAATGTGGGAATTTGGTTGATGTGGATGGTACATTTGCAAAGCCGTTGAAGAATCCGAGGAGAGTTTATTCGGATTTGGGCTTTAGGAACAATTTGTTGGATTTGATGGCCGAATCTGAATTGGATTCTGAATATGGAGGAGAGGATGTGATTGAGCATAAACAACACACACCTAGTCACGGGTCAGGTTTAAGAATTCGAAGTGAAAGATATAGTGAAAAGGGCCGGACTTCTTCTCTTGTTCGGTTCAATGGTGGTGTAAGTCTTTCTCAATTGCGAAGAAGTATATTGGACCATAAAAGACCTCAATATGGTCAGTAAGATATGGATGATAGGCTTCTTAGCCAAATATAGAGATTCAGAAATCGGATACATCTAACTCGGATGTCATTAATCGGCTATCAAGAGTTGCTTGAGTGAAACTCTGAGAGTGTAAGCGTCTATTCTTGTATTGATGTTTTTGTAGATTATTTGCTTTCTTTGGTTTTGTTTCCAACCAGCTGATAATTCGTTCATTGTTTGCTGAGGCAGCCTGTTCATTGAAATGTTGATAGATTTAGCTCAATCTGTAGTTTCGGGATCTGAAATGGAATTTTTCCCGTACAGACATCCATTGTTGAGCTGTTGTATAGTCTATTACACGCTTTGCTTGATTGAACATTGGCTAGGTGATATAGGTAGGGTGTGACTCTTGTAATCAGTGTATTGTAGCATGAAATTCATCAGTTTATCAATTCTTCTTGTTATCTATAAAAAAAGAAAACAGTTTGAACTACTCCTCTGTATAGTATATATGCTCAGGCTTGTCTGGACTAGTTGATATGGTAAAATTTGAGACAGATGAACAAAATATATGGACAGATCAATGACTTCAATGTCCTACAGATCAGTCCATATTCCGTGTCACACACTCCAATGATGGTGCGACGTTATGAGTAACCCGTTTGTGTTTGTCAATACCCCTATAAATGCATTATTGGTAACTCGACTACAACCTTATTAATTCTTATTAGTTTCTCCATACATGCGTAATTAGTAACCCAATATATGTAAATCGGTATCCAAGTCGCACAATCAACTAATGATATAAGGCGTTACATATAAGAACTTGTAATGATGCATACTTCATAATAACAATAAGCTGCCTATTAATTCTAAAATCTTAATTTTGGATTTGTATTGGTGATTTAGAAAATTCCTGGCCAAATATTGCATTTTGTTAAAGTAGCTAGTTTGCTGCCATATGTTACTTTCTAGACAAGATGAAGTTCCAATCATGAAACAACGCTAGGCTGGCCCATTTTGCAAGTTTGATGCTTCATAATCTTTTTTTATTTCTTGTAAATGATTATTGTTTTTCCCTTCATCTAAACTCTACACTTGGATGTAAACTCCTAATTATGGATTAGATAAGAAGATAATTTACTACTCTTATTATGTCTGTAGCAACAAAGCATTATGTGAAGAATCAATATTCTACATTTCTACTTCCTCTAATCAAGGCTTTACAGCTCATTGATCTCCTATAGCCATATATGTCACGTGCTTCTCCTTGGAATTGTGTTTTATACTTCTATAATGTTATATTGGGACTTTGAAGTTATAATGTGTGAGATGCACTCATACAAACAAATAGGTCAATGGTTATTTTCCTTATGATATTTTTTACCAATATGTTTGTAGTGTGATTTATGTATCTATATATAATGAAATTAATTGTCAAGTGAGTTTATCCATCATATAGTGCGCTCACTCATTCAAAGAGTCTCGTTATAGTCATCTTCATACATCTTAAAAGAAAAATAGTCATGGTAAGTCTTGATATTGCAACCTCAAGCTATAACATTAAAGATTGTATATTGATCCAAAATACTCCTATATTTCTCTCTTCAAAAGTAAATATTTGATGGCAATATAATATAAGAAAACGAAAAACTAGGATCTAGACATAATTGATATGGTACCAATAATGATATCATAAATAGTTTTTCATGCAATAATGCTAAGCATTATCTGAGCCTAATATTAGTTTCTACGTGAAAAAGTAAACAATATAGTACACAACATATGTCTATTATAAGCATGTTAGGGTCCGTTCTGTTCAACTTATTTTAACTTATATAAGATAAGATAAGATAAGATCGATAAGATCGATCGATAAGATAAGATAAGATCGGATAAGATAAGATAAGATAAATAAGATGTTCAACTTATCTTCATTCATAAGATAAGATCAAGATCGAAGATAAGATCGAGATCGGATAAGATAAGACCAATGAGATCGAGATAAGATAAGATAAGATCAGATCAGATAAGATAAGATAAGATAAGACAAAATAAGTTGAACAGAACAGACCCTTAGTATTTTTGTAATATTTCATATTAAATAGGAGTAAAAACCTAATTAATTGCGAATAGTAGAAAATACAATGCATAGCTACTAATAATAATATATTATCTAAAAAGAAAAGGAATCTTTTTATTTTTTGGTTATTGCCAATAAATCAATACATTAACTTCACCTCGAAAAAATGAATCAATAAACTTTTTTTCTTGATTTCACAAAAAATAACTAAAATAAAATAAAGGTGACTTAAATAAAAGGATCCAAGTTAGTCAAGCAATTTATCCAATAACTTCTATTGGAAAGCTAAGCCTATTATTCTTTCTCGATGTATTAAACATTTAAACGCAATCATGTAGAGAAAGTGCTACAATTAGAAGGCACAACTTTTGCATGATTGATGGAATAAAAGATTTTACATTGTGTAAAAATTAACAAGAAGAAGTCAAAAAGCACTCAATTTGATCTTCTTTCTCCTACAGGGTAGTTAGCTTTTTGTCTGAACTTGGAATGGCTTTTTCCTTGTTAAACTCTTCTTGGTAATAAAGAATTAAAGGCTAAAGCTACTCTTACTTTGTCTAATATGTTGCTCCATTCCAAAATTTTCAAATCTTTGACAAATTAATGGATAATATGAACTGTATAGAATTGTCAATATTTGCTTAGCTTAGGTTTTAGATGTCATGTCACGAGATAGGGATGCTTTTCATATTAAAATCAAGATCCTCATGCAAAATGTTTTAATATTTATGCTAACTACTCATCTTTAGTTTAAGCTTCATCCTCTGATTTCCTTTCTACTATTACAATTTGGTAATTTGTACTCTCTTAAATAATCTAATTCAGTAAGAGGTTGTTTGATTGACATAAAAATTCATGGGAAGTGGAACTTTCTAGGAAGTAAGATAAATTGAAGTTATTTGGTTGACAAAAATATAGGAAGTTGTACTTTCTAAGAAGTTCTACTTCCCACAAAATGGAGGAAGTTACTTACCTGGGTCCCTACTCCCCTTAGCATGGGAAGTTCTTCCCATGATCAACCAAACAAATTTTACCACTTCCTAGGAAATGCTAATCCGTACCTGCAACAAACAAGCCCTAAGTTTTCTTCATTTAAGTGCTACATCACTGCACTTGATGTTTCTTTTAGGATAAAACTTAGTTGATCCATTGGGTAGATTACCCACTACTAATAGAATTTAATGTAAGGTGGAATCCAACTCAACATTAACAACATTTTTTTTTTAGTGATGTATTAGTTGAGTAATCTACCCAGTGGGTAGATTTGGGGACGATACCCAAAAAAACAAAGTAAAAAGTTAAAGTGACATGTTATTCACATTAAAAGATTGAGGGTTAATTTAAAGGACAAGATATCTTTTTAGTTCCTCGAGGTTCTAAGATCAAATCTCGTCTTGGACTTGTTGAGATTAGAAATACAGAGATACTCTTTATCTTCTTAACATATTGAAGTTTCTCCTTACCATGAAGATAGTATCTTTGCTAGCAACACACGCTAGGCCTTGCGATCCCTCGACTGAAGATAGTTTAAGTTTAATCTGATTGGATCGTTTTTCCCTTCAACAATTAGAATTTTAAGTTTCTTCCGATTTTTAGGTTGGATTCAAAATTACCACCTAGATAAAGCACATAGGATAAAGACACAAACTTTCAAATACTATTGATATGATTGTCCAAAGTTCCAAATGCAGCAAAAGTTAGCTCTTTTGACCTTTTACTTTTAACTCTTGAAATATGAGGATATGAGTGTGTGTTTATTTCTTTTATGTTCTAAAAGCCAAAAGGTGTGGGAAAAAGCTAAGCCTATGACAAGAAATTTCGTAGAGAATGTCCCCTCATGAAGTTTTGAGTTTGTTTAATAGTCTAATTAGTTTATATTTTGTTGTTGTAAATCAACGATTAAGTGTGGTGATGTAGACGAGATTCGATCTCAGTTCTTGAGTACCCTCACACAAAATTTTATCAACTAAGTTAGAAAGATTCTCTCCGGCTAGTTTTTCCAATGAGTATAACATCACTGGAAATGATACATTTACCCGTGACCTACTAGAAATCTATACTAATATATTAAAAGGTGTTCTTAAGCAAGTTTATGCGCCACGTGACACTCTCCCTTTAGTTGTTTCATTCCATGTCATTATTATGCACATAAAAAAAATAGAAACATGCTTCATACAAGATTCGACCACGTAACCTCAAGATAATATACTAAAGTTTTAACCAATAAGCTATGCAATTAATATTAGATGATACTATTTTTAATAACCCGGGGCGTCCCCCGGGACTAAAAACTAGTGCATAATTAAAAACAGCTCGATTTACTTATTAATAATTAGTTTATGAGGATGCATACGCCACAAACTGTGTGTAGCAACGACATTGCATTTTATTTCCTTTTTTATAAAAAAGAGATTATAGATGGCTCTCTAAACAACCCTGTAGAAAAAAGACGACAAAATATAGTTGAAACATCATTCTAAAAGTGATCCTGATTATTAAAAATAAAGAGGCAATCCATTTTAATTTTTATACCTATCTGTTCCATTTCGATCTTTCAGTTTTTTCTTCTTATTTTACAAACTAAAGTACACGTATTTGACCATTATGATATTAGTTCCATATTTCGTAAAATTTACTTATGAGTGGAATAAGTTCATACTACGTTCAACATAAAATTCAACACAGCACAAAAAATCTTGAGTCTGACTTTATAATTTATATGTTTTGGTTTTCTGGTATTTAACGCTTCTTTTTTTCGATTTATTGTTTTATGACAACAACAATTTTGTTGAAGAACGCAACAAGCCAACAACCCTAAAGCCAACAAGCCATCAAATTATAACTTTTTTTATATTTTTTACGTGTGCACAACTAAAGATATTAATAATTAAAGAAGAGCGTTGGGTTACGTGAAAAATCAAACGTTTCATTTAAAACAGAACAGAGGAAGTATAAGGCAACGATGGAGAAGTTTGGTGTTCACTTGAAATACCTTAAATGTCCTTTATTTTTAAAAAGTTTTTTACAATTTGATGTTAATGTACTACAACTATTGTACATCTTTTTATAACTTGAAGCACATATTGCGTGTATTTGAATCTAATTATCTAAATCAGAATTAGGTGGCAAAGCTGAGCCCAAATCGAAATGGGGTCCACTTTATATTAACATTATGCCCCGATTGCGATTTCTCAATAAAAAAATCTGAAATTTGCTGTGATGATAGGCCCAACACAAATACTATTGTTGACCCATTTAATGTAGTAATACACCCAAATTTTGCGCCCAAATATGTAGGTGAATTCGGCGCACGTGATTCTTGCGACCTCCTTGCACAGTTGCACTTATACGAATTACTTTACAAGTTTATATGGTACATCCATCACTTCAAATGAGCATCCTATCAAAGGAAAAAAAAAAAAAAACACTTCAAATGAGCTATAAATTAGTTTAGATTATATGATGTGCACAAATTACAATAGACCCTAATAATTGTATTGCCCTGCACGAAGACTTTGGAAGTTAAAAAAAGAAGTTTAGTGGCACTTTGTAAAAAGAAACACTTATATCAACATATCCAAAATCATACTTATTCAAGATCAAATATAGGCAATGCTTTTTTCAAAAAAAATATATATATATAGGCAATGCTATGAGTTGTCACGCGTTGTAAATCTATTAAAGAAAATTATGCGATCAATTTATACTTATATATAAGTTCCTTTTATATGGTGTCAACTTGGTATAGAATGGCATTAGTAGAATAATTATGTCATTTTATTAATTTATGTATTTATATCATTGTAACTATAGACTTGATGTCAATTAGAGGTCAATATTATCATTTATAATTTTGAAAAAAACCCGTTAAATTATAGCAGATTGCTGGATAAAATTATTGATAAGGTAATTTCTTTTAATTGCATGAAGTTATGTAATGTGAGGGTTGAAGATCATCAAAATTGAAATGTGTCACATAGCTATACACTCTCCTATCGTAGCTTCTTGGTTTTTTTGAGGGACTCCTAGCATAGTTTACATTATACAATCCCGTGCACCGTATGTGTATTACAACCAAGACTAAGTTCTTGTTCATTTGTTTATTTGGAGGAATAGAAATGATCAAATAAGCAACATCAAAAAGCTCCAAATAAGCTAGAAATAGCCTTGGAATGTACACGGTACCAAATGTACAAGGAATATGTTGTTGTTATAGTACATGACCAAAGCATTCGGGTTTGGCGCATGTGATTCTTGCGGATCCCTGCAGGCAGCAATGAGAGACCATAAAATCCTAACAAATCACTATACATTTTAACAAGTACAGATTCCAAATGCATTGCTTCCCTGATCCTCAAACTAAGCAGATTCATCTGCAACTATACAGTCAATACAGATCTCACAGCCATCACTAAGCAGTACACCCTGTACGTTCAATTACAATAATAAGGTGATATAGCATATCTACAACGGGTTGTCACAGCTGCAATACATGCATGGTCGTCATTGAGGTCTCATCCGTATGTTCCTAAAGCGAGCTTTGATCTGAGATTGTATTTGGTTCCAAAGCGAAAACTGTGAACCAAAAAACCGCACTCTTACCAACTTTTTAGATCCTTCCCTGATAAACTCTACGTCCTTTGTGAGATCATATTGGATAGCCTCTGCATCATCAAGCAGAGGCAATGTGACAGAACCCTTGGATTCTAGGCTTTTGATCCAATCACGCAGTAAATAGTTCACCACCTGCATATAAAATGAATAAGAAAGTTCCATAATTTAGAAGGGGAGATACAAGATAAAGGCTACATGTATGACTTTCCAGAGTAGATAGTTAATTAAGCCTGCACAGTATATAGCAGAGGCATACCTCAGGAACTTCATCATGAGGGCAATGACCTGCAGGGCTAATTTCATAGTATGGAGCTTCTCGAAATTGCCTCTTGACATGCTGTCCCCAAAAAGGCTTCACCCATGGATCCTCTTTCCCATACATGAGACAAAACGGAACATTGCTTTCTCGACATCTACACATTAAAACAAAACTTGAGGCTTTGAACACTTGGATACATTGAATTTTGAACTGATATATGCTGATATATGGAGGTAAAGAGAAGCATTTGTTGTATAATGTACCTACCTTGATAGAGATTCATCAAAAGATAGTTGACCGGTGGGGGCACACATGATTGAGGCAAATGCTGCTGCAGCAGCAGGATGCTCTGTTGTCTCAACTATCTGAGAAAAGACTTTATCAACATCTGTTGAATGGTCTGCGTAGACCTGCCTGAGCAACTCAGCTATGGTTTCCGGATCACTCATTTTCTGCCAACTACAATAAAGATAATAATCTGTTTAAGGCTTGTGCTAAGCAGCGATGAAATAGTAAATAGATTAATACCTTGGTGAACAAACGATGGGGTTTCCAGGATAGGGGAGAGGGGTTGCATAAAAGAAAACTGTTAAGAGATGGGATATGAAGCTTACACTATGTCCATAAGCTTAGTTACATTAGCAGGTAGAGGAAAAGTTCCAGCCTGAGGAAACATCCTAGATAGTACAGGAGATCTTGTGGGATTAGGAAGAAAACCCCAAAAAGGTGTTGCATTGAGTAGGGTAACACCCTTCACCAACTGAGGGTTACATGCTGCAAAATAGGTTGCAACATATCCTCCAAGTGAGTTACCAACAACATAAACTGGTTCACCAATGACCTGCAAGCATTTCAGCAGGGTTTATTAGATGCAAACTTGACAGTAAAAAGAACTCGAACTGGTCCAAGAAAGCAATACTGACATGGTATGCAAGAATCAGGAGAAATGTGCCACATATGGCAGAAACAATTTGAACAGGTTAGTTCAGGATGACATGTGTATCCATAAAAGTGCCAAGCAGCAGCATCCACATGTTTGAGACTTGGCATAACAGGAGGGAAATCTTATAACTAAAGCTTCTTATTGGGTCTAGCCATATAGAGAAAAGAGAATTTATGATTAAAATGTAAGCAGTAAATAAGTGGACAAGTATCAAGTTTTCTGCTCTGGAGATTATAGGCTATAATATTAGTACCAAGTTCTCAGAGTAAATAAGTGGACAAGTATCAAGTTTTCTGATCATGATTATAGGCTATATCTGTTCACTTAAATAGAATCATCTATCAGAGCAAATTGGGTAAAGTATCAACAACATAATCATGATCAGAAAAAAAATCAATCACCAGTCCTAGAGCATTGAATAGGCTACCTGCTCAATGAAGTATTGCACTTGATCCTTCCACAGATCAACAGAGTAAACTAGTTCTTCTGCCCATGGTTCAGCTGTCTTACCAAAGCCCCATGTCTCATTATTCTGTCCAGAGAGATTTGTATCCTTTAACAAAGGAGCAGGATCTTCAACAGGCAATGATTTGCCTTGGCCGAGGAAATCCAGAGCCCATACTCTATAATCACGCCCTAAGTCCTTTAGCTGCTTTTCATAGTGAAAGCTGCCAACACCAAATCCGGGAAGGAAGAGAAGCGGTGGAGAATTAACATTCTCACATCCAGCTTTCTCATAATGCACGTTAAACTTTGGCTTCCATTCCCAATAATAACTACTTGTGGAAGCACTTGATTCACCTTTTGATTCCTCTGGCAACCCAGGGATCAAAACCTTTGGCACTGAATTCGCACTATCTGATATATCTTCCAGACTTTGTTCTCCACCAACTACAGCCCCACTATAACTTTCATTGAAGACTCTTGAGGCAACCTGACGACTTCGAACAGAGTTGAGTGACCCAGAAGCTTCTTGATGATAGGGGTTCTTCACTAAATACTGCTTCCTAGAGGAAGCACCCAAGGACCAACAACTGCTACTATTTATACTACATAAAACTTGGGTCTTTTCACTTAGAGAAGGTTGCAATCCTTGTGAACTCGTTTTTTTCTCCACGAACTGTAATCGTACATGGGAAGGTGCTGAATGGTACAGAAGAACATCCATGTGAAAGAAACTTGTTTTCTGCACAAGTAAATGATACTGCAGATGGAAAAAAGGATGGCACATGAATTTGATATTAAAGGAAACAATTGAAAGGAATCTAGAAATCACCAGTATTGCATTGCATGTCTAATAACTCACAAAAGTTTCAACTATAACTACCAATAGTATTGCACTAAAATAAAATCTCTCCCTATGACTACTACAGTACTACTACAGTGTATTGACATCCTACGACGGATCAATGAGAAATGAATTTTAATCTCCCATATCCCACTCTGCCCTCAAAATCATGAGCTCACTATCTCAGTTCAAGTAATGAAAGCATCCATAATCCATAACTGAACAGGTACGAAATCATAGATTTGTCTGGTTTCATAGTCTACTATACATTCCGCTTTTCGTTATAAAAAGTTTAGCTCCTTTACTAAGGTTTGAAATGAGCTACTTCTGTCCCAAAATCAACATAAATGTCTGAACCCCAATACAAAGTAAAAATGTCCCTGCTAACCATAACAATCTTCATTAAAGAAATATATTCTCTCAACTTTGGAAATTCCTCATTTTCCGAACTCAAAATCTACTTTGTAGAGGCTAGAAGTACTCTGCAACAGCAGATGTCATAAAATCACTTAGACGGTCAGATGTCATGCCAGCCTAAAAAAAATAGATGGTTTTCAAGAAAACATGTAAGAATGAGAAGAAGACTCCCTGATATAGAGCTAACTACCAACATGAAAATGCTATAAAACCTTCTCAAGAGTGAGAGTGAGAAGGTGGTTCTCCAAAAACAACTTCCTTAACAAGCTCACAGCAGTTGTCAATCAAACAAGCAATTGCTCCTGCATCACTCGGACTTTGTTCTCGTGCTGGACATGGGTACGTGTTTGACTCGGCTTTTCTAGTGGAAATTTTAGTGTCAAAACAAGCAATCGCCCTTGTGTTACTCGCACTCGAAGACTTGTGTCATTTGTCAATTAAACAAATAGTGTCCAACTCGGCTATTTTATGAAACCCTTTCATGGTTTTGTCACGAGCACTTGAGATAAAATAAAGAGTACGAATAACAAAGACTTAGCTCTTCCTAACTCAAAAATTAATTCCTTCTATATAAATTTAACCAAGAGTTAGGAAAGCAAAAATAAATAGGCTAAAAAATCCCCTTCCTTTCTTCGCCCAAAACCCTAGCTACAAACAACAAATTGCTAAAATTCCTTCAAACTAATGATTTTATACTCCTACTCTAAGCTATAAGTTACTTCGCAAAAGTGAATAATAACAGCATAATATATCAACAAAATTTGACATTACTCTAATACAAATTGGATCCATTGTTTTTTTAAGAAATCGCACATTAAACACATCAGATCAATAAACAAATACTCACTTAATTCATTTGATACGAATAATATAATATTACAAACTAAAGAATAAAGAAATCAAATCAAACGATGTCAATATAATTAAAAAAAAAACACACAAGCTTAATTTGCAAAAAAATGAACAGCAAATAATCAGTAAAAGATTACAGCTGCTACCGTAACTAAATTAACTATAACAGCAAAATAAAATTACCTAACTCAGAAATCCCAATTTGATACGAAAAAAAGAGATCATTAGAGTATGATTTAGTAGAAGATCTTTGCTTCCGATAATCCAGGAAGCTAGAATATGAGAGAGATAGAGAGAGAAGTTTGGGGAAAATTATTATTAAGAAGAGAAAATGGTTTCGGCATTTTGTGCAGCCTGTAAAATGGGGACACGTCATGTGCACTGGACCCCGCGTTGTTGCGTGCAACATATAATAAACGTGTGAAATCACAATGTACACCTTGGACTTTGGCGCCCATAAATCATAAACCGGTAAATTAGTTTACCAGATTACTATATTACTGGCTAATATTCGACCAATATTCAGTTTTTTAATTAATACTCTCTCCGTCCCTAAATAGAGTTTTTATTTCTTTTGGGCATAAGTATTAAGGAAAAATCGTAAGTAGGACCTTAGTTGTATTAATTGACAAATAAAAATTGAAGTTTACACTATTCATGAATTGTTTATTGATGAGAGAGAATGTGGGGAAGTGGGTAATATAATAAAGTGAAAGATAAATAATATCTTAATTGGTGGACCCATACCAAATAAGGAAATGAAAAATCTATTTGGGACATACATAAATGGAAAAATGGGAACTCTATTTAGGGACGGAGGGAGTATGTATATAAAAATGTAGTAGGATCCTTTTATTTAGTGGAAATTAGCCTTATATGCACGCTATGCGTGCGAAATCGAAGGATGAGTAGTAGGGCTGGTAAAAGTTGACCCAACCTAATAACCCGACCTAAAACTGACCTGAAAATTCCGGGTTTGGGTTGAGATTTTCGACTTGAAATAACAAATGGGTCGACCCAACCCGACCTGAAAATATAATGGTTATGTTCGGGTTGACTTTTTGAACCTGAAAATAACCCGAATAACCTGATATAGAAGTCAAGTTATTTTCAGGTCAGGTCAACCTGAAATTAACCCAGACTTTCGTAACTTATACAACCTATCTTATGTTATTCTTATTTGTATTAGGCCAAGCCCATTTCTTAGATCATCTAAATTTCATTTAAGGTCATTAACCCAGACTTTCATAACTTAGTGTGTATAGTTAAATTTCATTTCAGGTCATTTTGGGATGGTTTTAGGTCAACCCCAAATCGAAAAGGTCGGGTTTGGGTTGTGATTTTCGACCTGAAATGAAATCAGGTCGGATTTAGGTTAGGGGTAAGTGACCTGAAATATAAATCAGGTTAACTTGAAATTGACCCAACCCGACCTGATTGTCAACCCTAATGAGTGGTAACTGCTTTTGTTAGATCGATTTTCTCCTTTTCTATTTTTTATTTTTAAACTAATAGAGTGGTAGTGGTAGGTGTTGTAGTTATCTTTTCTAGTTAGGAGTATATTGGTCAAAAAGAGTGGACATCAAAGTTCTAAAGAGTTCCCATTTATAATTGAGATAATTTGATGGGCAAGATTCTATTTTATAGGGGACTAAAAAAAGCTCCATCCAATGGTTTAGGTTGGTGTTTTGGGCTTCCCGTCCCCGTCCCCGGTTGTTGTGTTGGGCTTCCCTCTCCCTTTCCCTTTTAGTGTTCGTATGTTGGGGTCTTCTCTTCCGTCGGGCTGGTTGTTTAGCGGGGATGTCTTGGTGCGGCGCAATTGCTCGGCTTAGGTGTTTGGTTGTTTGTTGGTTTTCTTCAATAAGTTCCACCTCTGTGGTGTCAGTCCCCTGTATGGGGTGTTTTCGGTGGCCTTTTTTGGTGGGGTTGGTGTTTTCGTTGGTTTTTGTTGTATCTGGGTTGTATTTGTGTGTTGTATTTCATTGGTTGAAGGTCGACCTTCATCTCGATGGTAGTGGATTCTTGGGTGCGGTTCACAGGGTTCGATCACGACTGTTCTTCTGCAACGTTATCACAATGATAGGCTTCCTCATTCAAAGTTACTTGGTTCAGCGATTTCAAGAGGGCTGCGATGTAGTGCTTGTTTTGGCTCATTGTCGTCTGCTTGAAGACAAGTTTAGATTTAGTCGTGTTGGATTGTATCTTGGTTTTCATTACCATTTGTAGATGCCGTTTGACTTTTAATTAATGAAATTTTCCTTTCAAAAAAAAAAATGTTAACATTTATATTTGCTTTGACACGATAATTCTTCATGCATATAGTGTTGACTGTTGAGACGTGTCAAATGCTTTAATTTAAAGGCTTTGTGAATTAGGAGGGAATTTAGTGGGTTTGGGAGGAAAATCCGACATTAGTGGGTTTTACTTAGACCTTAGTATATGTTTTGCAAAATTCTTAGGGATTTTTTTTTGAAATACGAGATAAATTTCATTAATTCAAAGTTATGCGGAATCTATAACAAAAAATTAAGAGACACAAAATATAATATAATAATATCGAATAAAATCCCCCTTTGTTGTTACTGTGAAAAGAACAAGATTTGGCAGTATATCATACTCCTCGTTTCTTCACTGAATTACAGACCCTTTTAAGAAATAACTTATCATTTTAACATAATTTTGAGAAGAAATATTTTTTATTAGACTATGCCAATTGCATACTAAATACCAATACTGATTGCAAAAATGTATACCAAACAACCAATGAACTGCCTATTGAATAGTATGAATACCATATTCCAACCTCCCACAAGGGAAGAGAAAGAAGCTCAAACTCCGTACTCTTTCGTATTCTTTCTATAAAAGACAAAGAACTCAATAGTTAGAAACTGTCAAAATGAGATAGAAAATAATATTATCTCCATGTAATCATATATGATGAATGTATATTCTAATCCCCATCTAATTTTTGTAATCTTGCTTTTACATGATTGTTTATGTACAATTTTGACCATTATTATATTGAGTAGATATTAGACAAAGATAAAGAATTATTCATACATTGAAAATATACTTTTATATGAATCTAACAAGATTCGTATAACTATGTATTTTCTTACTACTACTACAAATATAGTGCATATCATAAATTCTCAATAGCATATTTTGTAACTATTGGGAAAAATAATTGGTGTTTCAAGAATTTTCAATATATAAATAAATGAATGTTTGAAGATTTTAATTTTCCTAAAATTGCTCTAACTATCAGTATAATATACACTATTGATATAATATACACAGTTTGACTTTAACGCTTGCGAATGCAAAATTTTGACCATTAATATCTCTATTATATATGACAACACATGGGGGACACCAAAAATAGAAAAAAGGAAAAGAAAAAAAGGGAATAACAAACTGCTATATTTAAACAAAAACAACGAATAACTGCCAAAGCAAAAAATAAGAAAAGACAAAAACTAGAAAAAACAAAAAGCGTAACTAACTATTTTATTTAACAAAAAGAATCCACAAAAAAAAAACACTAAAAGAAAGTGTACAATTCAAGAGGAAGTTAGTAACTTCCCAAATGAAATTAACAACAAAATTCTTTGATAAAAATAAAAATCCTACTTTATCTCTAACTTTCTAAAACAAGTTACACTAGAATGCTCCAAATTATTCATAGTTATTCATCTCCTTATTGTTTTCATCTCCATCTGCAAACCAAAAACATAACACTAAAGGTAGTCCTTACTTTTTATTTTATAACTACTTTTTAGGCCCGGGTTACACCCCGGGTAAGGAAAATTTTTATTTATTAATATTATATTTTAAGATGATAACACTAATGACCCGTTTGGTTAGATGTCATAAATGGTGGTAATGGTAATGCATTATAGTGTAAATTTGTAAAGGAAATCCCACATTATAATGCTTTATGATCCCAAAACATCCATTTTCTTCCTAAAATCTCATTACCATCCATTACCTTGGGAATGTGGTATTGGGTGGTAATAAAAATTTATATAGGAAAACCCATATTTTATGATGAAGTTTCATTACCATGTAGTCGACATTTAACTTCTTTACAAATTTACCTAAATTACATTACCATTTTGACTATTTATATGATTCAATAAATGTTATTTAAATTGGTTAAAAACTTTTTAGTATATGTTCTTTAATATAACTTTGTAAATAATTTTTCAAAAAAATTATTACTAAATATAATTATACAAGAATTTGAACTTTAATAACGACTTTGCACGCATAGCGTGCATATAAAACTAGTTTTCAGGAGTTCTTATTATTCTAGGTGAAGAAGAACAGCCCAATCAAATCCATTTAATTGCGGAGGTGCTACGTGATGGAAATTCGACCAAGTGGGGAATCAGTGCTCAATTAGCAATTTGCGCTCAATTAGATGCCAAATTTCGCGCTTTCTTTTTCCACAAAAATCCTACCAAACAAATAAGGAAGAAGTTATCTTTACGCAAAAGCATCTTCGTGTAAAGGGTCTTCTTTCCTAACCTCACAAAAATCATGACAAAAAAGAGTGTGTCAAATTCAAATCCCTAATTTTCACTAACTGGGTTTTACTGAAATCAGAATTAACTACTTCAACTATACCCACAAGTCAAATTCATGCTTAAATTTGAGCCCTTAAATCGAGTCAAAGAATAGATGAGAGGTGGAACAAAGGATGCATACCAGATGTTCGACGAAATGTCCAACTGAAATGAAACTGTCACTGTTTTTTAGTGAATTTCTTCTGATGGATGATAATTGACAAGGAGTATTAAAAAGGGCCAAAAGATAATCATATGAGCCCAGTTAAGCCCAAACCTTGATGGGCTTAACTCTTAAGCAAGCCTTGGTTATGGAATTTGAGCATGGTTTCACTCCAAGCTCTATTAATGGCTGCTCTTGTTGTATGGAGAGCTCATCAGTCAATGTTCTTCTTGATTGTTTAGAGTTAAAGACTGTGTATACTTTGATTTCTATTGAATTTGACAAGCACAAGATGCTACCTATAGTTTTTTTAAAAATGCAAGAGAGTGAGAAATGGAAGGATAGTTTGATCACATACATGCCTAAACTGAGCATTAAGCTCGAGGTCGAACTTGGCTCGTTTATTAGTCTTCGACTTTGAGCGTGGTGACGCTCTATTTCGAATTAGTTGAGTGGAGCTTGAGTTATTTGGAAGGGAGTATTTGACTTGGTTTTCGACTACAACACTTGCAAGTTGTAATTGTAACAATGGACATGGTCACAGTACAGTTTATAAGGTCACCAAGTGGTTCATCTTTCATGTGTAAAGCTATTCATTGTATGATTAAATATGAGCCAGACTCCTATGCTGTGATTGTATGATGTTATTAAGTGGATGGAAATGAAATGCATTGATAAATGATATTGCTTCCGAGAAGTTTGATGAGTTCGATTGGTTTGTTCCCATGTGATTATTAATTCATCAGGATTTATCCTAATTTAAGGAGCCTTTCCTGAAAAACTGCAGCTTCGAATCAAATGAGAATGTGCTGAAGGAGAAGTTTGGAGATCCCTGAATTCATTTTGACTTCAGTAAAAGTTTACCTGATAGGGAGTTACAGGTATAAGATATTGACCATGGACTATATCATTAATCTATAGATCAACATGTTGAAGATTTGGGGTGAGGAATCTTTTATATTAAATGTCGATATGTTATATATATAATATAGGTCCATGTATACTATGGAATATTTGCTAGGTCAGAGGGGGCTGGTTACGATGTGCACAGCTCAATGATAGGAGGACAGAGATGCGGAGAGTGGTGGGGCCACTCCTCCTTTCATTGTTCTGTACCAAGGATCTCATCCCTGTTAATTTACTGAAGCTTATCTCATGTTTCAATCAAATGCTTTGTTTTCTGTCCATGAAGATTGTTTATATTGGGTTTTGGGGCGTGTAACATTTCCTCATTTTATAAGGTATGCTGCATGACATCAAAGCGTTGCAGGACGGCCAATGCTTATAGTATAGTATTTTTTTTCTTCATAAAAAAACTCCGTGTGCTATGCATTGTATATTATATTACCCTTGACATCGTTTTCTTATCTCTTCTATTGGTATTCAACCTCCATTGGCATATGATATATAGTACATCAAGAAAAACTTAAGTCTTTTAAATTTGGCCTTATTCATCTTGAAGTTGACTGTGGATGCTATGATATCATTACATTAGGAATTTGGTTAATCATAAGCATTATATCAGGATGTTATGCTGCTCTAGTGGTTATCCATACCGAGAACATTCAGCCGGCCTCAGGCCTGCTTCTCCTTGTTGATTTTTTATTTATTAGTAATATTGACTTACCTAACTGGATGATTGTTCTTGTTCACGGATAAAAGAATTAAGAATCTTGGTCTTGATTATGCCGAAAATCATAAATTCAGAAAAATAGGCAATGCTCTTTTGAGATAAGTTGTTTAGGGGAAGGAGTGGAAGGGAAGAAATGACAGACCAATGTACAAGGCTTTGTCTCCCTTTGACATTTAAGTTACACCTCTTGGTGTTAGTATTTCTTCCTGCACTTAGTTTGGCTCACTCAAATTGTATCCTCTTCAATTTTGGGGATTCAAATACTGATCCTGGAGCTCTAATAGCTGCGTTTGGTCTGTATCTAGGTCCTCCGACTGGCCAACAGTTCTTCCACCGGCCCACTGGCCGCTTCTGCAATGGTCGACTGTACATTGATTTTATTTGTATGCGTCTTTCTCATGTATTGAAATTTCAAATGGTTTATGATTATACAGCTAATCTTAGTTGAGTTTTGTTCCACATTTGCTATAACTTTTTCATTAGTAGTGAGTATTTTGGAATGTAACTCTCTTTTACTTATTTTGCAGGTCAAAGCTTGGAGATAAATTTTCTGAGTGCATATTTAGAATCTTCTGGTTCAGAATTTTCTTATGGTGTAAATTTTGCTGTGTCTGGTGCTTCGACTGAAGTTAGTGGAAACAATCCATTCTCACTGTCCACTCAGACAGGGCAATTTCGTCATTTCCAGAATCGCACAAGAGAGCTCAGGGAACAAGGTGCTTGCTTTTGCTGATTACTGCTTCAGTTCAGTTTGTGCTTACAAAGCACTTTTTGAATGTTGATAGATATGTAATCGTTGGTTCAGTTCTAACTACCCATCGTGTTTGAGATTTTTACTGTTTCTCTTGATAATATACCACAGCTACCCTTCTTTTACTTATTGTTACAGGTGAGGGATCGGTGATCAGTGAAGAAAACTTTAGGAATGCTATTTATTCGATTGATATTGGACAAAATGATATTACTCTTGCTTTTAGGGCGAACTCAAGTTATCAACATGTTATCAACAAGATTCCTTCTATTCTTGAGAGAATTGAAGAGTCTATGAAGGTGAGATAATCTATATTGCTTAAGTATCAATATTGTTCTTGTGCTTTATTTTACATCTTGCACGCAACTTAAATCCTGCACACATGTCCAGGCTCTTTTATTGCACCTGAATGTTCTTTTTCTCATATTTCCATGTTCTTTTTACTAAAGTACTTGCATGTTCTTTTCAATGCACTTGCATGTTCTTTTTAGCATAATGATTTGTTTTTACATTTATGTTTTTTTTATGATGCCTTTTTTAATTTTTCCCAAAATCTGAACATACAAAAGAACATGCAAGTTTAATGAATAGAACATGCAAGATGCAACTAGGACTACGTTGTTTTACTCTGTAGGATGTAGGTATTGCTTTTTTGCTCTTGAGAAGCTGTAGATATGTGAAATTGAACTTCCTGAAGTAGCTACGTCTGTGAAAAGTCACTGATCAAAACCAGCTGTTATTATATCGATAGTAATGTCATTGAATCCTCAAAACAGACAAAAAAGATCAATTTTCCATTTTATTTTGGCAATGAAATGGCCAACTTCTGCAAGTTTCTTGACCGGTTCACCTCGTCATACTGCAGGCATTATATAGACTTGGTGCTAGAAAGTTTTGGGTATACAACACTGGGCCAATAGGCTGCTTGCCGCAAACTCTAGCATTGCAAAAGAAGAATGACAGTGAACTTGATGAATTAGGGTGCCTGAGAGTTTATAATAATGCTGCAAAAGCTTTCAATGAAGGGTTGAAAAATCTCTGTGATAAAATAAGATCAGAACTCCAAGATGCTATCCTCGTGCACACTGATATGTTTGCTATCAAATATGATCTCTTCGCCAATCCAGGGAAATATGGTAAGCTCTAAAGTCTAATATCTGCTTTAAAAATATACTTCCTCTGTTTTTAAAAGGTCGTAGCATTCTGACTTTTGCACTATTTACGTATCAACTTTGACCGAATATTCTGATTAATATATAGAACAAAATCAAAGGTATAAGGTGATGTTGGATTTGTCTTAATGTATAATTATAAATTACCAACTTTCTACAATTTACACTAAATAGATATCTACGTTGGCAAGCGTGTTAGTCATAATTTTGCAACCTTTAGAAAGCGGAGGAAGTACTTCTACTATGTGTCAAGGAACATAATCTAATAAGAATCTCGAAAGCTTACATATTAAGCTATTCATTCTGCATTATGGTTAATTGTAGGCTTTGAGAACCCATTAATGGCTTGTTGTGGAAAAGGAGGACCTCCATATAACTATGTAGATAAGAAGGCTTGTGGTAGATCACCTTCAGTAACTGCTTGCTCTGATCCCTCTCGTTCTGTGATCTGGGACGGAGTTCATTATACTGAGGCAGCCAATGCTGTCACTGCATCAAACTCTGAACCATTTATTAGGCTGGAAAGCTTATGTGGAGGGTATATATTGTAGCCCTAATTTTCGGGGTTTCTCGTAGAAAGCCAAGAGGCTGGAATTTGTGTTATGGTTTCATTCAAGTGAACAAGAACATTTATTCATGTTCTACACTTTTAGCTACCAGCTTGGTTACAATACCAGCTTGCTTGAATTATCATCTTTGTTTACTCTTTTAATACAGCAGTTATGAGACATTCAGATGTAAATGTGTAAGTATGCAACAAAACAATATTCTCCATCTTTCACAAGAAATCGTTGTCTTGAAAATGTACTAAGGCTTGTAAGTTGTAACATTGATTTTATCATTTTATTAATTCAGCGAGTTTTTTTCCATGTAATGCTTGATTTTCTTAGGCTAATTAAACACTGAACTTGAGAAGGTTCAGTAAGTTATGTGGTTTTAGTTCATGTGCTTGGATTGGGTGAAGAATTTCATTTTATGGGAGATCTTATTGAAGATATTCGATAAGATCATAACGAGAGGAACATATGCTCCCTCATTTTCTGGTTTCTCTGTTTGGGTTTTACTGAAATCAAAATCGAGTATTTGAGCTGAACCCAGTAGTCAAATAACTTTAGTGCACGCTAGCATGATCAGATCAAGCCATTGAATAAAGTAAAGAAAAGGATGAAAGGTAGATTAAGGCCCTGTTCTTTTGGACTTATTTTCAGTTAATTTCAGTTCAGTTCAGTTCAGTTAATTTCAGTTCAATTCAGTTAATTTCAGTTCAGTTAATTTAATTTCAGTTAATTTAATTTAATTTAATTTCAGTTCAGTTCAGTTAATTTCAGTTCAGTTCAGTTAATTTCAGTTCAGTTCGTTTCAGTTCAATCTTATCTAATGTTTTAATTATTATTTTTGTTTTCAATATTGCTACTAATATTGTTATTATTATTAACAGTTTTTTCACCAAATACCCCTAACTTTTAAAAAAATTCACCAAATACTCCCACTTTTTTCAAAATTCACCAAATACCCCCGACTTTTAAAAAAATTCACAAAATGCCCTTTTGTTGACGGACGTTAGTCATCCGTTAGCGTTTATTTACAAGTTTGCCCTAAGTCAACCTAATTAGCCCTAAGTCAACCTAATTAGCCCTAAGTCAACCTAATTAACCCTAAGTCAACCTAAGTCTCTCCATAACCCACCCCCAACCCCAACCCCACCAGCCCCACCACCCCCCACCCCACCCCACCACCCCCCACCACAACAACCCCAACCCCACCAGCCCCCCTCCCCGCAGCCCCCCACGTAGGGTACTCCGTCCCCGCCCCGCCCCCCGCCCCGCCCCCGCACCTCGCCCTCCCCCGCCGCAAAATCGCTCCCCCCTTCTCCTCCCCCTTTGAATCCCGCTGCAAAATCGCTCCCCCTCCCCTTCGAATCCCGCCGCAAAATCGCTCCCCCCTTCTCCTCCCCTTTGAATCCTTCAAATCGCTTCGGCAAAATCGCTCCCCCTCCCCTTCGAATCCTTGCCGCAAAATCGCTCCCCCTCCCCCTCCTCTTCGAATCCCGCCGCAAAATCGCTCCCCCTCCCTTAAAATCTGTTGATGTTGCCGCTGAGTGTTCGAGCGAAAGGAGTTCCAAAACCGGGCGTCGAAAATGGTGTAGCATTTGAAAGCTGGTGTTGATGATGGAGTTCCGAAGGCCGGAGTTGAATAAGGGGGAGGGGAGGGGGAACGATTTTGCGTGGGATTCGAAGGGGAGGGAAGAGGGGAGGGGGCTGTGGGATTCGAAGGGGAGGGGGGAGCGATTTTTTGGCGGGGAGACGGGGAGGGGGGCCCTGCGTGGGGGCGCGGGGGAGGAGGAGGGGAGGGGGGCTGGGGTTGGGGTTGGGGGAGGCAGGTGGGCTGGAGGTGGGGGGGGACTAGTGGGCCGGGGGTTGGTTAGGAGAGAGAGTGTCTTAGGGTTTTTAGTGTTTACTTAGGGTTAATTAGGTTTACTTAGGGTTTTTTAGGGTCAATTAAGGTTAATGACTAACGGAGTTAGCCGCCGTTAGTCATTAAGGGCATTTTGTGTCATTTTTTATAAAATCGGGGGTATTTGGTGAATTTTTTTGAAGGTCAGGGGTATTTGGTGAATTTTGAAAAAAGTTGGGGTATTTGGTGAATTTTTAAAAAAGTCAGGGGTATTTGGTGAAAAAACCGTATTATTAATATTATAATTATAATAACAATAATTTTTTATTTTTTTTATTTCTATTGTCATTATTATTATTATTATTATTATTAATAATAATAATAATAATAATAATAATAATAATAATAATAATAATAATAATAATAATCGGTATTGATAATATTATGTTAATACTTATTGATTATTATCGATTATTATTATTTTAGAAAATTAAATATACAATTCTGTTCAGTTTCTCTCATTTCAGTTAATTTCAGTTCAGTTCAGTTAATTTCAGTTCAGTTAATTTTAGTTCAGTTAATTTAATTTCAGTTCAGTTAATTTCAGTTCAGTTAATTTAATTTCAGTTCAGCCAAAATAAGTTCAAAAGAACAGGGCCTAAAGGACATTCCCGGTGCTTGACGGACGCCAATTTTTGGGAACTGATTACAATCGGGATTATTTTTCTGATGGATGTTAGCAAGTCTAGCTGAGCTCAAACCTTGATGGGCTTGAGCTATATAAAGTACAATTAAGTTATGGGCTAGCTCAAGCTTAAGTTAGGATTATTTGATGCATCACACTCTTATGTAAGTCAATTTTCCTTTAGATCAGTCGAGGTTAATAGTGGCGTATGCTTTGATGTTCTTTAGGTGTGACAATATGCACGCTTAGGGTGGTTATAAGCTCTAAAAACTAAAAAGTACACAGGCAATAAAGAAAAGGTGTAATCAAACCACTGATTGAGAAAATTAAGACAGAGAAAGAAAGGAATGCTAGTTTCCATATACCGGCCTAATAGTATTTAACAAAGTTTTGATATTGTGTTGGCTCATGCACCAATTAAACGAAGTATTTGACTTTGAAATTGGCACTATGTAGCAAGCTGAGTCGAGCTCGAGCTACTTGCAAGCAACTGAGCAAGAATTGACTCCGTTTGTGATTAGTGATGTGCAACACTTGCAACGAGGGCCATTGTAAAGCTAGTGACGCTGAAAGTGCTTCATGTTTAAAGCTGTTGATCATATGAAGAGATATGAATCAGGTTCTCATGCTGTGATTAGTTATCTAAGGTCTTCCTTAGGCTAATGAACTATCAAAGTGCTCCTATTAATTTTTTATTCCAGTTCATAGAAACATGGAAATCCAGGAGCTCTGGTTTTACTTTGAGTTCAGTGTTATGTTTCCTGACAAGAAGTTACAGGAAGAGAATGACTGTGCTATTTTGCTATGGATGATAAACATTTGAAGATTTCACTTGGCATCCTTTCAATTTAGTTTGGAAATAAGAGATCATATTTGCTAAAGCATATCTTGTTTTGCAATCCTGATGCTTTATTCGCTCTCCATGAAGACTGCTAATATTGGGTTCTGGCCCATTTGAGTATTATTCTATAAGGTTTTTTATGCCGAAATTCTTGAGGGTCCAAGTGACATCTATAATCTATATAACTGGGTTGTGCAATTGGACAAAGTCAATGCTAACTTATAATATTATTGCTTAAAAGATCTCTACTTAGAAATGTGTGATGTGCTCTATGCTTACACTACCTTTAAAAAATTAAGCTGATAGTTGTATGATTGTATATTATACTTTGTATAAGACTTTGCCCTTTTTTAATCTTATCAATGTCAATTTGCATGCAAAAACTGGTACGGCCAATAAAATTTCCTTAAATTTAACCAGTTCAATCCAAAAATTTCACATTAGCCTGTGAATACTATAGTGTCCTGAGGATGAAAAGGCTTTTCTTTTTTCTGTACTCTGAAGAAGACTTAATGTATAAGTTGGTCTTCTCATCAACACAAGTGGTCTTATCTAAAATTTTGGTCAGAGATCCCATTATCAGGACAATTGGGCCATGCTAGATGAGGTTTTTGAATTAGCATCAGGATGATTTGTTATGATACTATTTCAATTAATGTTGAAGTTCTTTGTGCCTGCTTATTGATAATATTGCTACAGCAGCTAAAACAGTCTATCAAACAATTGATCAACATGGGAATAATTAGTGTGCAGGTAACTCTCAAGTCTCAATCAAGAAAAATAAGGTTTTTGAACTCGTTTAATTTTACTTTTAGACTTACTAAAAGTTAGATTCTGGCTATGGTTAGACATATAGCAAATTGAATACAGCCAACTGTTCTTTAAAATAAACTCACTGACAGTTTTGCTGCTCTCTTGGTTATCTTCACCTTAATATGAATATTATTGTACTTAGTATTGAGTAATACTTGATTGCCCATCAGCATGTATCTTTCCTGTTTACTGATTAAATACTCAGTCAAATTTAAGGTGAAGACTATAAATACTGAAGAACAGATAGTGCTGTTTTACGACAGCTTATAAGAGGAAAAGAAGGCGAAGGGAAGAAATGAGAGATCAACATGCAAGGCTTAGTCTCCTTTTTGCATTTCAGTTGCATACTTGCATCTCTCACTGCCGGTGGCCCGGTACTCCTTCCTGCATTGAGTTCAGCTCATTCAAAATGCGTTCTCTTCAATTTTGGGAATTCAAACTCTGACTCTGGAGCTGTAATGGCTGCCCTTGGCGGCTTGGCCTCTATCTAGGTCCTCCATCTGGTCAACAGTTTTTCCACGGGCCCACTGGTAGCTTCTGCAATGGTCGACTATAAATCAATTTCATTTGTATGTATCTTTCTCACTTAACATAATATAGATGATCTATGATTGTACAGCTAAATTTATCTGAATTTGTTCTACTTTGGCTATAAGCTGTGAAAAATAGTCTGCTTGATTGAAAGTTTTCGTTGTTGGTCTCTTTCTGATTGAGCCATCTCTTGGATATTCGTTACTGCTTGTCCACAAATGATACCGTAGCTAATAGCTACCCTTCCTTTACACGTCGCAGGTAAGGGATCGATGATCAGTTAAAAGGAGTTCAGAAATGCTGTTTATTCGATAAACATTGGGCAGAACGATATTAATCTTGCTCTTGTGGCAAACTCAAGCTATACTCAAGCTATCAAGAAGTTGTTAACAAGATTCCAATCATCCTCGGGAGGATTCAAAATTCTACTGAGGTCAGATTTCTTATATTGTTGAATGCCTTATAATATTGTTCTTGTAATTTATCTTACAGATTTCATTTGTTTGAGACTGAACTGCCTGATGCAGATATCTCCATGAAAAATCTCTGATTAACTCTGACTGCTATAAAATTGATTTTATGGCCCTTGTTCGGTCACTGAAGCCTCAACTTTGAGGTAAATTCTATATGGTGACCCGATGTTTTTGAAAATTCTACATGTTAATTTTTTTTTCTTTTCTGCATTTTTCTCAAGTGACTGTTATTGTTTACACCACTAACGTAACGTTAATAGGTTTTTTACCACTTCCGGATTACTATTCCACCACCACCACCGCCAAATGGGTACTACCCACCTCCACCACCACTACCGTTGATAATTTTCTATCATCATCACCACCAATTTCTCTCTCCACTCCGACCTTCCAAATCATATCATCCCTTTTTCTTTTTGAAATCACTACCACTCCTACCCCTTTGGCTGCTTATCCTTTTGGCAAAAGAAAAACAGTAGCAAAACCCAACCAACAGTCAGTCATGGTGGTCTTTTTTTTTTTTTTTGGTGAAATGGGTCATGCATAAATGGTGCTCCTTTTTCATTTTCTTCAGCCTCCTTCCGTGGCGTCTTCATCTATATCAGTTGTGCAATTTGTCCTTTTTGTTCAAATTTGGAGATTGATTTTGGGTTTGTACTGTGGGTTTGGAATCGTGTTAGCATGTTTAATTTCTGAAATTATTGTAATTCGAGCTTGTTACTAATGCATATGAAGTATATTAGTTAATAAATGAATGAAGCTGCTTTTAACTTGCCAAATTTGAAAGTGGAATATTCTATCTTGTTGATGAATATTAACATTCCTATGTCAGGTTAGCCATGATTATTGTTCCTTGATGTATGACGCATTTGGATAAAATTATTAGTTATTTGATTGTTTATAAAGTTAGTTAACTGGAGAAACATTCAACAGTCAAACATAATAAAAACAGAAGAGAGAGAGAGAGCAGCTCACTGGAAAGAAAAAACATTGGAAAGGATAAACAAAAGTGCAATGGAGGAGCAAGCAGCAACCACTAACGTTGTGGAGGAGAGAGGACTGAGAGAGGGGTTGGGGTCATTAATCACTGATTATTTTCTGAATTTAAAAAGCTGATCAAATACCTGAGTTACAGAGCATAGGGTCATTAAGGTCGCATTGGTGGGTTAAACAATAAATACAGGGTCGCTTGAGAGTTGAGAAAATAAGATTTCTTTTCACCATGTAGACTTTCCAGAACACAGTCACCATGTAGCATTCCCCTAACTTCAAAGTATCTGGAAAAAAGAGATCAATTTAACTGTCTCATTCCATTTTATTTAAGCAATGATTTTCGCAAGAATTTTGGTTGGTTCACTTCTTCATATTGCAGACATTGTACAAACTTGGTGTAGAAAGCTTTGGATATAGAATCATGGGCCTTTAGGCTGCTTACCACAAACTCTAGCATGACGAAAGAAGAATGACAATGAACTGGATGAATTGGGGTGCCTGGCACTTTACAATAATACTGCAAAAACTTTCAGTGAAGGGTTGAGTAAACTCTGTGATAAGATAAGATCCGAACTCAAGGGCGCTTTTATTGTGCACGTTGATATGTATGCTATTAAATACGATCTCTTAGCCAATCCAGTAAGAAATTAGATATGGTGAGTTCTAATTTATGCTTTCTAAAAGTTTGAAGGACCATTTCTCTAGATTTTTTTTGAGGTCATCATTTCTTTAGATAGAACATATATAACTTTTTTAGCATTAAGGAAAAAATTGACACCAACAGTCCCAATTATGCGCCCTCTTCTTTAACAATTCCAACTATTGATTAACTCGGAATAGACTCAATTTTAGGATTGTCTTCCCAAAGCAGCCAGGGCCACATGACTTATAACCTGTGAAACATATAAGAAAAAATTCTATATTTGATGAAGTATTGCTTTTCTCTCTTAAAACTCCCTTTTGTATAACCTGATTAACAGCTAATAAGTCTTTCGAGACTGCTTTGGAAAGATACCCCTGAAGTGGGACTTTTCCAAATTAATCAATGGTTGGAACCGTTGATGTCAGTTTCTGTTTAAAATTGCTATGTGGCTATATCTAGGCTTTCAGAACCCAACAATGGCTTGCTGTGGCAATGGAGGACCTCCCTATAACTATGTAGAGAAGAAGACTTGTGGTGAACCTACAGCAAATCCTTGTGCTGATCCATGTCAATCCGTGGGCTGGGATGGAGTTCATTACACTGAGGCAGCTAATGCTGTCATTGCAACCAAAATATTGTCAGGCGAGTTCTCTAAGCCATTTTTTAGGCTGAAAGGTTTCTGCAAGGATGAGCTTTTCAGGCCCATGTTTTGAGTTCATCGTAGAAAGTCAAGAGTCTGGATCTGTTGATTACTAGATTTCTTTCAGATGATAATGAACATGTGTTCATGAATTTTTTCACAACTGAACATAAGGGAAAGTATTTCCACTATATTATGAACTTCCAATGCTTGATAACTTCTGTTAGCACTTGGTCTGCCTCGCCTACTAAGCTAATGTATTCTTTAACAAATGGAGTTGTACAGTCTGACAGAGTCAATGCTTATGCATGGGAGTTTGGCTTTTTGGAAAAGATGTTCTATCGAAAACACCTGTTTTTCCTTATCACCCACACCAGGGATTCACTAGCTTTTGTTTTCTCTCTCCTTTTTCCTTGACTGTTTTCCATAGAACATGTTTTCCATTAAGAATTTTCTATATAAAGTACATTTATGGTACTTAAAAGATCTTATTGTTACCTGTATGATGTACTCTATGCTTGAACTGTCTTCCTTTTTCCTAAACTATTTTCCATTTCAAGTTTTTCTACTTATGGTTTATTTTTTTGCTACATATTAATTTCTCTTTGTACCTATTTGATGGACTGTATGCTTGCATTATCTTTCAAACAAGCTGATAGTTTTAGCATATTATAATGTATTGTTCCAGCCTTTATTTGCTTTTATCATGTAAGTGATGTTTATTTATTTATAGGAGCTAATACATCCAACAAAAAGTCTCTTGGATTTTGGCCTGTATATCATGCTTCCAATACCTTCTAAGCAAGCTGATGATAGTTTTAGTATTTACTTTGTGTTTTCCAAGAGTTTACTTGCTTTTTTTCTAACACCATTAATGTTAATTAGCTTATGAGAACTAATGTTTTCATTGAACGTCCTTTAGCTGGATGGTTTTCTGTCTTCTGCTGATATACTGGTTCAGCTGAACCATTATCGAACAATGGATACTTGTTAAGGAAACAAATCATGTATCAATAACTCTGTTGAGAAACGTTCTCTGTTTTATGATATGAAAATGAATTTAGCCAATTGATTGTCGAAACAAAGCCACTAACTGATGCTGCTCTCAGTGCTTAGCTTTGGTTTTCTATCTGATCTTTTTTCTTTGCTGATAAATACTAGTAGTCATTGCTGAATGAAGAGCTTAAGTATATGATAATGCTGCCGTCGAAATATGTAAGACAAGCAGTTCATGGTTTTGAGAAAGGTTAATGAAGAAAATTATAGACCAATGTGGAGGGCCTCCTCTACATTTCGCACTTAAGTTACATTTCTGACTCTATCAATACTTCTTCCTGCTCTCATTTTGGCTCACGCCAAATATACCCTCTTCAATTATTGGGATTCAAACTCTGATGCAGGAGCTTTAACGCCTATCTTTGGCTCCTATCTTGTGTAACTGCGTAGATGAAAAGACTTGTTGACTGTCAGGAAGCTGAAGCAACTGTTTACCATGATCCTGCTTGTTCTGTGCGCTAGTAAGCTATTAATCACACTGAGTCTGTCAATGCTGTCCCCGCTGCCAAGACAATGCTCAATTGCTCATCATCGTTCATGAATTTCGTCCACAAAAATAGGTCAGTCCACTTTTGGTTTAATGATTAATTAGTTATAATTTTATGTCCTTGATTAAACGCATAATTTGCTGCTCTAATTTCGGATTTTGCTCACCACCGCGTAATTTACAACCCGAAATAGAGAACATGTATTACTAATGAAGCAAATGCAATGATACAGAGTTCTATTAGTTCTAACTTTGGATCACTACTGAACCGAAATTTGCAAAAAGGATAGTTTGGTTATAGCTCCTGTTTTTGGAATGGAACAGAGTTTTATTAAAGTTTCCTTTGAACCTCCATCTTATGATGGGAAGATATAAATTAAATTTCCATTAGGTAGACTTAAAGCCCCATTGTGGCTAAGCCTTATATGAAGCTAATCATAAAGCTCCAATTAACTTACTAGTTTACTCACAGAAACTTGAGTTGAAGTGCTGTTATGAAATGCTAGTAAGCTCTTTACCTAAGAAATGGGATTACAAGAATACGGTGGAAAGTAATGGTTATGGTTATGGAATTGAGAAAATTAAAATATGTGGAATTTTAGTTTGAGAAGATACATGATTGTCTATGATACAAAACCTTAGCAATGACTCGGGGTTTCCTCTGCACTTGTAGTAGTTGCAACTATAAGATGAATGTACAGGTAAACCAAGGCTGGTTAGATATCTTGGAAATCTATGTTAACATGATGAAGATGAGAAATCTTGGGCCAATCCTCGCCTATCTCTCTTTGGCACCGTTCTTTAAGCAAAGGGCAAAAATGTATTCCCAGATATTTGAGGGATGAGGGAATTCCTTCTTCAGGCAGCAAGCAGAGATGTTGGCAGTACATAATCTCCAACTCTTGCAGAGAGGTGAGCTGCTGGAGTGCTTCACCAATCAAGAATGCAAGAGCAGGAAAATGAGCTATGATGAGAGTGGTGAGATTTTCGGGCAACCAACCCTCAGGTGGAAAGCACTCCACTTCTTCACACCCATGGATTTCAAGTAGTGTAAGAGAGACTAGTTGCTGAAGTTTCCATTGTTTCCAATGGGATGTGAGTCTCCTACAATATGTAACACGGAGGGTTTGGAGGCTCAGAGGCAAACCGCCTTTTGGGAATGAATCGAGATCTGGACAATCTTTAAGAGACAATGATTGTAATGATGTAAGACTGGTATGCATTCCCTCAGGGAAAGAGAGAAGATTTTTGCAGTTGGTAATGGAAAGTGTCCTGAGGTTAGGAGCTGCAAAGCCTTCTGTGGGAAAATATAGGAGATGAGGACAATTGTCAATAGACAACTCATTAAGAAATGGGAGACAAGTTTCATGCCCTGGAGCTGAGGTGATTTCAAATGACTCCAGATGGAAGCAGTTTTTTATTTCAAGATATTCAAGCATTACAAAGTCGCCCAAGGGAAAATATGAAGGCTCTGAAAGATAGCAGTCGTGGATAGACAAGTACTGAAGCGACATGTAGGAACGTTGTGGCAGGCCCAAGTCCTTGAAACCCCCAATGCTCAGTGATGTTAATGAAGGAGAAATGAATCTCAATATATGCAGAGATGGTAACAGTACTTCGTTAGCACTGTAAGAACTATGCAATGGGTAGTCAAGAAGTCTAGCTGGCTGTGAAATGAAAAGGGTGTCAAGCGTGCATGGAAATTGCAATTCTTCAAAATTACAGAGGTTGTGGTGACCAGCTATCCTCAAATCTGTGAGAGATGTTAACTTTTCCAAATTTGGTACAAATGTGCTGTTTTCACCATCGAAAAAAAGATCTAGCGTGGTAAGTGAGGAAAGATTGACCAGATTAGTTAAATCCACTAGCTCACAGTTTTGAAGTTTTAACTTGGTGATCCGAGGAAGTTGGGGAAGTAAAATGTTAAGTTGCTCACAGTCTAGAATTTCGAGCGTTTTCAAAGAAGGGAGTTCATGAGGTAGCTTTCCAGTCAGCTGTGAACATTCAATTAAGTACAGCTCTTGTAGAACAGGGAATGCTTGGCCTTCAAATTCACTGGCAACCCATGTCTGCCATTCCGGCAAATCCTCAAAGTGGAGTATCTTCAGTGCTTGGAATGATATAAAATGAGATGAAATGTCTCCACAAAATTCTGGACCGACAGTCTCCAATCTATTAAATTTTTTAATGGAGAGGTATACCAGAGAGCGAAGCTCTCCAAGGGGCGGTAAAGATACACAGTTTGGAAAATTACAAAGATGTAGTGCTGTTAAGCAACAAAACCTGGAATCCCCTACCCAGTCTGGAAGAATTGTTCCCTGATAATTCTTTATTGTAAGCCTTATCAAAGTACTGTGAGGCTTCAATGCAGTAAGAACAGTTGTTGCTTTCTCTCGATCATCTGACGTTGCGGTGGCACTCCATTCCAGGACCAACTCATCAAGATACTCTTCGTTTTTCAAATTGTATGCTAAAGCATCTGCTTCAGAAGCAATATTTTCAAGTTCGAAGATATGAAGGCTTCTCTTCTGTTTCATCTTTTCTATTCTTGTCCAGAAATCCTCGTCTCCCATGAAATTAGTTATTTTACAGAAACTTGCGAACCTTCCATCATGCTGTATCATCTCCCAGAACTTGTGAAAACTGATGCAAAGACAAAGGCAAAAAGGTTATCTTAGAAAGGAAATAAGGATGTTAAAAGATTTGTGCCGGACAGAACTATTAGATCAGAGTTCTGGAGAGGTATAACTCCTGAGCCCTGATAAGTGAAGAGCTTGAAAGCTAGCTTTAACCCCCTCTCCCCCCCCCCACACACACACACACACACACACACAAAAAAAAGAAAACCGCATTCAAAAGCATTTCATTATAAATTCCTCCTGTTGTATATTTATATAGGCCTAATATTATGATGAGAGAGCAATTACCGGAAATTGGCCAAAAATCCCTTGATGTCCTCCATAGCTTGTGTGTGACTCATCAGCACCTCGAAAGCAAAGTCATTAGTTGCAGAAACCCAAAAGCGAAGATCAAAACATCGTTTCACCCCCTCATCATTGTATACATACCGGGCCAATGTAGTTTTCCCGACTCCACCAATCCCAACGATGGAGGCAATGGAGAGGGTCTGAGAAGCGATTGAGTTATCAGAAAGCTTGCTTACAATGAAATCCCTGTCCTGGTCTCTGCCGATGACCACATCAGTGATGATGTGAGACCCAGCTGTTTGAACGCTCCATGCTTGTGTTTGATTGGCAGACACCACGCTGACCGTGCCTCTGTCAAACTGGGCATAGTCTCTTGCAATAGAATCCAGTAACTTCTTCATAGCCTTAACTTCCGGTTCTGGAGCATAAGTAATTTGCGCAACAAGCTGATTTAATGCAGAAAAGGATAAGCGTGCCTCTTTGATGAACCTGCTTGTGGTTGTGGTCATCACTTCTTTCTGCTTAACTGTAGTCCTTGCATCAAAGAAGTCAACCAAGCTCTCAAGCTCACAACTGATCTTCTTGAGTACGTCTTGTTGCGCATGGCTGAGCTCCGACACTGACTCTGCATCAAAGAATGCATAAACCAAAGGCTGCCGTAAATGAAGAGTAAGGATTGGATGAATGAAGTTGGCAACATCCTTATAGTTTGTGGTTACAACTATGCAGCTGCCCTTAGCAGCTGAACGAAGTGAGAGTAGTAGAAGCTGCCAGCTTGCTTCTGTGTAGATCTTGCCAATATCGTCTAAAACGATCAACAATCTCTTCCCTGCTATTCTTTTGAACAAATTACTTTGAAGGCTATTCAGATCACAGGCTTTGTCCTCAAAAAAATAGCCTGTTGACTTAGAAATAGATTTTGTAATTTCCAGAACATCAAATACCTTGCCAACAGAGATCCATGCTTTGAAGTTAAAGATAGCATCTAAACCTGCATCATCAAAGAGAAGATGATGGAGGGTTGTTTTACCACTCTCACTTATTCCAACTATAGCTACCACATATATATCCCTGCCAAGTGAACTCCCTCCTCTCAGGAGTTCAATAATATGATCTTTTGCTTGATTGCAAGAGTCACTTTTCTTGGAGCTGGACGCCATCTTATTACAGTTAGATACCCAATACCTTACCCTATGCTACTCTTGATGATAACAAATTTGAACGAGGAACCATACTACATAGTAGTATAGTATACCAAAAATGAGAGTCCCACCTATATACTATTAGTATTACAGCTTTACCAAAAGAAATTCCAGGGTTCCACCTATATACTATTACAGCTTTACCAAAAAAAATTCCAGGGTCCCACCTATATACTTTATCAAACGTCTCTCTCCTACTTTTTTTGGGGTGAACAACGCAACCAAACTTAAGTTACCATATCAAAAATATATTTACAATCCTTCAAATAAGCATTCGTACAATAACTGGGGGGAGACTCGAGAGGGAAAAGTACTAATTACATTGCTTCTATTACTTTGCCAATGGCAAAATATACTTGTAAACTTTGGACATTGATGAGCCCGTCAGCTTCATATGATCTTGCACAATTAATTAAGAGTAAGTTTCATATAATTTATAACAAATAGTTTAGTTAGTATTATATGAACAAAGGGTGGTTATAGCTAGCTTTTCTAAAACTTTATTTTATCGGGGTTTTCACCAAATTTCTCAGAGTAATTTTTTCCCCCACCAACATAGCCTCCAACCTTCCAAAATTCACCATATACCCTCAATTTTCGTGAAAATTCAACATATGTCTTTAATGACTAATGACCGTTAGTTTTGTAGTCATTAATTCCTAATTCCCTTACTAAACCTTAGTTAACCTCAATATGACCAATTTACCTTAATTGTCCACTACTAAAATACGTTTTATGGGTTAAGTTAGTGTCAACAGTTTTCCAACCTATTTATATATGACACAAACATGGGCATGAATACGGTTCCTTCGCCAGCTCGAACTAACAAGGTAGGCTAGGACTCCATCACTTTCGATGTGGTTGAGAGGAAGGGAGATTTATCACTGTCTATGTGGTTGAGAGGGAAGAAGGGAGGGAGATTTATGAAAGAAAGATTACAAAATAATTTAATACCCAATTAAAATGTGCCATGCTAAATCTGACACGTAAAGTGTATACTGTTCCAACAAGAATTGTCAACTTTGGGAGTATTTTCACTCAAGATTCAAGAATAATAAAAAATGCTCATCACTTTCTTTTTATCTCCCCTCTAAAAAATGTCTTATGAATTCACAAAAACTTTACCATATTTACAAAATCATCTCTCTCATGACTTTAAAAAAATATCATTTTTCTCTCTTTTACTTTCTACCCTAATATCCAACCACATTTAGAGGAAAAATGAGAATTTTCAAAAGTGTGTAAAAATGTAACAAATAGATGTCTAGGGTCTATTTATAGATCTTAAAATATTATGACTAATGATATTATTTATTATTCTCTTAATATATATTTTCTACAATTTTAAGTTATCAAATGAAAAAACAAAAAACTCTAAAAAGTTGTTAGACGTGTTATTTTTGAATTTTTTCCTTGAATAAGCGAAAATGGGTTTTAATTCGAAATATGTTGGAAGGGAAATTATTCTGCGTACCGTCCACGTGGGACGGCACGCGAGAATTTTTTTTTTTGTACTTAAGTAAAACCGCTACTTCAAGTAGCGGTTAACCTTATAAACCGCTACTTCAAGTAGCGGTTAAGTAAATAAACCGCTACCGAAGTAGCGGTTAATAATTGACCGCGACTTGAAGTCGCGTTTCTGGCACTGGACCCCAAGTGGCCCCGACTAGTAAACCGCTACTTGAAGTAGCGGTTCATTAATGGAAACCGCTACTTCAAGTAGCGGTTTACTACAATCCCCAAAACCCACCCTAGCTTTCCCAATTTCTCAGATTCGAACGGCTAACTCTCAAATTTTTCATAAACCGCTATCTCAAGTAGCGGTTTACATATTATAGAGTATGATTTGTGTGGAAGATCTTGACCACGTAAACCGCTACTTCAAGTAGCGGTTTATGTACATAAACCGCTACTTGAAATAGCGGTTTATGTGTATAAACCGCTACTTGAAGTAGCGGTTTAATTTAAAATAAACCGCTACTTCAAGTAGCGGTTTACCCGGATAAAAAAAAAAAAAAAACGTTTCTCGCGTGCCGCCTCGTGGACGGTACGCAGGAAATTAATTTCCCTTCCAACATATTTCGGGAATTAAAACCCCATTTTGCATTATTCAAGGAAAAAATTCTGTTATTTTTATTTGACTAAAAATTCTCATAGCTTTATTTGAAGTTTTTTCACATGATCAAATTTACATATGGGCCATGGCCAACACTTTTGGTGTATTTGTGATTGATCATGAGCGGGGTAGGTTTAATTTTAGTCTTGCCATGACTTTTTCTTTGTCAGTGGTGAGAATGCTGTAAAGAACAAATGCTGATAACCGAGACTTGACTCTTAACATGACAGTATAATACTACCTCCGTATTTTTTTAGTTGCATCATTTGCCTTTTTGGCACTATTCATCAACCAACTTTGTTAAATTATCTCACACCATTATATAAGAAAAAACATAGTCAAGTGGGGTCTTGTTAGATTCGTCTTAATGCGAGGATTCCAAATATCAAATTTTTGTAATTTTTACTTACACCCAATAAGAGATATTAACGTTCAAAAAAACGTCTCGATAAACGTGAAAAAGCAAATGGTGCAACAAAAAAAATAGAGAGGTAGTGTATTATACACTGTCCTTAGTTATTGATAATGCTTTTACTTTTCGTCATAATTAAATCCAATAACATCTTGGTTTTCACTTTTCATATGAAGTATTAGGAGTAGTCTCCCCTTAAAAAAAAGTATTAGGAGTAGTCAAAACTATACTATCTTGCTTTCTCAACCCCAAGATTTTGCCTTCACTGGAAAAAGAAATGGCTGAAAATTTGATTACAATACCAGCTATATCAGCTACATTCAACGTGGTTCTTGACACTGTTGTGAAAGAGTTTATGAGCTACGTACGCAGTAAAGCTAATGTTGATCCTTGTGTGCTTCACCTAAAGCTAAGAACAACCAGGTTAGCATTGAGTGCGGTGCTTAATGATGCTATGGACAGACACATCACTAACTTGGCGGTGTTGGAGTGGCTGGAGGAGCTCACTAGTGTGATCTATGATGCGGAAGACGTTGAAGATGTCATCCAGACTGAAGCACTGCAATTGAAGATAAATGCTGAGTCTCAAATGTCTGCTGTTTACAATGTGGGTGATGATCAGGTACCAAACAGAAACAGTTTCTCTTCATATTCTTTTACTGATGGTCACTTTCTGGTAGCTAAATGGAGGACGATGATCTCTTCGACTTCGTCTGCTGTTGGGTTGAAACATGATCCTATAGTTGACAGGTTGCTTAACTTATGTGATAGGCTGGATGTATTCTTGCCCCAAGTAAGTGTCCTTGGTTTAGGAGAATCTCTCAAGATAGCGAAAAACAAAATCCATCACCTACCTCTATCATCTGCAAGATTGATGAATTCCGGAAACAACATAGTTGGTAGGGAGTCAGAAAAAGAGGAGATAATGTCTTTCTTAGAAGAACCAAATAACAAAACTGGTGTTCATCTGGTTGTTATTAGTGGCTTAGCAGGTGTAGGAAAGACAACTTTTGCCCGAATGGTGTATGATGATCCAAGGTTGAAAGGCGCCTTCGATGTGAAATCATGGGTCTCTGTTTCAACAGCAATGGGTAGTGATTGGGTGATCAAGGAGATTTTGGAGTCGATAACTCATACTGATGCACCAAACGGTCACCTAGAAAGCCTCGAAGCTATATTGAGTAGGGTTCTCTTGGGCAAAAAATTGCTCCTCGTACTAGATGATGTTGAGGATGTGGAAGAAAAATCTTGGGACGATTTGAGGCGTCCTCTGGAAGCTGGGCCAGAAGGTGTCACTATAGTCATCGTTACACGCGATGATCATGCTATCATGAAGAAGAATATTCCGGTTAATCTTGTGCTGCATCTCAACCCTCTGTCTGATGCAGATTGTTGGTCTTTACTTAAAGACGTTGCGTTTGGAGAAGAAGTAATAATAGATCAAGTCCTCGAAGAAACTGGAAATCAGATTGCACAAAGATGTAAAGGCCTTCCATTGGCTGCAAGAATACTTGGTGGCATTTTGAGATTCACAAGAGATGTGGAGGACTGGGATTCTATACTAAGAAGTAAGGTGTGGCATCTTATGTCTGGCCCAAACGACATTCATCCTGCCTTAAGATTGAGCTATAGTTATCTTCCGTCCCATTTAAAGAAGTGCTTCTCTTATTGTTCAATTTTTTCCAAGAAGTACGAGTTTGATAGGGAGAGATTGATCTTATTGTGGATTGCGGAGGGTTTTGTCCAGGTATCAAAGAGTGACACTTTGTTGGAAGAGGTCGGTAGTTGCTACTTTCAAGAGCTATTTAGTCGATCGTTGTTCCAAAAATCAAGCTCTAGTAGATCACATTTTAGGATGCATGACATGGTCCACGATTTAGCTGAGAATGTGTCTAGTGATATCTGTTTCATGTTGAAGCCTGACAATCCACAAGTATGTCCTTCCAAGATTCGCCATTTTTCTTATATCCAGACCAAACATGATAATTTTGAGTACTTCAAAGCCATTGATGGACATGTCCATTTTGGCAACCTGAGAACCTTCTTGCCCTTAAAATCACCTCCAATAAACCTTTGTCGTCTAGACAATGAGCAGGCACAATCTTTCTTTCAGAGGTTTATTTCTTTGCGAGTGTTATCCTTGTCACATTATAATATTTATGAGATACCTCAATCCTTCAGTTGTCTTAAGCACCTTCGCTTCTTGGACCTGTCAAGAACTTCTGTAAAAAATATTCCTCCCCTGGTGTGCGATATGTACAATTTGCAGATACTATTGTTGCAGAAATGTCCTTATCTCACAAAATTGCCAGAAAGAGTAGGAAATTTGGTGGCCTTGCGCCATCTTGATATTAGCGGTTGTAATAGATTGCAAGAGCTGCCTGTCGAAATCAACAAATTGAACAAAGTTCATACACTCACAAATTTTGTGGTGGGCAGAGACAGTGGAGCAAAGCTCGCAGTGCTAGCTAATTTTCATAATCTTAGAGGGCAACTTTGCATTTCAGGGCTTCAACATGTTGTCTCGGAACTAGATGCTTCAAATGCCAACATGAAGACCAAAATGCACCTTGATGAGCTAACATTGGAGTGGGGAGGTCAAACTCAAACTCCAAGAAAGGAAGAACATGTTTGTCATTTGTTAAAGCCTGGCCCAAACTTGAAAAAAATCACCATTTCTTCCTATGGGGGTAAAAAGTTAGCAAATTGGATAGGTGCTGCTGCATTTTTGTGATATAGTTTCTGTGTGTCTTACCAGTTGTTACCAGTGTAGTTGCCTGCCATCCCTTGGACAACTACCATCCTTAAAAAAGCTTCACATTATAGACTTTCCAAAATTAGTCACTGTAGGTCCTGAATTTTATGCTAATGTTTCTTCATCCTTAAGACCTTTTCAAGCTCTAGAGGTTCTAAAATTAGAGAAGATGCCTGAATGGAAGGTCTGGTCCCCTTATCATGGTAATGGTGAACCATTCTCTAGCCTGCATGAATTATGTATAGAAAATTGTCCCAAACTATCTGAGCATCTACCCAAGTGTCTCCCTTCTTTGCTTAAGCTTGAGATCATAAAATGTGGCCAGCTTACTAGTTTACTTCCAGAACTTCCGTCCATATGCAAATTGAGGCTGCAGGAATGTGAAAAGTTAGACTTTATGAGTATTTCTGGTCTGATCACACTTGTCTCCTTAGATATTCGAGGTGCAAGTATTAAGAATTCATTAGCATCTGATCTCCACACACTTAATTCTCTGACAGAGTTGAACGTTGTACACTTTGAAGGTCATAAGAATTCTATGATGTTAAGCAATGGTGACAGAAGACAACTTGTGCCAGGGTATACAATGCTGATTGGTGAAAGTATCCAAGAGTTGTCCCTCCGAAGTTGCGCGTTCCAGTTGATTTGTCCAGATAGTTCATTAAGATCACTCAATATCAGTCACTGCAAGAATTTGGAGCTTAATGTGAATTGCTTCTCCTCACTTCAGTCCCTGGACATGAGCCACTGCGGCTCTCTTGAATCGTTTCCATTTGAATTCTTCCCAATGCTTATTCATCTCAAGATTGAGCAGTGCTCGAACTTGAAAGTGATTGCACTTCCACAAGGAATTACTCTACAGCATCTTTATGAGCTCTCAATTATAACTTGTCCCAACCTGTTAAACTTCCCTAATCAAGGATTGCCTGCTCCAAACCTCTCCTCATTTTCAATTAGCAATTGCAAGCGCCTTAAGTGGCTCCCAAGAGAGATGAAAATCCAACTCAATTCCCTTCAGCTGCTATCCATTATATGCTGTCCAGAACTTGAGCCGATTGCAGCTGATGATTTACCTCCAAACCTTCACGCTCTTCACATTAAATCTTGTCCCAGGCTCGTCAATAGTCCAACAGCTTGGATTGCTCAGCTTCCAGCATCTGTTAAACGACTGGACTTGGATATTCCCCTCCGAGGCTGAAAAAGAATTTTGTAAACGGAAATCACAGAATCTTCATCAGGTATCTTCAGTACTGACTACTGAGTTTCTATGCCTCCCTCTTACTGCTTAAGTTGTGTTTTAGTCATTTTGCTTTACCATTGACACAATTGCTTTCTCTATTCCTCTCTTTCTTTATTAAAAATTGCAGATTCATTAGAGCAATCAGTTCTTATAAAAATTGTGCTATTTCTTGTTTTCCAAATGGATAATCACAACTATTTGGTCACTCAAAGATACACAACACTGAAGCTCAGGCCATGAGGTAGGTGCTTCATTTAAACTATTACGGTTGGCTCGAGTCATGATTGGAAAGGGATTGTTATTGTTCTTGTGAGAATGAAGTAAAAGAAATTTCTATATGTTATACAACTTGAGTCAGAGTTTACTGAGACATCAAAAATGCACTATAATTAATGGTCATTCAAAATGTTTACTCTTCAAGTTTGGGGATCCAAACTCTGACCCTGAAGCTCTAATGGCTACCCCTGGCCTCTATCTAGGTCCTCCATCTGGTGAATAGTATTTCCACGGGCCCACTGCTCGCTTCTGCAGTGCTTGACTATACATTGATTTCATTTGTATGTATATCTGATTATATGGCTAATTCCAGCTGATTCTGTTCTGATTTTGCTATAAGCTGTGAAATGTAGTCAGTATTTTGTATTGTAAGTCTCTTTTACTTGCTTTACAGGTCAGAGCTTGAAGATAGATATTTTGAGTGCATACTAGAACGGTAGAACCTTACTCTAGTGGTCCTTTCTTCATTACTGTTTCTGTGTTGCTTGTGTGCATGTTTGAGCCATCTCTTTGAAAATTATTACTGCTTGTTCACAAATCCTACTATAGCTAATAGCTAGTTTCTTCTACACATTATCGTAGGTAAGGTATCGTCGGATCAGTGATCAGTGAAAAGAAATTCAGAAAAGCAGTTTATTCCGTAGACATTGGGCAGCATGATATTAATCTTACTCTAGTGGCTAACTCAAGTTACAAAGAAGTTGTTAATAAGATTCCAATCATCCTAGAGAGGATAGAAAATTCTACCAAGGTGAGATATTGTATATTGTGCATGAGTGTTAGTATTGATCTTGTAATTCATCTTACAGATTTCGTTTCATGTGAGATTGAAATTAAATTGAACTGCCTGAAGCAGGCACCTTCATGAAAAATGTCAGATCAACTGTGACTTAAGGAGCTTCCATTGAAATTATTGAATTTTCATTCCAGTTCACAGATGCGTGGAATTCCAGGAGCTCCGATTTTACTTGGAGTTCATTGTTATGTTTCCTGACAAGAAGTTACAGGAAGAGAACGACTGCAATTTTGCTAGGGATGATAAACATTTTGAAGCTTTCACTTGGCATCCTATTCTTTATAAATTGGAAATAAGAGATCATCTGCTAAAGCATATCTTGTTTTGCAATCCTGATGCTTTATTCGCTCTCCGTGAAGACTGCTAATGGACAATTGGGTAAGCTATGCAGAAATTCTTGAGATCCACATGACATCTATACAACTAGGTTCTGCAATTGGACAAAGTCAATGCTAATTTGTAATATTATTGCATAAAAGATCTCTACTTAGAAATGCGTGATCTGCTGTATGCTTACACTACCTTAAAAAAATTAAGCTGATGGTTATAGGATTGTATATTATACTTTGGATAAGACTTTCCCTCTTTTCTGTTATATGTTATTCAATGTCAATTTGCATGCAAAACTTGGTACGGCCAGTAAAATTTCCTTGAATTTAGCCTGATCAACCCAAAAATTGCACATTAGCCTGTGAATATTATAATGTCCTGAGGATGAAAAGGATTTTTTATTTTTTTGGGAATTTGTTTACCCATAAACATCTGTACTCTGAAGAAGACTTAATGTATAAGTTGGTCTTCTCATCAACACAAGTGGTCTTATCTAAAAGTTTGGTCAGAGATCCCATTATCAGGACAATTGGCCCATGCTAGTTGAGGTTTTTGAAGTAGCATCAGATGATTTGCTATGTACACTATTTCAATTAATGTTGAAGTTCTTTGTGCCTGCTTGTTGATAATATTGCTACAGCAGCTGAAACTGTCCATCAAATAATAGATCAACAAGGAAATGATTAGTGTACAGGTAACTCTCAAGTCTCAATTAAGAAAAAAAAAGGTCTTTGGTTGATTACTAAAATTTAGATCTTGGCAATGGTTTGACATTTAGCAAATTGAATAAAGCCAACTGTTCCTTAGAATAAACTCACTTGACAGTTATTGCTGCTTTCTTGGTTATCTTCACCTTAATATGAATATTATTATACTTAGTATTGAGTAACACTTGATTGCCCAACAGCATGTGATCTTTCCTGTTTGCTGATTAAATACTCTCAGTCAAATTTAAGGTGAAGACTATAAATACTGAAGAACAGACAGTGCTGTTTTAAGACAGCTTATCTGAGGAAAGGAGGGTGAAGGGAAGAAATGAGAGATCAACATGCAAGGCTTAGTCTCCTTTTTGCATTTCAGTTGCATCTCTTACTGCTAGTACTCCTTCCTGCACTCAGTTCAGCTCATTCAAAATGCATTCTCTTCAATTTTGGGGATTCGAACTCTGATCCTGGAGCTCTAATGGCTGCCCTTGGCCTCTATCTAGGTCCTCCATCTGGTCAGCAGTTTTTCCACAGGCCCACTGGTCGCTTCTGCAATGGTCGACTATACATCGATTTCATTTGTATGTATCTTTCTCACTCAACAGAATATAGATAATCTATGATTATACAGCTAAACTTATCTGAATTTGTTCTTGCTATAAGCTGTGAAAATTGTCTGTTTTACAGATTATAAATCTCTTTTACTTATTTTACAGGTCAGAGCTTGAATATTGATCTCTTAAGTGCATACCTAGAATCTTCAGGGTCAGATTTTACTCATGGAGTCAACTTTGCTGTATCTGGTGCTTCTACTGAAGTTAGTCTATACAACCCCTTCTCACTATCTACTCAGGCAGGGCAATTTGGTCACTTCCAGAATCGCACAAGAGAACTCAGGAGAAGAGGTCCTTTCATTGTTATGGTTTCTGTGATGATTGTGCTTACAAGGATTTATTTTTAGTGTCATTTTTGAGTAATTATCTTTGTTGTTGGTTCATTTCTGTTTGAGCCATCTCTTGGAAATTTGTTTTTGCTTGTCCACACAGATAATAGCCTAGCTAATAGCTACCGTTCTTGCGCACTTTGTCACAGGTAAGGGATCGATGATCAATGAAAAGGAGTTCAGAAATGCTGTTTATTCGATAGACATTGGGCAGAACGATATTAATCTTGCTCTTGTGGCAAATTCAAGCTATCAAGAAGTTGTTAACAAGATTCCTATCATCCTTGAGAGGATCGAAAATTCTACCAAGGTCAGATTTCGTATTTTGTTAAATCCATTATATAATTGTTCTTGTAATTTATCTTAAAGATTTTATTTCGTGTGAATTTAAACTGCCTGAAGCAGATTCCTCCAGGAAGAATCTCTGATCAATTTTGACCGCTATGAAATTGATTTTGTGGCCCTTGTTTCTTTCATTGAAGCCTTAACTCTGGTGTAATCTGGAAAAAGTGTGATTAAATTAATTGTCTCATTCATTTATTTCGAGCAATGATTTGCGTAAGAATATGCAAGTGTCTTGATTGCTCTCCTCTTCATATTGCAGGCATTATACAAAATTGGTGCTAGAAAGTTTTGGATATACAATACTGGGCCATTAGGCTGCTTACCACAAACTCTAGCATTGCGAAAGAAGAATGACAGTGAACTGGATGAATTGGGGTGCCTGGCACTTTATAATAATGCTGCAAAAGCTTTCAATGAAGGGTTGAGTAAACTTTCTGATAAAATAAGATCTGAACTCGTGGATGCTTTCATTGTGCACATTGATATGTATGCTATCAAATATGATCTCTTTGCCAATCCAGTAAGATATGGTGAGTTCTAATTCATGCTTTAGAAAAGTTTAAAGGATCATTTCTCTAGATAGAACATAGAAAACTTTTTTAGAATTGAAAGATTGACACCGACAGTCCCAAACTCCCAACTATGCACCCTATTCTTTGAACTGTTCCAACTATTGATTGACTCAAAATATAATCAATTTGTGGAGTGTCTTCTCAAAGCAGTCCCATATGACTTATAACTTGTCAACCATTTAAGGAAAATACTTTTATCTTAATAATTTATTGCTTTTCTCTCTCATTCTGGCCACCGATAACTCTCTGTTATATGACCAGTTTAACAGGTTATAAGTAATTAGGGACTACTTTAGGAAGACACCCCCAAAGTGGGACTACAAAAAGAACCAATGGTTGGAACTGTTGATGTCATTGCTCCTATTATTAATGTTGTTTTATGGTTATATCTAGGTTTTGAGAAGCCATTGATGGCTTGCTGTGGCAATGGAGGACCTCCCTATAACTATGTAAACAAGAAGACTTGCGGTGAGCCTACAGCAACTGCTTGTGCTGATCCATCTCGTTCCGTGAGCTGGGATGGAGTTCATTACACTGAGGCAGCAAATGCTGTCATTGCATCCAAAATATTGTCAGGCGAGTTCTCTAAGCCATTGTTTAGGCTGAAAAATTTCTGCACACATGAGCTTTTTTAGGCCACATGTATTGAGTTTCCTCGTAGAAAGTCAAGAAAACGGATTTGTATGATTACTAGATTTCTTTAGGATGATCATGAACTTCTTCACAAGTACTAAATCAGTGGCGAGGAGCCAAATATAAAGTTTGTATTTGAGTACAAGGAATAGTATGTCAACAAAAATATGAACTTCCAATGTTTGATAACTTTTGCATAGCACTTGGTCTGCCTCGCCAACTAAGCTATGTTTTCTTCCTTTAATTATCTTATTTTACTGCATAGTAATCAATGCTAATCATAGGATTCTACATAAAAATTGCATTGCACAATTTGACAGAGTCAATGCTTATACATGGGAGTTTGGCTTTTTGGTAAAGATGTACCATCAAAATTCAAAACACCTGTTTTCCCTTTCACCCTCACCAGGGATTCACCAGCTTTTGTTTTCTCTCCTCCTTTTTCCCAGGCTCTTTTCCATATAACATGTTTTGCATTCAGAATCTTCTATATGGAGTACTTTGTTGCTACTTAAGAGTTTCTGTTCTTACCTATATGATGTACTCTATGCTTGCAGTGTCTTCCTTTTTCCAAGACTGTTTTCCAACTGGAGTTATTCTATATATGGTGTAATATTTTGCTACTTAATAATTTCTATTTGTACCCATTTGATGTACTGTATGTTTGCACTATATTTTTAAAACAAGTCTTTGCATTTTACATTGTGTTGTTCAAGACTTCATCCTCCCCTTTATTTTATTTTTTTAAATCATTGTGAGAGCTCATACCTCCAATAAAAAGTCCCTTAGTGATTGGCCTGTATATTGTGCTTTCAATATTAACATTTTACTTTGTGTTGTCCAAGAGTTCATTTGCTTTTCTTCTAACGCCATTAATGTTAATTTGCTTATGGGAACTAATACGTCCAGTAAAAATCCTTTAGCAGAATGGTTTTCTATGTCCTGCTGATCTACTGGTTAAGCTGAACAAGGATCGAATGATGGAAACTTGTTAAGCAAACAAATCATGTATCAATATCTCTATGTTGTGAAAAGACATCCTCTGTTTCTTTATAGTTGCAACAAACTGAAATTAGTCAATTGATTGTCGAAACAAAGCCACTGACAGTTTGATGCTGTTCTCAGTGCTTAGCTTCATGTAGCTGATAAATCAAGCTTCGCTTTTTTATCTGACCGTTTTGTTTGCTGATAAAAACTAGTAGTCGTTGCTGAATGAAGTGCTTATGTACTTTGTGATAAAGTTGCCGGTAGAACTTGTAAGAAAAGCAGTACATGATTTTGAGAAAGGTTGATGAAACAAATGATAAACCAATGTGCAGGACCTCCATTACTTTTTGCACTTAAGTTAAATCTCTCTGTATAAATACTTTTCTGCACTCATTTTGGCTCATGCATAATGTGTGTTCAATTTTTGGGATTCAAACTCTAATCCAGGAGCTTTAATGGTTGTCTTTGGCTCCTATTGTGGTGCTCTGTGTGATAGACAATTCTGGTACAGGCCCAAGGTATTCTTGTTCTATACATTGTCACAGCTCTTGTATACCACTGCTTAACTATGCTGTGAAAGCTTCTAATGAGGGACTGAGTTACCTCTGTGATAACTGATAACTGCCAAAATAAGATCCAAACTTGAGGATGCTAGTAAGAGCTTGGCACAGGTCATGCCGTGCCGGGTCAGCTAGCTTTGTCACAGCATGCAGGGTACGTGCCAAGGAAAATAGTCGTGTTGGGTCGAGTTCGTGCCTGTTTACCCAAAGAGGCCCCCATGCTCGGCCTGGCCCATGCGTCAGTCTGAATCATGTCGTTCCAACTGGGAATTATGGTGACTTCTACCTCATCATAAAGTATTTGACTCTCTTCTTTTAATTATGCTGTGTTGGCCCTTGTGCCAGCCCTAGTCATGCTACTTTTATGTAAGCTGACATGTATGCTTTTGAATATTACCTTGCTGCCAATTCGGGGAAATATGGTGAGTTCTACCTCATGTATTAAAGAGAGTTCAAACATTTTCGAAAGAGTAAGCATCATGGTTATTTGTAGACTCGAAGAACACAGTAATGAAATGCTGCAGAAGTGGATGGCCGTGCTGTGTAACTACATAGATGAGGTGAGAAGACCTGTCAATTGTTATTAAACTACATCAACTGTTTACCCTGATCCCTCTTGATATTTGAGCTGGAACAGTATTTAATCACCCAGAGTCCGCCATTGCTGTCACCGCCTCCTAGAGAGTGCTACTGCTCACCACTGCACATGAATTTCGTCTATGAAAATAGGTCAGTCCATTTCTGATTAAATGATTAATTAGCTGTGATTAATGTCTTTGATGAACTGCGTAATTTGTTGCTGTAATTTCTGATTTTGTTGCTGACAGTAATTCTGTTGGCATTATTTAATGTTGCTCGGACTCAGGGACCCATGTCCGACACGGGTATGTGTCCAAGTGTCTGACTCTGACTAGGCTTTTTTTTTGGAACTTTTTGAAAATTTTGGCCCAAAACGAAGTGTCCAAGTATCCCACCCATGTCCAAGTGTCGAGGATCCGACACGGGTACTTGAGGTGAAATGAAGAGTCCGAGCAACATAATATTTCCAACAACACCTATATCCAACAAATTCTTTTTTTTCAAAAGCACGTGGTTTACTAATGAAGCAAATGCAATGATACAGAGTTGTATTTAGTTCTAACTTTTGGATCACTGCTGAACCTAATTTTTGCATATATAATTTGGCTATAGCTCCTCTTTCTGGAATAAAACAGAGTTTTAATGGAGAGATCCTTTGTTTCCCTAATTTATATAGGTAAACTTAGGCCCTGTTGAACATAATTGAGATGAACTGAACTAAAACTGTGAGAGGAAACCAGTTGAATTAAACTGAATTGAAATTGTGCCCAAAAGACTAGGGCCTTAGAACCCTATTGTGGCTAAGCCTTGTATGAATTTAACCATAAAGCTCTGATTAACCTGCTGGTTTACTAACAAAAATTTTGAGTTGAAGTGCTGTCATGATACTCATGAAAGCTAGTAAGCTTTGTACCTCAGAAATGGGCGTACAAGGATATGAATCAGGGGCGGATCTAGCGTGGGTTCAGCTGAACCCACGAAATTCCGGGAAAAAAACAAGGAGATCTGGAAAAAGAAAAAGAAAAAATGGGTTAAAAGAACTCCGCGTGCTATATCTTCATTTGATATAGTTTGGCCCAGTGGTTCCGTGTGTTGAGAGAGACATTTACCTTGTTTGAAATGCGACGCGGGTTCGAGTACTCCTAAGATATTTTTTGTCTATTTTTAAATTTTAAATATTCAGTACACTGTCAGCACACAGCAGGCAGTACTCAGTAGCTTAGCCTATTATTCTTCGACTTTTTGGGCTTTTCCCTCATCTCTCCCCAGTCCCCTCTGCAGTAGCTTCTACAGCTACTAGGCGCTAGCCCATGCTATGATGTTCTTGGAGTTAGTCTTTGCGTGGACACAATAATATTATTATTGATCCAAAACCACTTATTTAACATAGTGACCCCTTTAGTTATATAGTAACCTTTTCAAATTTTAAGTTACACTATACGATTCTTATCTATCATAGTGGTTTTTTTTTAATATAGTAACTCTTTCTCACATTAGTTTATCATGATGAAATTTTCACTTTGTGACATAGTAACATTTTTTTTTCATAGTCAAACGTCATAATTTATATCTATTCATCTTTTATATTTATTTTTTTATATAGTGATCCTTTTTATTCCATAAATCACATGAATTAGCATTAGGTCCACACTAATTTAGTGTGGACCAAGTCCATATAAGTTTTTTACATGTTCTTGTTCATTAAGGAAGAAAAGCTAGGCAGCTTTTGCCTCTTGAATGTGATTAATAAATCTTCTACTTATCTACTTCAGTCTTTACAAATTACAATTTCTTTATCAATATCCATTAATTATTATTAGTTTTCATTTTTATATTTGGGCTGTCATTTATTTGTTTACCTTCTTTTTTCCGTTTTTGGATCATATTAATTTTATATTATTATCTTTGTAATAATATACAATAAATTAACTGTATTTTTTACCTTCTACGATCCACATACTTATTTCTCCTACAACTCTACGTTAAAAAATGGATAAACTAAAAAAAAAAGGAGGAAGTAGCTGCAAAAATGAAATAAAATGCTTGATTGCAAAATTTGGATGCTTGTATAAATGGATAAATTGAAATCACCGAAAACTTCTACGAAATTGGGACATTGGGTGATTGAAACACCAAAGTACTTGATAAAATTTTCCTATTTCAGAATCTTGATAATTCTTATTCATTATTTTGTTGTATAATTTGCTACCATTATAGTGATGCAAGAAAGTTGTATAATTAAAGTAACGTGAAGGATGAAAAGTTCCTATTATTTTTCTTACTTGAACAGTTGAACTAGTGTATTGTTTTTTTTAATCATTTTATTTTGGTCTTTTTATTTTAATGCCTTATAGCTTCCGAACCCACGTGGGTGAAATCCTGGATCCGCCACTGGATATGATGCAAATTAATGCTTTGTGTGGAATTGAGAAGATTAAAATATGTGACATTTCAGTTTGAAAGCAGTACATGAGTGTCCATGATATCCTTGTACTAATGGACACTCATGTACACTTGTAGATAGTTGCAACTGTAAGACAAAAGTACAGATACGCTAAATTGATGAACACATGATCTGGTGATCTATTGTATATTGGAGATAGGATTGACAACCAGCACTGTATCAACATTCTTCCCAGACATAGTTGAGTAAAGATTAATATTGCAATTTTTTTTTATCGAAAGCTAGATACAGTTTTCGTCCTTTTTAACATGCAACTAATCAAGTAGGTTCACTACTATCTTGCAAGTATTTGGAAACAAAGGAAGTATAATGTAGCTCTGCCATCGCTATCATTGCATTAATCCATCCAAAGGACGAAGTTCAATACCTTGAACGACAAGACCACTTTTCCAATGAAGTTCGTCAATCTGCCTCAATGTCATCAACAATACCATCCCTTCATGAGCACCATCGTCAGCACCAATATGATGATACCTACCCATTTCTACTTCCATCCATCCATCCTCCCTCTCAATTGGGAGCTCTTTTGGCTTTCGTGAACGTCTCCTAACTGTTGGTGCCTTGAGATAAAAGCGCTTATATATAGACCACAATGTCACGTTGTCTGGACAACCCATGTTCATCAACCTCAGATATAAATACGTTCATTGGTGTATTATCAAATCCCCGATGATTGTTAACATCCATCTTGAACACAAAATATGCACCATAAGTTGTGTTTGGTGAAAGAAATTTGATGTAAAACTTTCCGCTTATGTCTAGCCAACATACGTCTTGGAGCACAGCGGTCTCTGGAAACCTACAATTAAAACACTTTAAGATCATATATGTCCATGTTTCATTTCTTTCTAGTTTTGTTATCTCATCAATCTAAATCAATTAAGGTAGGGTATGACCAATCCCTGATTTCATCACCAAAATAATGATAATAAAAAAAATAATGGAATGAGAAACGACCTTGATTCGGGTACAACTTTCCAACTCCAATATTGAGGGGTGTCTCCCCATGCAATCGTGAGGTCCCTAGCACCAATCATGTAGCATTTTTTCCCACTTTGCTTGTCCAAGGAGAAGCTCTAAATTGTGTAACAATATTAGACATGTCATTGCCAAAAAAAACTACATATATTGAACATGTATACAAGAAGGAAACTATGCATAATGTCCAATTGTCCAAAACAATAATGTCACAATGTCACATCATATTTACAGAAAGCCAACGAGTGGAGTTTGAGTCTCAACATATTACCACACAAATTTGAAACTAAAATTACTGTAAAAGCCCAAAAAGGTTTTCAAGTTCAAAAAATAGATAAAACATAATTGTCCTAGAAATGTATCTTACGATGTCTTCCTAATGTGAATCTCTCTCTCAAATTCTTATTGGTGACACGAAAATTTCATGTTAGAGTGTTTACTACTCGTTCACTCCGCCCAACCTTTGTCCAGCCAGCTCAAAAAAATGTTAGACCAATCTTAGAGCTGACACAACCGAATTGGTTGAAGAAAAGGAACCCCAACGACCTAAGGATAATATTTTAAGCATTCAAAAGTAGGCATAAATAATGAGTAAAATCAAAACAAAAATCAATAATTTGAACATACTTTGAGACGTGACGGTAGTCATTAGACCCATCATATCCAAAAGTACATGTTAGAACATAGTCTAAATCTAACAACTAACAAGACCAACCCTAATTGCAAGACCATTCTGCCATGAAATCATCAATAGAGTCATATTCTCTTCCAAGCATAATTCTAAAGGTACATTTTCATCAATTATAATTCCCAAAACTTATTTAAACTTATCTAAACTCAACCCACCAAACTCGAGCTTACTAAACATGTTATGCGAAGCGAAGGCAGCCTAGAGGTTATTCATCAACAAAAAAAACCATGAAAAAAAGAAGAAAGAAATGGAATCACATAGAATTGTAACCTGAGTGTCAGTTTTCAAGAGTACAGGAAAACGGCAAAGATGGAGGAAAAGATTCTTCTTTAAACTAAACTGTTGAACAAGATTTGGTGTTGATGATTGAATCAGAATATCATCTAAATCAGACGGCAGAAGCTTCTCCCACACGGCGTCGGATTCACTGACTGATAAAAGCTGCTTTGATACTGCCGATGATCGCAGGACATCGCTCACTGAAGTCAGTGATAAGATATGCGCGATACATTCATTAGGTAAATCCGTTAAACAAGACATTTATTTTATTTTATTTTATTTTATTTTAATTTCGGGAGGAACTTTTTCTTTCTGTAATCAATAGTATAAATGTATAATCTTAGCAAATTATATAGAAGTAAGATATGGAAGCATGGATTAAGAAAGGTCAGTTGTCAAAGATTACTGCAAAACTATCAAAAGTAGAAGTCCAAGTGTTTAGACTTTAGAGCCCATAACTTATGATCATGAAGTTTGTTTGATGCTTATTTTTCAACTTTAGTTAGGATTTATTATTGTGTGGTCTCCACTTTGGAGTAAAATTCTAAGTTTTTAGTGTAGATGGGAATTATCTAGTGAGTTGTGGTCCCCTTATCTCTCTCTTTTTGCGAAAAATGGTAGGTATCCAACAGGTTCGATACATCTAATAAAATTTTTGTATATACAAAATAGTGTTTTTGTATAAAAAATATTGTTTGTGTGCATACGAGATAGTGTTTTTATTGCGTTTCTCTTATTTTTCTATTTTACGGACATAAACACTTTGTTAACGCACAAACACTATCTCTGTAAACAGAAATTTTGTTAGATGCATCCATCTAGTAGATCCATATATTCCTCTCTTTTTGCAAGAGTTGGGTTCTTATATGATGTGTTGCATGATCAACATGTGCTATTGAATTTGCATAAATTTGGTTACTGATAGACCTGGCCAATGGACATGGTAGTCCAATGAGTGTATAAGTTAACTTAAAAAGATCTTTATTGAATATCGTTGTTAATGGACAAGGGTCCATGAATAGGCTAGATATTTTGCAATAGAAAAAAGATATAGCAAAAAATAAGCAATAAGGATGCGTTGCAAAACATCAAGTGGGAGCTCAATAACCATAAGCTTGGAGGTTTACTACTTATTCCTTAATTAACTTTAGTTTTAACTAGTATAAGTTTGAATACTTTTGAATTCATATATATGCTAATTGATTTCATATACTCCTTTTAAAATCTTTATACCAAAAACTGAAAACGAATAGGCCCTTAATTAACAGTTAGAGGGTGTTAAACTGGATATAATACTTCCTCTTATAGTCACTGACTCACTGTCTTCATTACCAAAATGAGGGTGACATTGGGTTGCAAAGTGGGGAGCACTGCTTCTAAGTGTCCCATACTGTGACTATTTACTCATCATTCGTCTTTATCAGGCAGCCAGCCAGGCCACCATATAATTGAATATATCAATCGTCGACTTCCCACCACACAGACCCTACTATGTATGAGCTGAGGAGCAGTGAACACCACTCGAGTCACTTTCTCAATGCAAATTGCAAAGTGGTCCACTGTGTTTGTCTAAATTTTCACTATGGTTACAAAGTGGGTTGAGCCCGGGTCTATGGACTACTATTACTAGTTATGAAAATGGCTTCGAGAATTAGTACTAGTAACTTTGAATTGGTATGAAGATATGATGAGACTGTATAAATCCGATAGATAATTTCTTAAGTTATCCATTTGACTATATAATATAATTCAGGTTTTTAATTGTATATGTTAACATGTTTCGTGGTCTTGCTATTGCCAAAAAAAAAACACCAGTGTTGTTGATAGTTAGAGTTAATCAATTAAGTGTAAAAATTCTACATTTGCCTCTATGATGTGCGAAAAAAGCAAATTTGTTATCGTTATGTGGCTCAACCAATTACCTAAAAAAAAAGAGTCAAGGATTTCATAATTATCATTCACCTCTACAAGAAGATTTGTATAGTTATATCTCATCGGTCCTCATAGGAAGAATAACAAGTTCATAACAGTTACAAACATTTGATGTTTGTAAAAAAATGTAGTAGAATATTCCAAAGGGATCTGTGGATAACTACCAAATTGCCGTCATTATAACGGATTCTGTTATCTTCTTTCTCATAAGCAAACTTATCTTACAGTTCTTCAACTGTTGTCTGGATTCTAGAACTACCTGAGTTGTTCATACAATTGTCCCTGGGCCAATTCTGTACATTGTGTCCACTCTTGATTACATTTGCATTTTTGCAGTTGCCTTTCCCCTTTAGAAAAAAAGGTCCTCTTCCCATTTGCTCTTCAGACTCTTAACCTGGTTCACCATTAAATACAAAAAGGTGTTCCCTTTTGTTCTAGATTCACTTTGCCATCCTCCTTATAACGTTTGAAAAAGAAAAAAAAAAAACAAGCAAGAAAAAGTGTCATACAGTCATTTGTTCTCCAGATTCAGTTTCACTAAGCTATAAACATGGAAGCAGTGAGTACCTATGCAGTTGTTCCCTTTATCTCGGGTCTCTTCAATGTCCTGCTTGATCGGTTGGCACCTGAGAATATGAGGGAATCCTTGATGGGACGCGATTCAACTGCTCACGAACTTTCGAAGCTGAGAACCTCAATGATTATAGTGAGACGGGTGATCAACGATGCAGAGCAGAAGCAGGATACTGATCGAGATGTGAAGAACTGGGTTAATGAAGTGAAGCATGCTGTATACGATGCTGAAGATCTCTTAGATGAGATTCATACAGAAACTCTTCGGAAAAGAATGGAATCTGGAAATTCATCTCAAGTTATTAGTAGCATTACTGCTACCTTTGGCAGAATGGTTGCTGTGCTAGATCCATTTCATCAAGGAACAGTTTCCAAAATTCATATGATCAGTAAAAGATTTGAAGGATTTTCTCAACTAATTGATGTCCTTCATCTCAAATCTGGTTTGGAGAAGCCTCGAGTTTTGTCATCCTCACGACTCACTTCGAGTTTTGTGGATGAATCCATGATATGTGGTAGAGATTCAGAAAAAGATTTATTTATTCAGCTGTTGCAGGATGGTGTGCCGAAAACTGATGAGCACGGCAGCTTGATCAAAGGATCAAGGTTTCCAGAAGGTAGCATTCGCACATTTGCTATCATTGGAATGCCTGGAATTGGGAAGACAACACTTGCTCAATTAATATTTAATGATCCTAGAGTAGATGCGATTTTTGACTTTAAATCATGGAATTGTGTTCCTGAGGTTTTTGATGTTATCAAAATTATGAAGTCGATTCTAAATTTACTACTTGAGCCCAATCAGCACTTGGAAGATTTGGAGTCGAATCAAACCTCTTTGCGTAAAAGAGTAGCCAAGAAGAGGATCCTGATTGTGTTAGATGATGTTTGGGATGAGAACATGATCATTACTGGATGGCAAGCCTTGCTTATCTCATTGAAGTCTGCCGCCCCAGGCAGCACTATAATTGTGACAACATCCAACGAGGACATTGCGAAAATGCTTCGTCCTTTTTATATTCATCTGTTACGTGAACTTTCTCATGATGATAGCTGGACCTTGTTTAGGATGCATGCATTTGGTGATCCACATGCAGCTCCAGAGGTGAAGTTGGAAGCAACTGGTAAAGAATTAGTTGCGAAGTGTGGTGGTCTGCCACTTGCTATCAAAGTGCTTGGGGGTCTCTTGTGCTTTTCTTCGGATGCCAAGGAATGGGAAATCATAAAGAGCAGCAACTTGTGGGATTTCCCTTCTTGCAAGAAAGAAATTCTTCCAGCATTGTTGCTGAGCTATAACTATCTTCCTCCACATTTGAAGAGGTGCTTTGCTTATTGTTCTATCTTCCCCAAGAATTACAACTTTGACAAAGAAAAACTGGTCTTGTTGTGGATGGCCGAAGGTTTTATAGAGCAGGCAAGAAATGATAATAGAAGATTGGAAGATATGGGTAGCATCTACTTCCGTGATTTACTGGCACGATCCTTCTTTCAAATGTCATGCTCCAAAAAGAATCACTTTGTCATGCATGATTTGATTCATGACTTGGCTGCTTATATTATGGGGGAATTTGGTTTGATGCTCGAGCCGAACATTTCTCACGTTGTCATGGGAACTCCTCGCCATATATCAGTGAAGCAGAGCAAGTACGAAACAGCTGAAAGGTTTGGGCCCACTGCTTGTACTGACCGTCTACGTACATTCTTACCAATCGGATCCTTCTCCAGCCAGTCCCGTTACTACATATCGACCAACTTGTTACATTCAATGCAGATGTTTGGTTGCTTGCGTTTGCTGAGTTTGTCCGGTTACAGCATTACCAGCTTACCGCCCTCTATTGGCAGCCTAATGCACCTACGTTACTTGGATTGCTCTTGTACCTTTATTAAAGAACTGCCAGAGTCCATCTGTGACTTGTTAAATCTACAGACACTTCTCTTGTATAATTGCGAACAACTGAGCATATTGCCAGCGATGATGAGAAATCTTATTCACCTACGTCATCTGAACATTCATGGTACATGCATAGAGGAGATGCCAGAACATATAGGCAAATTAAGCTGCCTTCAAACTTTAACAGATTTTGTGGCAAGTGACAGTCCTGGAAGTAGCATCAGAGAATTAGGGGAACTATCACAGCTGAGAGGAAGTCTGACGATATCTGGACTTGAGAATGTTGTTGCCGAGGCAGATGCTTTTGCAGCTAATTTAAGGGGTAAAGCACACCTTGTTGAGTTAGCTTTGGTGCAGCAGGACGACTGCTCTGTTGCTAATAGGCAGCATGAACAACTAATGCATGTGTTAAAGCCTCATGCGAATTTGGAAAGACTTACCATCGATTATTACGAAGGGAAAAAATTCCCAGATTGGATAGGTGATGAGACATTTTGTAACTTGAAGGTCCTACATCTGAAACACTGTACAAAGTGTGTTGCATTGCCATCCTTAGGACAACTGCCTGTACTTAATCACCTATTGATCAAGGATTTTGATAACTTGGAAACTCTGGGTGCAGAATTTTATGGACAACATAGTGCATCTTCATCACCATTCAGATCATTGATGACTCTAAAGTTTGAAGGGTTGCAAAAGTTGAAAAAGTGGTGCAGGTTTGAAGGTAATTCTAGTCCATATCCTTGCTTACAAGAGCTGTACGTGACAGATTGTAGAGAGCTCGAGGGTGATCTTCCTTTGGAGCTTCCTTCTTTGGCGGTACTGAATATAAGGGGCTGCCAAAAGCTCTCCGGAACACTTTCTGACGCACCTCTTCTCCGTGAATTACTCCTTACAGCATTCGGAAGGGTAGATTTAACAAGTATTGCTCGCTTTACCCATCTTGCCACCTTGATCTTGGAGCAGGTTCAAGATGATTCAATTGCTAAAGTTCAAGGAGCTGTCTGTCACTTGACATCTCTGGGGAAGCTAACAATATCTACGGAGAGGAAGGGGACAATGGTTCTGCATCCTTGGCATTTTCCTGCTTCAATCAGATCAATGACAGTCCTTTCTGATGAACAACTAATATTTAATGGTGCCTCACAACTGCAACACATCTATCTACAACACATTTCTTCACCTCTACGATTTCCAGCAGGCTACTTCCAACTATTACATCTTTTGGAAATAGCAACATCTGATGGTCTCACTGAATTCCCGATTATCCTAGATGGGGATGACTTGGGTTTTACATCTCTGCACGACCTGTACATTACACAATGTAAGCGGCTGACGTCTTTCCCAGTCGAAGGATTCCTTGCTCCTAATCTCACAACCCTGAACCTCTATGGATGTGATAGCCTTCAGTCACCACCCAAAAGTATGCCGACCAACTTTCCTTCTCTTCGGTGTCTCTCTTTCGGAAATTGTCCACAGCTTGAGTTACTTCCAGAGGACGGTTTTCCTCTTCACCTGTTGACATTGCACATTAATGGCTGTCACAAACTTCAAACATTGCCTGAGGCAATGTCTAGCTGCATGTCTCTGGAGTGGCTGGACATAGAAAATTGTACTGCATTTGTACAGTTTCCTGCAAGTGGTCTACCTGCTCAGCTACAAAAGTTACGAATATATGATTGTGAAAGTCTTGCATCTTTACCTGATAGACTCTGCAGCAACCTTAAGAACCTGGATATCTGGAAGTGCCCAAGACTCGAGTCATTTCCTCCAGGTGGGTTGCCTGCTAGCCTAGAGTCAATGCAAATCTTTGGCTGCGAGGAGCTCATCCGGAAATATGCAGATTGGCAGCTTGCTAGACTCATGTTTCTTAAAGAACTGAGCATTGGAGGACTTGGAGATATAGAGTCATTCCCTGCAGATGGTTCCCTGCCCACCAAACTCAACATCCTTAAATTAGATCAATTCTCCAAGCTTAGGTCAGTTAACTGTAAGGAGCTTCAACGCATCAGCAGCCTCCGCGAATTTGAGATCCAGAGATGCCCGGCCCTTGTGCTTTTCTCTGACGACTTACCCCATTCTCTTTGTCGTCTAACCATTCGACAATCTGTAACGATGGTGAAAAGGTGCCTTGAACCTGATGGATACTATGTACACAAGATCTCTCATATTACCTGCCTTGAATTGGATTCATAATCTGCAGGAGCTACTTTTCTTTTCTCTTCAATCCCCTTTCTTATTTAATTGCAATAAATAGGGAATAGTTCTCTTTTTTCTGTAGGCAGGAAAATATGTATAAGCTTAATCTCGTTGTGGAAATTTGAAGACCAATGAGCAATTGTTATCTTTATCCATTTGATTGTTCTTTACATTTAATGATATTAGAGATCACTGCTCTTTAAGTACGAAACGGATTTTTTCAGCTTATTTTAATATATATTTGGAGAAATTGGTGATTCTTATGTACAAACAAACTATTAGTATCATTTTTCATTCTTTTACACGTTGGATTGCCTGCCTGTGCTTGCAACTAATATATCAGCATCATACCGCCCTTTAATTGGAAACCTGAAATACTTGCCTCTTATTGGGTTTCTTGACCTTGTACCCACAACTTTGTACTGTCTGGCGAACTTTCCACCCTTTTGCTTCTGTCTGTTGAACTTCTGACAACTGCTCGTGTGCAGTCTGCAGACAATGCTAGCTTGGATACGGCTGACCTGAGAGTGCAGCCTAAGTAGATGTCTGTCTGCTGGACATTGCTGAGTGAAGACCTTCAGTGTTTTTTCGTAATAAATACTAGTCATTGCTGAGTGAAGAGCTTAAGACACTGCTCATTTGGATATGTGATCTTTTTTGGGTGATGATACATACTAGTCATGGCTAAATGAAGAGCCTAAGTACAATATAATTCACTAAAAAACTTATAATAAATTACTGTGCAAGACAAGCAGTTCATGATTTTGAGAAAGGTAGATGAAAGAAATGATAGACCAATGTGAAGAGCCTCCACGGAGTTTTGAACTTAAGTTACATCTCTCACTGTCTAAATACATCCTGCACAAATCATGTCCTCTTGTTAATAGAATGCATTATGGTGGTTTGTAGACTCCAAGAACACGGTCGTAGTGTGCTGCAGAAGTGGATGGCCATCCTGTATAACTACGTAGATGAGAAGACTTGTCGGCTGTCATGAACCTACATCAACTGTTTACCCTGATCCCTCTCGGTCTGTGAGCCGGTATGCTATTTAGCACACTGAGTCCGCCAATGCTGCCACCGCCTCCAAGGCAGTGCTCGCCACTACACATGGTTATCGTCTACAAAAGTAGGTCAGTCCATTTATGATCAAATGATTAATTTGATTGTGATTTATGTCCTTGATTAACTGAGTAATTTGCTCCTATAATTTCTGATTTCGTTGTTGACTGTAATTTATAACTGGAAAAAGAGAGTTATATTAGTTCCGACTTTGGAATTTGAATCACTATAGAACTTTGCAAAAAATTATAATTCGGTTATAACTCCTGTTTCTGGAATGATACAGAGTTTTATTGGAGGTTTTTTTGCATCTCCATTTTGTGATTGGAATTGTTTTATTCCTTTTTCAATTAGGTAGTCTCAGTTTTCAGCTTAGCAGAAAAAGTAACCACCTTTTTCTGTTTTTATTATAAGATCCTGTTAAAATGATTGCTAGATATCTGATTATATATTATCTTTTGTTACTTGTTAGTCCCAAAGAAATTACTGTCATAGTTGATCAAGTAGTTGCAGTATTACTTGTTAGAAATATTACACACATTTTACAATAGATCTTATAATCTACAGCGAGAAATCGCTTAAACAAATCGCACAAGAAGTGTGAGAGAAGTGAGGACTCATCAATAATTAGGGAGAGAGGGGTACATAATTTCAGACGTCTGTACAGTTAAAGATGATATGTTTGTCTGTGTTGAATGAGAAGAGAGAGAAATCAGAATGGGCAGGTTTATTTAAGTCAAAAAAGATAATTGTTTGTCTGTCTTTTTTGTCTTAATGTCCAATGTTATGCTCTAATGAGTGTTAAATTGACAATAGAAAAGGAGATGTTTCTATCCATTGTAATAACAATCATACTGAGCTTAAATCGCAAATATTGAGAATTCAGGTTTGTCTAGTAGTTGGAGGCCTTCCTTACACCTTGGTATTGCGATGTTAGAGACAATAAATTAGATGTCATGTCACATAAGCACATGTAAAAGTAAACCATTGTTAATAGAAGTATTATATTGTTGATAACGAAATCTGAACTGCTTAGAAGTTAGAACATGACAGCCAATGAGCCAACTGGTACTAGATTGAAGTATCTCATTTTGTACAGTAGTTGTTAAAGTCTTATAGATATTAATTATTAATTATCTAGCTCTTATCTTTAGGATAGCTAACTTTAGAAATAATGAAACGTATTATTTAGTACGAACTCAACTGATTGTATTATACTCCTATTCTTGTAAGCAAGTGGCATCATTAAGAAAATAAGAACCAAGCTTGCTTGGAGTGACATTAAGGTCCAAGGTTCGAATCCCATCATCTACAAGTGGGATGAACTTTTTCCTTTTCCCTCACTGCAAATAACTTGGCCCAATTAAGCTGGACTAAGTTATCGTGAGGGTTGTCGGTTAAAGGTCCAGTGAGGTCACTTTACCCACAAAAAAAAAAAAGAATACGAAATATAGCATCATTAAGCTCTACACAAAGACTTCCCCTGCTCGTATGGAATTTCATCTTCTAGTAACTTCTACTCCATACTGAATTCCTAGACATTGTCCATAAATAAAACACAATTTTGAATTCATAACATTGTTATGAATACTACTATACTAGGAAGATTTTGAATTGGTGAGTGGTGATTGACCATACCCATTGCAAGTGTGGTGATTTACGATATACTAATGTTGTAGCTGTAGAATGTAACTTAATTATGTGCATGATAAGAATTTTCAGAAACTAATGAATTAGAAATAGCAGAATTATTAATATTTGGGATCAAGTTGAAGTTGATACCTTCTACTTATATCCAAATTGTCAGATTACTTGTTCACATTATACTATCGACATGACAATTTCATTTCGGACAGAGGGACTAGTTGAGGCCTCTTCTCCATGGTAATTTTTTGGTGCTAAGTTTAGGTTCTGAAAATAGTAGAATTCTTCAAGTGTAGAAAGTAGGGACTAGTGACAAAAAACACACTGCATGCTTAGAACATGAAAGTCTAAATTTGGTATATGCTCAACTGATTGAATATATATTTTCTTAGAGCAAGTGGAATCAATACATGAGATGAAAATAATTCATTCCACTCATTAGCAGAGGACCTTTTCATGTGGGTGCTTTAGATGGCTGGAATGAATATTTTATATAGCAAGTAGCATTAGTATATGACATACACAGTACGAGGTTTTTGAGGAATTTTCCCAATATCTTTATTAAACTCTGCAACATCTGGTGTCTAAACTCTAAACTGCTAGTCTGAACTGAGTTGCCTCCAAACTACCATCCATATCCACTTACTACCCATCTTATCTTTTCCCCTTTTGTTCTTCAAATTATAAGTGAGTTTCTTTTTTTTATTCACTGCTTAAGTTCCTTTGGCAGGGAAGGAGTTAAAATCATGGAAACAGCAGGTACCTATGTTGTTGTTCCCTTTATCTCAGGTGTCTTCAATGTGCTGATTGATCGATTGGCGCCTGAGAACGTCAGGGATTGCCTGAGGGGACGGGAGTCCACTGTTCGCGAGCTCTCAAAGTTGAGGACCTCGATGGTGATAGTCAAAAGAGTGATCAATGATGCAGAGGAGAAGCAGGACACTGACCCAGATGTCAAGAGCTGGCTCAACGGGGTGAAACACATTGTTTATGATACTGAAGATCTCTTTGATAAGATTCATACTGAGGCGCTCCAGAAAAAAATGGAATCTGAGACTCAATCCACTCAAGATGTTGGTCAAGTGCTCAGCAGTATTGCAGCTACCTTTGGTAGAATTGTTGTGGCCTTGGACCCATTTCATGAAGGAATTGATTCTAGGATTCGGGAGATCAATCAGAGATTTGAAGAATTTTCTCAACTGATACATGTCCTTGATCTCAAATTTGGTCTGGAGCAGCCTCGGGCTCTATCTTCCTCACGACGCACATCGAGTTTCATGGACGAATCCATGATTTGTGGTAGGGATTCGGAAAGGGAGCAGATTATCCGAATCCTGGAGGATGCTGTGCCCAAAGCTCATGAGCAAGGAAGCCTGTTCAAAGGCAGAAAGTTCCTCGAGGATCGCATTAGTGTACTGGCTATCACTGGACTGCCTGGAATCGGTAAAACAACTCTTGCTCAGATAGTATTCAATGACCCTCGAGTAGATGACATATTTGAATTGAAATCATGGACTTATGTCCCTGAGGCATTTGATATCATCCAAATTATAAGATCGATTCTAAGTCTACTGCCCGAACCTTCATATAACAATAACCATTTGCCTTTACACAATTACATGAATGATTTGGAGCTGAATCAAAGCTCTTTGCGTAGAAGAGTAGCTGGGAAGAGGATCCTGGTTGTGTTAGATGATGTCTGGGATGACAACCTCAATACTTGCTGGCAAGCCCTGCTTCTTTCATTGAAGTCTGCTGCTCCTGGCAGCGCAATAATTGTAACATCACGCAATGAAGACATTGCTAAAATGCTTCATCCTACTATTATTCTTCCCCTGCGTGAACTTCCTGATGACGATAGTTGGGCCTTGTTTAAATTGTATGCATTTGGTGATGCACATGGAGATCCAGTCAGGAAGTTAGAAGCTATTGGTAGAATGGTAGTGGCAAAATGCAAAGGTTTGCCACTTACTTCTAAAGTTCTCGGAAGTCTCTTGAGTTCAACTTTAGATGCCAGGGAATGGGAAATAATAGCGAGCAGCAAGATGTGGGATTTGGCTATTGGGAAGAAATTAATTCTTCCAGCATTGTTGTTGAGTTATAACTATCTCCCTGCACATTTAAAGAGGTGCTTCGCTTATTGTTCCATCTTTCCTAAGAATTACCGTTTTGAAAAAGAAAAACTGGTATTGTTGTGGATGGCTGAAGGTTTCATTGATCAGGAAAGAAACGACAACAGAAGAATGGAAGATATAGGTAACATCTACTTCCATGATTTACTGGCACGGTCCTTCTTTCAAGCATCAAGCTCAAAGAAACATTTCTTTCTCATGCATGACTTGATTCATGACTTGGCTTCTTATGTCATGGGTGAATTCAGTCTTACGCTAGAATCAAACACTTCATGTGTTGTCAAGGGAACACCTCGTCATTTCTCATTTATGCAAAGCAAATATGATACAGAAGAAAAACTTGGGCTCCAGGTTTGTACTGATCGAATACGCACATTCTTTCCAATTGGAAGTGGTTCAAGTCCGTCTTGTTACTACTTATCTAGTCACTTGTTACAATCATTGCAACTGTTTTGTTGCTTACGCGTGCTGAGCTTGTGCAGTTATAAAATCACCTGCTTACCATCTTCAATTGGAAGCCTGAAGCAGCTACGCTACCTGAATTTATCGTCCACCTCTATTGAAGATCTGCCAGAGTCTGTTTGTGACTTGCTAAATCTACAAACATTGCTCTTGTCTGACTGCAAGGAACTGAGAATATTGCCGATAGCAACATGTAATCTCATTCACCTGCGCCACCTTGATATTCGTGGCACATGCATGCTGGAAGAGATGCCGGAACATATAGGCAAATTAAGTTGCCTCCAAACTTTAACAGATTTTGTAGTTAGTGAGGATCGTGGAATGAGCATCAGAGAATTGGGGGGATTTTTGCAATTGAAAGGAAGTTTAAGGATATCCGGGCTGGAGAATGTTGTTGCTGAGGCAGATGCTCTTGCAGCTAATTTAAGGGACAAAACACATCTTGATGAGTTAGTTCTGATGCAGCTAGAAGAGTGTCTAGATGTTGATAGAGAGCATGAAAGACTTCTTCTTGCGTTGAAGCCGAATACAAATTTGAGAGAACTTACCATTCATTTTTATGAAGGAGGTAGATTCCCAGATTGGGTTGGTGATGAGGCATTTTGTAATTTGGAGGTCCTACATCTCAAACAATGTCCAAACTGTGTCAAATTGCCACCTTTAGGAGAACTACCCTTGCTTAAGCACCTCTTGATCAAGGATTTCGATCAATTGGACACTGTGGGTGCAGAATTTTATGGGGATCATAGTGAATCTTCATCCCCATTTAATTCATTGGTGACTTTGAAGTTTGAAGGATTGCCACAGTGGAAGAACTGGTTCATCTATGCAGGAGAAGCTGGTCCCTTTCCTTGTTTACAGGAGCTGTTCTTGCTGGATTGTAGAGAGCTGAATGATGCCCTTCCTTTGGATCTCCCTTCTCTGAAAGTATTGACTATAGAGAACTGCCAAAACCTATGTGTCTCGCTTTCTCGAGCACCACTTCTCCAGGAATTAAGCCTGGAAGAGTTCGGAAGGGTAGATTTGTCGAACCTTAGTGGTTTAACCTGTCTTACGAACTTGATCTTGAATTGGGGAAAGCAAGTTCAAGATGACACAATTGCCAACGTTATAGAAGGTATGCGACACTTGACATCTCTAGAGAGCCTATCAATATCAACTGAGTGGAGTATATCGCAAAGACCTTGGTATCTTCCCTCTCCAATCAGATCAATCAGTGTTGCTGTTCCCGGCATTGAAGATTTTGGTATGTTCATTGATGGTTGCTCGTGTCTACAATATTTACATCTACGAGAACTTCACTCTTACATACAATTCCCAGCTGGCCATTCCCAACTGCTAAACTTTTTAGGCATTCTCAAGTGTGATGGTCTGACAGAGTTCCCAATTATCCCAGAAGGCGATGAATTTGGTTTGACAGCTTTAAACGACCTGTACATAGCAAATTGTAGACGGTTAGCCTCGATCCCAGCTGAAGGGCTCGCTGCTGCCAATCTCACAACCTTGTCCTTCCATTCGTGTGACAATCTTACCACATTACCGAACAATATGTCTGCCAATTTTCCATCTCTTCTGTTTCTTTCTGTTCGATATTGTCCACTGTTTGAGTCATTCCCAGAGGACAGTTTTCCCCCTCGCCTACAAACATTGTACCTTGGGAGCTGTGACAATGTTAGATCGTTTCCTGAGGTGATCTCTACCTGCATGTCTCTTGAGCTGCTGCACATTGAAAATTGTTCGGCATTTGAGTTTTTCCCTGAAACTGGTTTGCCTCCTAACTTAAACAAAATGCTGATAAGTAATTGTGAAAATCTTACATCTCTGCCTGATAGAATGTGCAGCACCCTAAAGTTCTTGAGCATGTGGAAGTGCCCGAAAATGGCGTCGTTTCCTCCAGCCGGATTGCCTCCTAGCCTAGAGTCGTTGCACGTTTTTGGTTGCGGAGCCCTCACCCAGAACTACGAAGATTGGCAGTGCTGTAGGCTCATCTCTCTTAAGGAGCTCAGCATTGGAGGTCTGGGAGATATAGATTCATTTCCAGCTGATGGTTCATTGTCCCATTCACTCACCTTTCTCAAAATAGAGCATTTCTCAAGTCTCAGGTCAATTAACTGTAGGGAGCTTCAACGCATCCACTTCCTACGTGAATTCGAGATTGAGAGATGCCCAGCTCTTGTGTGTTTCTCAGGCGACTTGCCTCACTCTCTTTGTCGTCTATCCATTCAGCAATCTCGGTCGATGGTGCGAAGGTGCCTCCAAACAGACGGACAGTATGTTGACGAGATATCTCATATTCCTTGCGTTGAATTGGATGCATGAAAAAGCAGCAACTTTTATGGCCTTCTCAACAGAGATTATTCCTTGTTTCATGCAAATAGATAGTTTAAAATTTATACTGTCTTCTCTTTTCTTTGGTTGTATGTGAGAACTGAGAACACATTGATTGTAATCGAATATGGTGACTTGATGTTTAAACTATTCAAAATGCATGAAGTGTAACATATAGTACTGTTCCTTGTGCACTTAAAGATTTTTCCTTGCCCTTTAAGTTTGATATATCCATCCAATATTCAAGCAAGAATTTCTTGCTGATTGACCCACCCATGTAAGATGCTTTGACCTCACAACTTGTTGTCTGCTATAATTTGATCCTGATGAATATTATTGGTGGAAATAGATGCTTTGACCCACCTATGTCGTTCCCATGGGTATTCGAATGTCATCTTCGAGTCTGATTGATTGTCTTTGATATCTTGGTTGTCAAAGGGAGCAATTTTCCTCTCGGATCTCGATTCTATCTTGGAGGATTTGTTGTCTCTTAGTGAGGATTTTGTTTATGTTCGGTGGTCACATGTGCGACGGGATGAGAATATTATTGTTCATCACCTCACTAAGTTGGTGCCTTTTGGTATTAAGCAACATTAGAAATGCCACTGCCATCGAAGGTGTCTCTATACGTACTTATTGACTCTTTGTCCATTTCGAGATAAATGAGAATCATGTTTTCCCCTTCAAAAAAAAAATTCTCTGATCAAGGTACTATGTTATATATATATATATATATATATATATATATATATATATATATATATATATATATATATATATATATATATAATGAATGGGACTCAAATGTTGGCAAATAAAATCAAATAAATAAGAAATGAAATTCTCGCTAAAATGTAAAACAAATGATAAAATTACATGGTCCAAAGTGAAATCAGATAAATCAAAGGTAATTTCTAATTGAGGCTTTCAATGAATTGTTTCTCTCACAAGTACGAGTTCATTCATCATACACCGGGGTGTACCTTCTAATTTTTGTTCATGTGCTCATTTAGAACTCTCCTTTTTAGTATATTTAGACCATTTCAAATGAACAAAAAAATAGTCTTGGGTGTACCATGTTCACGATACGCTCGGGTGTATGTTAAAATTTGTAAACAAGTACAATCATTGTGAAAGACAATACATGATATCTTCATCCCCAATAAATTTTCTATTAGTCCAATTAAAACATGATAAGAAAAATAATGATCCGAATAAAAATCAATAAACAGTTAACTAGAAAAAAGTTACTGAAATTGTATACATCACTAAAGTATATGCGGATTCATTTAGATTGCATAACCATTAACTCTAAGTAGGCAAAATGAAAGTATTGTTACAATATTGACTATTAATTAATGTAAGTGATTAAGTTGGTAATACCACTCAATTTACTTGTCCTAAGTCGGGGGTTTGAGGTTGGTGTAGGTGCATTGGACTACGTTTGGAGGTAGAATGTCCTTACCTTTCCCCACTCCAAAAGAGTTAGGGTGTCTAGGATTTAACTGAATTTAGAGTACCTTGATAGAGACCATTATCATTACTTGAAAAAATAGTAATGTATACGAACTAATATCACCCCTAATAGGTCGGCTGTCAAACAAAAAAAGGACTAGTAGGTCGTTCAACTGGACTAGTCATTGGCTCATCGCTAAGTAATAAATACAACCTAGTACAGTTTAAGATTAGGAAAAATTCACAAGAATAATCTCAACTATGACCACTCTTCCCATATTAATCCTAACTACATGTTATTCTAGTATAATCCAAATTATATGAGTTGTCTTCCCAAATTGATCCATTACCTATTATAACCTATTTAGCAGGTTACCTCGTCCACATGGTGTAAGCTGGTTCGTAGATCATTTTTTTCTCTATTCCTTTCTCTAATTACCACCAACCCTCCCCTTCCACTAGCTCTCCACCGTCCAAATCATCCACCACCACCACCACCCTCGCCCCTCCCCTGCCATCCCTCCCCTTCCTCGTCCTCCCCTGCCACACCCTCAAATTATCTCACTTTCACAATTTCTAAACTCCACCGAATTCATTTTTTGTGCCTTTACAACATCACCTCATCATCATTCATCTTTGAACCCTCTCTCTCCAACCCAATTTAATTTGGGTCAACTGAAATTTTTTGCAATTCTCACTCTCATCCCTCCATTAAACACCCAATTCTCACCTTTTCTCAAGCAGCAGCAAGCACAACATGAGTGCAAAGAACATCGTTGTTCACGTACAGTTGCAAATTCCATCACCATTCAAATTAAAATTCCAACATAATAGTTTTTCGACTCAATTGATAAACCCCATTTCGTTCCCCACAATTCAACCACCAACTGAAAAAAAAAAAAGAGAAGATATGAGAGAGAAGTAGGAGATAAAAACATAAAAACCAGTAAACCACCCACCAATTATGTACCATTTCTCTCTTTCCTCTCACACCACGCAGCTACCACCGGTATATCCTCCCTTCTTACTCTTACAATTCAATTGCACACAATCATTCCATGATCTCAATTTCATCAATTCATCAGCAATTGGGTTAATTTACTTTTATATGGAACAAGATTTGAACTGTGGGTTTATGGGGTAGACAATTGAGTTTTCCACGATGGGATGATTTGAGGTGGATTTTTCAGTGGAAGTGGTGTTTAGGGGGTGGAAATTTCGGTGGAGGTGATGTTGAGGGGGTGGATTTTACGGTGGAGATGGTTTTAGGGAGTGAGTTTTTTGGTTGAGGTGGTTTTATGGGGGTGGAATATTCGATGGAGGTGGCGTTCAAGGGGGTGGGTTTTTTTTAGATGGCTTTTAAGGGAGTGATTAAATGGGGAGGTCGTTTCGGGCAAGGTGGTCTCGACTAGGTGGTGGTGATTGGACGAAGGAGGTGGTGGGTTGGAGAGGAAATAAAATATAATAAAATTCTAAAATTTACCTGTTTAGTAAGTCACCGGTTAAATGAGATCATTTTGAGAAGATACATCTCATAGTTTAGATTATAATGGAATAACCAATATTTGAGATTAATTTGAGAAGAGTGGTCATAGTTGGGATTATTGTTATGAATTTTTCCTTAAGATTATGGCCAGCAAAGTATTTTTGATTAAGCCAATAACGTGAACTTGTGGGGCATTATAAAGAATCATAGTATAACTCATAATTTGCAAAGACACCCAAGTTGGTATTAGAAAAACTAGTATCTCTTGCACGCGATGCGTGCATGACATCGTGTGTAAGTGATTTTGTGGATGTTTTAATTTAATCGTCATTCAAGTAATATTGTTCTATTTTTGTTTTTAATGGTGCAGAGGTAAGATGTGACTGCTTTGCAGTTGTAGGGATCCTTTTTTCCCTTTTTTTTTAAAAAAAATGAGAGAAAACAATTAGTAGTTTTGTTTGGTTATTAGGGGTATTTTGGGTAAAAAGGGTAGACACCAAAAGGTCAGGAGTTCCCATATATAATAGAGATACTCCACCAAAACAACAAACAAAAAATAACGAATTTTTCGAACCACACAAGTGAACCTTTTTTTTTAAACTTTTACACTATTATTATATGCTAATGAAGAGATTAACAATTTCTAACAGTTGTTATGGGATCCGAATGTTGGCAAAATAAAATCAAATAAATAAGGAAGGAAATTTTGCTAAAATTCAAAACAAATGATAAAATTACAAAGTCCAAAGTGAAATCAGATAAATTAAAGGTAATTTCTAATTGAGGCTTAAAATGAATTGTTTCTCTCACAAGATAGTCATTGTGAAAGACAATACAATGTCTTCACTCTTCATCCCCATAAATTTTCTTTTTAGTCCAATTAGAACCTGATAAGAAAAATAATGATTTGAATAAAAAACAATATACATCTATACAAATATATTAAAAGACGTTCCTATCAAAGGAACGGTGCCACGTGTCATCCTGCTCAAGCTTCTAATACACGTTTTTATAATCTCATTTAAAAATATTAACAATATGTTGTTACTAGGATTCAAACACATGACCTTTGAAATAAAATGTGAGTGTTTAACCACTAATCCACCACAAGAAAAATAATAAAGTCTCATAATTATATGGAATCATAAAGACATAGACAAGTTTTTTGATCTCTAACACTTTTGTTAAGTACTAATAACATTCTCTTACCCTAATTCCATTGAAATTGTTATTTTTATCCCCGATTTCTTACAAGTTTTTTTAAAACAATTTATCATTACATAACGTTTATTTTTCAATTTTGCACCAGACAGAATATGAAGAAAAAACTAATAAAATCAAGTATGAGATTTATAAATAATTATATATTTGATAATTTTAACTGACCCGCGGCATCGCCCGGATCAAAATACTAGTTTAAGTAGACAAAAGTTGATACATCACTAAATTATATGCGGATTCGGTCAGACTGCAGAGCCCTTTACATAACGTCAAGTGGGCAAAACAAAAGTATTGTTACAATATTGATGTGATTTAGTTGGTAACATCACTTAACTTACTTGCCCGAAGTCGGGTGTTTAAGGTTGGTGATACTTTGGAGGTGGAATGTTCTTATTACCTTTCTCCCACCCTTAAAGAGTTAAGGTGCTTAGGATTTAACTAAACTTAGAGTACCTTGGTAGAGACCATTATCATAATATCATTACTTGAAAAAAATTAATGTATACGAACTCTAATAAATCTTGTGTAAGACCGCTTTACCATAAAATTAGTGTAAGTTCAGTAGTCCACCTCACTTTAGTTCCCTAAAAGGGTCACTTTGTAAGTTAAAAAGGTACAAGTTAAAGGGATCACTTTGTGATAACGGTTCACCCTGTGTCTTAAAAGGGTTACTTATACCATAAGTTATCCTTTTACGACAACAAGTTATCCACGTCTTACCATAAATCATCACAAGACGGTTGAGACTTAATATCACCGTTGATAGGTCGACTGTCAAACAAAAAAAGACTAATAGGTCGGTCAGTTGGACTAGTCATCGCTAAGTAATAAATATAACCTAGTACAGTTCAAGATAATGTCCAGCAAAGTTTTTTTGATTAAGCCAATAATGTAAACTTGTGGGGCATTATCAAGAATCATAGTATAACTCATAACATGCAAAAACACCCAAGTTGGCATTAGAAAATACTCCACCAAAGCACCAAACAAAAAGTAACGAATTTTTCGACCCACACAAGTTATCTTTTTTCTTTTTTGAACTTTTACACTATTATAGTATGCTAATTAAGAGATTAACAGTTTCTAACGATTGGTATGGGAGCCATATGCATCGTTACTTTATTGAGTGGTCGGCTTTGAAGAACCTTGAAAGAGCTTGCTTCCATTAAGCACGTAGTATTATATTTATTTAGGACGTAGGTGACGTGGTTTAGTTTCATTAATAATTAGCTTAAATAGCAGTCGGCTTGGATTAGTCATTGTTTATATTTGTCGTGATGAGGATAGATATCTAATCACCTTTTTTTTGTTGTTGTGAAAAGTACCTAGCTATTATTAAGTTTGTTGTAGAATAATGTCCTATTGAACGACCAAGACTGAATAATCAACTGATTAGTCATGTTAAATGGACTAATGGAGTACTCCCTCTGTGAGAGGGTGACATATAAGTGAAGAGAACGCGTTTGCTTAAGAAGTGAGACTCATTGATGGAATAAAACACTTGAATGGTTTCGGTTCGTACCGGACTCTAATACCATGTTTAATGGGTCTGGGCTACCCCTTACCACGGGGGAACGAGAGTCCATTTCACAAGATTAAAGAGGTTCCACCTGAAAACCATATGACAATAAGGGGAGTAGCATCTTACCCTTATAAAATGGACACTATATTATAATTTCTTCAATATGGGATACTGACCATAACACTCCCCCTCAATTCATACTTGTATTTAAATGTGGGACAATACTTCTACTCACATGTGGCATGTTATGGGCTCAACATATATCTTCAGGCCATTGAAGTATTTAACCGACTTTCTATGAAAAAAAGTATTTAACCAACTTTGTCAATTCCTAAGGGTCCGTTCGACATCACTGTAAGTTTCCAATTTTTGGTTTTATGAATATAAAAATCATATGATATAAGGGGTATAATAAATTTAAAATTAGTCATACTTATATTAAACATGTCAATTTTGAAAACTGACAATAGAAAACTGAAAACTACTTTTTCTGGTTTTCATATTTTTGTTTTTAGTTTTCAAAAAAAGTGAAAACTGGAAACATAAAACGATGACGAACAAGCCCTAAACATATTCGAGGATCAAGGTTGGCCTAATAATTGTGAGGCTCTTTTTCCACCCCAGTAATAGGGGTTCGATTCTCAATTTCTCACCCCTTACAAAAAGCATCCTCAATCTCTCCCCTTCTTGCAAGGATATTCTCCTTACCACAAGAAAAAAAATAACAAAAATCCTAAACATTTCCTCTTGAACGGCGTGGTCTGTAGTGCTATGAGTCACACAAAATAATCCTCCTTATAGTATATACTAGTTTTGAAGCCCGTGCGTTGCACGGGTTGTTGTTTATTTTATTTTATTTGCAAACTTTTTGTTAATATTATTGTTGATTTTGTGTTGCTGTGAAATGAGATTATTCAACACCATTGTATTTACATACTTCCTATGTTCTTTTTCTATTACAACAATTACTGCTTTGAGTAGTTTCATATTTTGGAACCATTCCACTTTTTGGTAAAGAAGCAACTGCAGTTGACAATATTGTCTTTACTTTATGTTAATAAAACCATCATTAATTTCCCAAATTGCCTCATAAAGTTACGTTTACTTTATTAAGGATTTATTTATCCCATACTCTAGTTAACTAAAGGGATACCTCTATGCTAAACTACCCATTTTTTATTTCCTTAAAAATCATGCCCAAACAAATGTTGCAGTAGAAAAAGAATGGAGAAAGTATTTATCATTATACTGTAATTTCTAGATTTGTTATTGCGATATATACATTTTATAATTTTTAATATTCAATTGAATATTGTAGCTAAGTCTATTATTAAATGGTATCCCAATAATAAGTATGACTAATAATAGCTAACACAGTTTTAACATGAATAATACCCAAATGATACTTTAAGAAAGTAGAGGGTAATAATTTAATAGATGCAGGACAGAAAGAATAGAGAAAAAATATGAGTGTCAGCCACAACTTCAACTTTTAATATAGCACATAAATACTAACGCATATAGAATAGAAGATGGGAAAGCCAAAAAGAATATTATAATGATGGTATCATTAATATAATTAATTAAATATAAACTAACCTCTACTAATAATCAAAAATACTATTTAAGAGAAAAAAAATACCTCTTCATCAATCATGATCATATCAAGACTTATCAAACTTCCCCCTCTTTATGATCTGTGACCTCAAATATTCTAGAAACGTGAACCTTGATTTCCAAATAGTTTTAGTAGAATTAAGTTCATGTAGAAAATAATAAGATATGACATATAGATATACAGAAAAAGACATAAATAATTATGTATACAATAAATATTCTAGGAATAAAATAATTAGTCAATTACATAATACCTCTGCAATCTGGATGACAAACTTTCATTTGATTTTTCATGTAATGCCATCATGGAATGCTATAGGTTCAAAACTATAGATATGAATTTTTTATCTTTATATAACTCAATTTTTAAAATATCATTTTGAAAGACATAATTACTATTGTCACATATAATACGGTATTTTTATAGTTATTTTTATATGTATTTAAAATAAAAAATATATAATACATTATTGTTCATCTAAATAAATATATTTTCATAAGTTGTAAAACTATATTGTATATGGATCTTATTTCGAAGCATATTTCAAGCACTTTCTGATGGTAAAAAAAAATTACACTATTGCGAATTGTGTAGCAAAAGTTATATTCAATTTACATAGTATAATAATTTAGGTTATTTATTTAAAATCAGACTGTAATCTTCACTTATCCAAAACACTTTATATGAATTTATATCTATGTTGAACATTATTTTCTTTAAAAAAAAATAAAAATTTAAAAAAATGACGTGGCATGCTTAGGTGGAGCTCTTTATAATATTCTAAGGTTGTTTTATTTAAATCAATCTCTAATTTTCACATAATCCAAAACTCTAATATATATATATATATATATATATATATATATATATATATATATATATATATATATATATATATATATATATATATATATATATATATATATATATATATATGTAACTTTATCGCTATAGATTTTAGTTTTTGTTGTAACAACAAAGTTTCCTCAATAAATTTTGTTGCAATACTATATTGTTCTGGTTTAGTTGAGTAAGGTTGAGGTTTTGAAAGATAATATATTTAATCCTGTAAATTGGACCTATAATCAAATGTTATAATCACATATAATGTACTATACTTAATACTTATAGCTATTATTATATTTATCTAAAGGAAAGACTAAATAAATGTATTACAATTCATCTAATTTAATATATTTTCATGAGTTGTACAACTATATTGTAAATGGATCTTATTTTGAAGCATATTTCAAGCACTCTCCAAAGGTAAAAAAAACTATAATGTTTTGAATTAGGTATCAAAAGTTAAATTCAATTTACATAATATAATATTTTAGGTTGTTTATGCAAAATAAAACTCTAATTTCCCTCTATCCAAAACTCTTTTATGTATTTTAATATATGTAGAATTCTATTTTTTCAAATATTTAAAATAAAAACTATTTGACATGGCAATCCTAAATGGTGCTCTCTATTTCATAAATTGTAGAACTATATTGTAGTCATCATGTAGTTAGTTATCATAAAATGTAGAGCTTTTTTTTGTTAGAAACAACCTTCTAAAAGTAACATTTTGTGAGAAACAACCTTATAATTATTTTTTTTGTGAGAAACAACCTTTAAACTCTATTTTCTTGTCAGATCAAACCTGTCAACTATTTTCCGACATTGACTGGATTTATCCGGTATTGACTTTTTTTTACCCCATAATCTCCTCATTTTCCCTACAATTTATGTCTTATATACCCACCCTCTTTCAAACCTAACCATTTCCTTAGTATTGAAGAACAGAATTGAAGTCTCTCCTCCGATAGTAATCAATTACCGTCTGCAACACTAGTAAGAAACATTGAATCTCCCGTCCCCCTTTCAGTAATTCATTTCTCTCTCTTCTCGTACTGTTTAATTAAGTTGAATAAACTGGATTTGTGCTAAAATTGAACCCAAATTATTCAAAGGTTTGATGATTTTGATTGTTTTTTTTTAAAGTAAAATTAATTCATTAATAAAAGAGTCATACGACATCTACGATCATCTCTTTAAAGGAGGAAGTATTATTCAAACAAGAACGAACATAAATAAAGCTAAACAACAATGAAAATTAAAATTAAGGTGGGGCTATCCACCGATAAAATCGATGAAAGCCCCTTTGAAATTCACTAATGGAGGCTAGGGTTTAGGAGAGAAAGGGAAAGAAGGGAGAGAAAAATAAGCATGATTACTTTATTTTGAGTTTGTTATACAATCTTTTCATTGATGATTTTGATGGTTGATGTGTGACTGTAACAAAGAAAACCACAAATAAAGTTTGCAAAAATGCCCTAATTCAATTGAAAAGAGAAGCCCTAATTGTTTTGAAGAAATTTTATGAATTGAGATGAAGAACCCTAAACATAGCAGTAAAGAAGATTTAGGAATCAAGCTAAGAACCCTAAACTTACCACTTGAAGATCCTTGATTGAGGGGATTTCTTCGGGAAAATTTGGATTTGGGTGTGGGAAAGAGTGGTTAAGTGTGGAAGAGAGGGAAAAGAAGGTTATATATGGGGAAATATGGAGGGAAATGAAACTCCAAAACAAATAAAAGAGAGGTAAGAGGATGTAAAAAAAAAGTCAATGTCGGAAAAATCCGGTCAATGTCGGAAAATGGCTGACAGGTTTGATCTGACAAGAAAATAGAGTTTAAAGGTTGTTTCTCACAAAAAAAAAATATAAGGATGTTTCTCACAAAATGTCACTTTTAAAAGGTTGTTTCTGACAAAAAACTCTAAAATGAAAAAAATATTTACTTGAACTTGACCAGAAAATTTCATTAATATGGGGTGGTCATTTAGTCAAGGTATAACTTTCCATAATATTCAACTTCCTTATTTTTTGTGAGCCTGAAAACTCCACTTTACCGGAATCTGGATCAGATCGGATCGGACCGAAGATTCTGGTCCGGTCCTCGGTCCACAGAAAATACCGATTCCGGTCCGGTCCTCGGTCCACATAAAATACCAATTCCGGTTTTTCAGTCCGGTCCGGTCCAAACCCGGAAAATTCCGGTCCGGACCGGTGGACTGGAATTTCTGATTTTTTAGTAAAAAAAAAAGTTTATATGTTAAAAAAGTTTAAAAGGTAGAAAATTAGAAAGTTAGAAACTTACTATTTATTACCTTTAGGAATATTGTTAGTAAGATTATTAAATTTTAATATATCTAATTTATAAAAATGTTTAAATAAAATAAAAAAGATTTTTTTTAAAAAAAAATCTATATTCCGGTCCAACAGGTCCAAAACCGGACCGGACCGGAATTTAGTCTTGGTCCAAAAATTTTCCAGATTCCGGTCCACCGGTCCGGTCCGGTCCTGGACCGGTGAACACCCTTAGTCTCAGCCAAACAAATGCACAAAGAACTAAGGTTACATTGCCAGACGAATTTCTATATTCTAGTTGATCAGATCAAACTTAATTCTCCTTCAAATTCAATGCAACAAGTACATTTACATCTAGAGGGGTCTCAGACACATGAGCGAAGTGAGCGATCGCTCAGGGCCCCCAATATAAAGGGCCCCCACTTATATATTTAATTTCTATGAGTTTATTAGATGGAAAAAAGTTTGTACATCATTTGTTATTCCAAAATTTTACCTCTATTTTAGGTACTTTTTGTTTTCATATATCATAACTTATTTTAGTTTTATATTTGGTATATCTTACTATTTTGTAATATTTAAGGTGTCTCGTTCCTAAAAATAACATTGAAGTATTTAAGAAAGTTAATAAAATTTTCAACTTTTAAAAAAAAATTTAATTTAGTTATTAAAAATATGAGATTGTGGATCCTTTTAATTATATATCCCCATAGGGCCCATGTTCAATGCCTGACACAGGGCCCCAAAATTATCCGAGATGGCTAATTTACATCAGTTATAAAAAGGAGAAATAAACATTAATCATAGCATCTTCAGAATACAACATAAGTACACAACAATAATGTACATATATATATTACGTATACTTCACTTGGGGCTCTTTGGGGGTGAGGTTTTCCTTACCGTCCCCCCTCCCTCCAAGGAGTCTGACCTGCAAACCTGGCTGATTATACCTGTGCGAGGTACTAGTTCAGGTTGGTCCTTCATCTTACCAACTTAAGAAATATATATATATATATATATATATATTCCTCCGTAACAGAAAGAATGCAACAATTGATTATTTTATACCTCACAAATAATACTCAATTGTTGCATTCTTCCTGTTACGGAGGGAGTAGAAAGTATATATGCATCATATCTTAAAACTCCATAGAAGTTGTAATGATAATTATTTCTCCATCTCTTCTTTCATTCATACAATCAATCCAAAGGACGAACTTCCATACCTTGAACAAGAAGGCCACTCTTCCAATGGCCGTCTTCAATCTCCTTCAACGTCATTTCCAACACCACCCCTTCATTGACACCATTAACATAATATCTACCCATCTCTACTTCCATCCATCCATCATCTCTCTCCACTGGAAGCTCTTTAGGCTTTCTCGGGCGTCGCTTTCGCCTACCCTCTGCTGCTTTGAGATAGAATTGGTTAACAACCACTACTTGATTTCGATTCTTAGGCAACCCTTCTTCATCGACCTCAGTTACAAATACGTTCACTGCTACGTTTTCGAAACTGCGACAATTGTTAATATCTATCTTGAACACAAAGTATGCGCCATAAGTTGTATATGGTGTAAGGAGTTTGGTCTGTATTTTCCCTTTTAGTTCTAGCCAACATACGTCTTGGAGCTCAGCTACCTCGGGAAACCTGCAAATAGATCATCATGCGATGTACTTCCATGGATCATATCGGAGTACTATATACTACCTCTGTTTCACAGTACATGCACCATTTCTATATTACGCACAAACCAAAGGTGTGGAGAGATAGTGTTGTGATTGCATTTAAAACCCATGTGATTATGTTTTAAAGGAGGTGATGTATTGTGGAACATCCAAAAGAGGAAATGGTGCATGTATTGTGAAACATCTAAAAGAGGAAAATGGTGCATGTATTGTGAAACGAAGATAGTATAAAGAAAAAGGGCAATTACGTAAGAGTGATCTTATTACCAATTAATTTTAGGAGAGATGGTCATATGTTATAATCTTATATATGTGTCACTTCACTCCAATGAAAAAAACACTTTAGCCGTTCAATTATAATTAAATCCCAATCGTTTATGTGTTAATGAAGCCTAGAAATGAGTGGTTTCTTGCTATGTTACTTCGACACCTTAATTTACCACAAAAATCGTGTGTCGTGTCGTATCGCATCCGACACGACACTTCACTTTGAAACTTGCTTTCAAACTAAAAACTTAGACTTTTTTCTACGAAATAGTCGTGTCGGACACTTGGATACCCGTATCCGAGTAGACATGAACTTAATCCATGTCTGAGTAACATAGGTTTCTTGAAGTTCTTTGAAACCCCAACCGTTTTCGTGTTGCATGCAATTCAACCATTCATAATTAAATGTACGGCTCAATTTTTAATTTACTAAAAAATCGTTCTACTCCACTCAAGACTTAAGTAATCACAATTTGTAGTACATCTTGTTCCTTGATTTACTTTACCATACTATTGAGATGTGTTAAATCTAGCGCTTCGAACGATCCAGCACATGCTATGATTCTATTATTACTCACAGCATGCAACATGAATGTTTTGGTTTAGAGAGATCTAGAGAATGACCTGGATTCGGGTACTGATTTCCAAGTCCAGTATTGAGGGGTGTCTCCCCATTCAATCACCAGGGCTCTGGCCCCAAGCATGTAGCATTTCTTCCCACTGCATTTGTCTAAGCCAAAGTTCTAAAGCATGTAAACAAATATGACACGTTTGTTAAGTAAATTTATACAATGAAAGAACTTTGCTTAGAATTCGCTCCTGTAATATGCAACATTTAACGACAATGAATCATGTTAAATCTCTTCTATAGTCAAATTAAACATAAACAATGAAGATTGACACTTTTTTTTCCGCGTTCCAATCCACGATCATATAATAATTTTTTTTGCTAAATTACCCACTAGAAATAAAAATTTAAAAACTAATCAAAGTTGTTGAGCTGGACAAATTCTAGTAGGTAAGATTATATTAACCATTAGGTAGACAATTTTTTTTTCCGCGTTCCAACCCACGATCATATAATAGACGATATTAAAGTCTAAAAAGGACTATTTTTACCATACATTTGAGGTACCTTAAATGATAAGATGTTGAAATCATTAGACATTAAGATACATAAACGAATATTCACGTTTGACAAGTAGCTGAAAGCCAAAAATCTAAGGGGCTAAGTTTTGTATGAGAAATTTAACTTGACTTAAATTGAGATGCTAATAGTAGTAGCTTCTTACTTAAGCTGGCTAATTTTTTTTCAATTTTTCTCAATTTTCAAGATAACTATACATGTATATTCCCTCTCAGCTTATTGTATCTAGGAATAAAAATTATTCGGATAAAAACCAATATCCAATCCAAACCAAATTAATCAATAATTCGGATTGGACTCGAACAATGATCGGATCGGGTTGGATTCAAATTGAGTTTTTTTAAAAAAATTTGGGATTTTCGGATTGATTTGGATTGAGGGTGATTGGATCCAAAAATCCAAAATAACCAGATAGCAAATAAGCCCTAAATTATATATTTGTATATTTTGGATTGTGTTTAAGTGGTTTCATAAAATTTATGAGTTTGTATGAACTATTATTTGTTAAAATTGAATTTTTATGGGATTGAATGATTACTTCAATTATCGAACACTTTTTTTTATGCTCATTCTTTAAATATTTCATCAAAAAAATAGAGTTTAAAATTTTGGATATTTCGGATTGGATCCAATCTAGTGTCTTAAAATTCGGATTGGATCCGTTTGGACTCAAACTCTGTTTGATTTAGATTTGGATTGGATCCAAATTTTATTCGGATATTTGGATTAGATTTGACCTAAATCCAAACCGTACACCAAACTTTCACCCCAAATTGTATCATTGTATGCGTTGCCAACTTGCCATCTTCCTTATCCACATAAATCTTAAGCCAAAATTTTATGATCTGTTTTGTATATATGTATAGATAATTTGATATTACTATTTTCCAGTTGTTTATTTCTTTACTTACAAAAAGAACACCCTCATTTCTATAAGAATATAGTGGGAGGAAATGCCTATGAATGAAGTGCTTATCCACTTTCTAGGTATCTTTGTATAAAATATAAACTAAATACTAGTTTTACAAAATTATTCATGCAATATAACCAGCTAATAAATTTATTAATTAGTTTCAACACCTAAATAGTTTTAGTAGCTACCTCATAAAAATCAGTTAACTTATGATCAGTCAGAGTACTCCAAAGAAATAAAGCAGATATGAAAGATACTGAATCTTGCTAAACAATAATTATTGGAGTAAAATTTCCATTAAATTTACTTGAAGTAAGTTTACCTGAGTGTGAGTGTTTAAGAGTATAGGAGAAGAGCATAAATAGAGAAAGAGGTTCTTCTTGGAAGTGAACTTTTGAAGTAGAGGTGTAGATGATTGAGAAATGATGTCATCACAATCCGATGGCACAAACTTTGCCCATACGACGTCGGATTCCGAGGCCGACATCAGCTGCTTACAAACGACCGACGATCGGAGGATGTCCCCTGGCGATATTAGCGACAGAATACGCGTAAGACATACCTCAGGTAACTCTGATAATTCCGTGCAGGACATCTTTAGACGTTAATCAGCTTACAAGTACTCTAGTATTTATCCTAGACTTTATATATAGGGGAAAAGGTAACCTTTTTTTATTGGACGGCATATAAGAAGCTAAAAGTGATAATAATATGGATTAACGCGTGATTTTCCTAAAATTTTCTAATCTATACTACCATTATAGAATGATTCTTATCGTAATACTCATCTTATTATCTTTTTTACCGCACGTTACATCTACTACATTTGACTTTTATAATTAAACCATATGAAATTTGATACTCCTATTAACTTTGTTGTATGTTATGCAAAAGTTATTAAAGGACTGCTTTTGTTGTTAGCACCCAAAATAATAATATGGTCATATGGACAATATTTTTTGTTTATTAAAAAAATTAAAGAATATTAACATTATCAATGATCATGAGTCATGACTGTCAATAACTGGGTGGGACAAGCCAGCCCAAAAAATAATGTAGGGATCTAATAATGTTAGTATATGATTATATGATTTGCAAAGAAATTAAACTCCCATGTTCATTACCTAATAATAGAATCTCATCCTGCAAACATTGTGAATATTTCCACTCCCACTTAGTTCCACAACTAAATTGGTATCAGATGATAATGCAAATTAATTAAGAAAAAGACATGTTTAGTGACGGATTTTCATTGCCATTTATATTAACACGATCTTTTATTTACAAAACTACGCTGAAAGTCCCTGAAAAATATAAAACAATCATCTATGGTAAATGTTTAATGATCAGGAAACCAGTACTACGTGATTTCAAATTCTAGAATTTTCCCCAATCCATTGATTTCGAAGCCTCGAAAATTTGTTTTTTTATTGGGACAATTCAATGGAATCTAAATTTAAGCTTCAATGACGATTAATTCAAACTCTAACCAAACCCTCGAAAGTCTCAAATTCTCAAATACTCGGTATCCTACCAAGTTTATATGTTCGTCACCCTCATCCTCCTTATTCAATTGTAAAACTAAATTTCAAATGAGTTTTTCTCTCAACACTCCCATCACTTGTCTAACTCAAATTTTTCTTACAATTTGGAGAGGTCACCAGTCACCACATTCTCGTTCTACCTTCTTATGAAGTACTCCCTACGTTTTTTTAATTGATACATTTTCCTTAAATGGTTGTTTCTTTTAATTACTACATTGTTTAAACTTTCCTTATTGGAGCATTTGACCCACAAAAAAGTAATAATATTTTTTTGATTCACTTTTTCCACCAAAAAGTACTCTTTTTTTTCACTTTTCCCCCTAATTTTACATTAAGGCCCCGTTCTTTGGATTGGGAGAAACTGAATTGAAGTGAAATGAACTAAACTGGACTAATAATAATAATAATAATAATAATAATAATAATAATAATAATAATAATAATAAATAATTCATAACTGGGGTTTTTGGGATCGAATAAAAATGTTGGGTTGTTTTGGGGGAGATTGAAAATTATGGAAGCGCTTTAGGAGGAAACACACTTTCATAACTAATAATGAATGTTTCTTTGCTCATCTCTATTATATAAGCCAAGGGGGGAGCTATGGTGTCCCCTCTTGAAAAGACTTATATATCCTTAATCTCACAAAATAATAAAGAAAATATTTTCTTAATTATTTCCTCATTTACAAATATGGGTATAAGGAAAGTTCTACATTACCAAAAAGAATTACATAAAAATGTGGAAAAAGAGGAAACTCACAATTGAAAATATAAATTGATGACTAAAATCAATTTTTAAACAATTATAAAAGCAAAGATTTACAGAGATTATAATTATCTAAACTCTCAGTTGCAATAAAAATTTCAAATAACATGCATTAACAAACCATAAAAGAATTAAGAAACTTTAGAGAATATTCATTTTTATTTTTTTGGGGTTCACAATCAGTTGGGATAATAAATAATTAAAGAGATAAACATACATCATCAGATAATACCAATTTATAATTTTTTTATTGAAGCACTACTCACCATAGTATGCCTAAAAACCTCAATTACCCAGTGAAATTAAATTGAACTACTACTCATAAAATACGCCTATAAAGTATATGTATTTTAAATAAATAAAAAAACATAACATAGATCATTGTTTAAAAGGAGAGTTGTTGAATTATCTACCAAATACAAGATAACATGTCCTACCTCGACATAGTCATTTAAATTTATGGAAAACATTACTCTTTACACTACATCAATACAAATAAAAAATCATAACGCTCATCAATATTCACCATAAATATTACACTCTTAAGTTAGTTTTTTAACACATTTTGATGTTACTATTAATATTAATATACTGTCGCATGCATCACGTGCATATAGTGCTATTTTTGCTTATATGAACTGATTTGAACTTATTTTTGCTGAAAATAACTTCTAATAAGTTGAATAAAACAGAGCCTTTTATTGAAAAAACTGTCAACTTAAACTACTATAATGAGTTGTCGCTGCATGTAAAACTAACTACCCGATATTACGAAATATCACAATGAAAAAATTATCGTCGCACACATCACGTGCTTAGAAAACTAGTAATTATATATTATGAGCGTACATTCAACTATAAATGTCGTATGTCAAAACATAAATGTATTATATTGAAAAGGTACGACTATAATGTATTTACTACTCTAATTTTTAGATGTAACATTTGCCTTTTATGTGTATTAAAATAATCAAATATTGCATTTAAAAAAACATATGTAGTATCAAGACAGTGATACTTCAATTTCAATGAAAAAAACACTTGTTAATCAATATACAACATTATTTGTGAAATCTTTCATCTTTGAGTGGGGGTAGCGGCGTAGCGCTGTGTTTTGGGTCTGGAAGAAATCTTTGAGAGGGCGTGTTCTTAACTATTTCCTTCGGTTTTATTAGTTTACTCATTGGGTACAAAGTTTTAGGAGAAATAGGTATATGGGTCATTGAAGTAAAGAGAAATACTAATTTATTGACATATTATAATGAAGTTAATGTTGTAGGTCAAGAAATGTAGAATGAGAAAAGATAATAATAAACAATTGGTGGAACGATTCTAAAAACAGGAAAAAAGAAGTGGGTGACCTAATAAGACAAACTAAAAGGAAAGTGGGTAAACCAATAAAAACAGGAGGGAGTATTTTCAATAATGAACCTCTGAGTTTCAATATTATATCAGATTATATAATTCTTCTTCTTTTGCAGAAAAGGTCATATTGAACCATAAAGCCCAGCCCAGCCTAGCCCAACCCATCCTCGGATACTGAAACTATGCCCAAGCTACATATTTTTTTTTTGTTTTTTGAGAGGATGCCCAAGCTACATGTTAGATAGCCTTTTTCAGAAAAGCCCCAATGGGCCTTAATGTATCCTGCCCCGTTGAGAATCTGAGGAACAACAGATAACCTTTATATCAAGAAACAATGTGAGAAACTGAAAAGGCCCATCCAAAAAAAGGAACAAAAAGCAAAAGAGTGAGGGAATAAAAACTTTTACAGCCTGTTTGGTTCATTTTTAGTAAAGGAAAGGAAGAGAAGAGAAAGGAAAAAAAACTAAGCTTCTCCTGTTTGGTATAAATTTTCTCTTTCCTCCTAAATTCCTCCATTTTTTAGAGGAAAGGAAAGTGAATTTTATTAAAGAGTATTTCTTTCCAATTCATTCCATTTCCTTTCACTTATTTTTTTTTAAATGAACCAAATATTGGAATGTAATAAATTTCTTTCCACTTCCTTTCTTTTCCTTCCAAATCCTTTCAACCAAACACACTGTTAAAGGAAAGAGCGAAGAACCAAATAATAATAATGAAAAAAGTAAAAAGAAAAAAACATGCGACAAGGGTTTGGTTCAGCTACCCAAAATTAAACCCCCAATAATATTTATTCAACTCCCCCTGTCCCCTTTTTAGATTTTCAGCCATGCCAAGATGCTGAGGATCTCCTTGACGAGATTCATACTGAGGAGCTGCTGAGAAGCAATGATTGTGACGAGATTTGACTGCAACACTTGCAAGTTGTAATTGTAACAATGTACGTATGCAATTGTTCCCTTTATCTCAGGTTTCTTCAATGTTTTAATTGATCGGCTTGCACCTGAGAATATGAGGCAATCCTTTGTGGAACCGAAAACTAGTACTGAGCTTAAGAAGCTGAGGAACTTAATGATCGATGTCGACCGGGTGATGATCGATGCAGAGATGAAGCAGCTTACTGATCCACATGTGAAGAACTGGATCGACGAGGTGAAGCACATTCTCTATGATGCTGAGGATCTGCTTGACGAGATTCATACTGAGGAGCTGCTGAGAGAAAAAAAAGGAGCTTTGCTGCAATAGTTGGCAGAGTGGCTCTAGGTAAGGATTGTACGATTGATTCTAGGATTCAGGGGATCAATCAGAGATTGGAAACATCTTCTCGACGAATACAAATTCTTGGTCTTACATCTGGTATGAACCCTCCTCCATAGTTTCGTCAGTCTCACCACCCACGTCAAGTTCGGTGGATGAATCCCAGATATGTGGGAGGAATTCAGAAAGAGACGACATCATTCAGTATTTGGAGGATGGTGTGACGCTACCTGATGACCTGCTTAAAGGCAAAAGGATCGTCAACGGTGACATTCGTGTACTTGCTAGCTATTATCGGAATGCCTGGGATCGGTAAGACAACCCTTGCACCATATTATATACAATCATCCTAGAGTGGATAAGATTTTTAAACTCAAATCATGGATTTGTGTCCATGACAAGTTTGATGTTTTGAAAATTACAAAAGCAATTTTAGAGACATGGGATACGCGCCCATATTTCCCGGATAATTTGGAGCGTTGTCATAAACAGTTGCATGAAAAAGTACGCGGGAAGAGTATCCTGATTGTGTTAGATGACGTTTGGGATGAGAACATGGGTGCTGGTTGGCGGCAAACCCTGCAAATCTGGTTGATGTCTGCTGCCATAGGCAGCACTATAATTGTGACGACGACCAACGAGGACATTGCTAACAGTTTTCTCCCTTTCTGTATTCTTCCATTACCCCCGCTTTCTCATGAAAATAGCTGTACCTTGTTCAGATTGCATGCATTTGGTAATCCACATGCATCTCCACACAAGAAGTTGGAACCTACTTGTAGAGAACTAGTTGCAAAATGTGGCGGTTTGCCGCTTGGTCTCAAAGCGCTTGGGAGTCTCTTGCGGTTTTATATGGATAATAATGAGAGAATGGAAATCATAACAAGCATGAACCGGGATCTGCAAGCTTCTTACAAGGAAATTCTTCCAGTATTGTTGTTGAGCTATAACTATCTTCCTGCACATTTGAAGAGGTGCTTTGCTTATTGTTCTATCTTCCCCAAGAATTACAACTTCGACAAAGAAAAACTGGTCTTGATGTGGATGGCTGAAGGTTTTATAGAACAGGCAACAAATTATCTATTACATAGCGGGGGAGTTATGGTGTCTCTTGAAAGAGCTTAAATGCTTAATTTCAAAAAATAATAAAGAAAGATTTTCTTAATTCTTTCTCATTACATACTCCCTCCGATCTTTATTAGTTTGCGTATTCCTTTTGGGATGTCTTTATTAGTTCTTTCTTTTTTTTATTTTTGGAATGGGACCACTAGCTTTCCATCACGCATACATTGACTTTAATATAAAATAATAGTTTTCTTTTTTCTATGTCTTGGCGTTGTTTTCCTAAAACTCGTGCAAAGAAGCGGGTAAATTAATAAAGGCCGGAGGGAGTATATGGGTAATAAGGAAAGTTCAACATTACAAAAACATAAATAAAAGTCATTGTAACTCTACTTTTTTTTGAAAGACATTGTAACTCTAACTTCAATATATGAATCTACGTTATTATTGCACTTCCACAGCACATATAAATCTTTGATTCATTATCTTTTCAATTGCATACTAATAATATTAACCACACATGTCATAAGGACTGTATCATTAATTTGAATATCGAGGTTCCAAATATTATCCTAAAGGGAAAAATATGTTTGCTCCTAATACATACTATGTCTTTTTATGATAAACGCATACAAGTTTAAAATAAGAATATATATACAAGGACGTAGATATATCATTCCAATCCCCACCGTCGATGAATATGTTAAGATAATGCCACACAAATAATCACAAGAATTGTTCTTATCTCTATTATATAAGGGAAGGGGAGAGCTATGGTGTCCAAGGAAGGGCTTTTTACCCCCTTCCTTTCTAAATTTCAAAACAAAGTAGGGGTTCAAAAAATAACGGAAATAAAATTATAACAAAATACTCCCTGTCCTTTATTAGTTTACCCACTTTGACTTATAACACTATTCATCTTTATTACTTTGACCATCTTTTGTGTTTTATATGTAATAAAAAATATAATCATTGGGATATCGTTTGATTCGTCTCAGTATGTAGTTTCGGAATATTAAATTTTTATAATTTTTACAAATACATTATTAGAGATATTATTACTCAAAGTTTTACATCGATAAATGTGAAAAGTCAAACGGTAAACTAATAAAGGACGGAGGGAGTACGTCCTTTTTTCGGCAAATTCTACAAAACAAAATCCTAAATTAATGCCTAAAATCACGTTGTGGTTAGATAGCACACTTATAATCACTTCGTAATTAACGCCTAAAATCCGTTGTGGTTAGATAAACACACCTATTTAATTCGGCTAAGCGGTGAATATAAATTGAAGACCTATGTTGTCTTCTCAAACAAACAAAAATAAAACATTTGGTCAGCGTTTTTAGTTTCCTAACGGACAAGATCCAAACGGAGGAGTGGAAAGAGGAGGGAGCATAACTAACAAGAATTCAGAAACATCAAAAACAATGAAGAGGTGAAACAACACCTGAGGGCGGCTTCTGGCGTCGGCGACAACACCGGGAAGATGCCGGTGACGGCGCGTCGTGGCGCGGCACGACATCAACGCAAACGGAGGGAGGAAATGGAATGGGGTTCTTGGGATTTCCAAAATTTTCAAGGTCTTGAGATAGCAAATCAACACTATATAATGTTGGACTCCACTCCTTGAAACTTTGCGGTTGATATATGCATGTGGGAGATGTAAGGTCTAAAGGAGAAACGGGAGTGGAAATTAGAGATAATTGTTTCATATAGAGTAGAAATGTGAGTGGCATGTTTAAAGAGCTTAAGAGCCTAAGTCATCAAGTTGTCACGTGGCAATGATATATTATGAGTTTATGACATATTAGAAAAAGTTTTATAATTTTTTTATTGTTACTCTTTACATAATTTTCTTTTGTTAATTGTTTGTTTTTACGGGTTATTTTATAATACACTTTTATTGTTCCTATTAGATGAGTCTATGATACTATGACAAAAAAAATGGCTACTCGATCTTTTCTTCAAATGAGAGGTGGGACTTGGTGCAAACTAGAATTAAAGTTGAATGCTTTAAAATTCTAAATTTTGCATATTGCGCATATGCCTTTTTATATTTCAAATTTTGAACATTGGACTCACATACGCCTTTTTTTATGATCTATCAAAATTTGAATAGAACTACTAATGAATTTTACTCTACTAATGAAAATATTGTCGAGACCACCTAGAGGAAAACTATGCTTTGAAGCCTTATTGCTTATATTCGTAATCACTCACAAGTCAACTAAAATCATGAATTGCATAATTCACGTTATACAAATCACTCAAATGATGAAACTTTACAAAATTAAAAATTCACTTGAAACTACAAGTACATTACAAAGTCAATACATACTCCAAACATTCACAAAAATTCACTTACAAATCACTTGTTCTCAGTAGCTAGAATTGAAGGGGAAAAGATGAGAGGGAAAGATGAGTGCAATATATTTGTTTTTTGTATGGGACACATGGGATGTTTAGAGCTTTGACTTAAATTATTGCTACTTCATGAATCATGCTTATTCACTTAAAATTGTAATGCTAATTGATAGTGCTAATTGACTTAAATTGTTATGCTACATGATAGTTGGTTGACTTGGATTTATCTTATTACTCTAGTTGGTTCTATATCTTTTATTGTTTTATATATTCTCTTTATGCGCTTATAAAATTGTTTATAAGTGTAAACTATCTAAAGCAAGCTGTACCAACCTTTATAATAGAGATTTTTTTGAATGAATGATTATTCTATCTAAATAATTTTTAAGAACTTGATAGCATTTTTGCAAATGCACAAATTATCAAGGAAAAAGGTTACATTTCGGTCCCATATTGATTACATATTTGGGTTGGGCTAATGAGTGTGGTGGTTTTGGGAAATTAGTTAAAGTAAAAAAAAGTAGTTGGTGCATTTATTCTTCACTTATTTATTAAAGTGTTTTAAATACTATTTGTAGTATTTAAAATCTTATTCAATTGGGGTGAACTTAGATACGCTTTTATTTTTGGTTTGTTTTTATGGTTATTTATTTAATTGTAATAGAAGAATGGAAGACATTGGTAGCATCTACTTCCGTAATTTAATGGCACGATCCTTCTTTCAAGTGTCAAGCTCCAAAAAGAATCATTTTGTCATGCATAATTTGATTCATGACTTGGCTGTTTATGTCATGGGGGAATTCAGTTTCATGCTCGAGCCAGACATTGCACACATTGTCACAAAAACTCCTCGTCATTTACCATTCAAGCGGAGCAGGTACGAAACTGCCGAAAAATTTGAGCCCACTAGACCGTTACATTCTTGCCAGTTGAATCTTTCTCCAGCTGTTCCTCGTGCTACATATCTAGCAGCCTGTTACATTCATTGCTGAAGTTTGATCACTTGCGTTCGCTGAGTTTGCCAGGCTACAAATTTGACAGCTTACCGCCGTCTATTGGCAGCCTAAAGTACTTGCGCTACTTGGATTTCTCGTCTATAGGCTCCTTCCAACTATTACATGCAGTGGAATTCTCGCGATGTGATGTTCTCATAAATTTCCCGATTATTGTAGATGGGGGTGATGTGGATTTTACATCTCTGTACGACCTGCACATATCTGATTGTGACCGTTTTGTTTCCTTCGCAGCGGGAGGATTCCTTGCTCCTAATCTCACAACCTTAAACCTCAGTTGTTGTCGCAATCTTAAGTCACCTCCCAACAATATGCCTACCAACTTTCCTTCTCTTCGATTTCTCTCTTTCTTGAGTTATCTCATGACTATGGTTTGCCTCCTCACCTGCAGACATTGCGGATATTTGGATGTGACAAAATCAGAACATTGCCTGAAGCAATTTCTAGTTGCGTGTATCTGAAGCTGCTGGAAATAGCCGGATGTAGTGAATTTGTGTCGTTTCCTGCAAGTGGTCTACCTGCTAACCTTGAAAGGTTGACTATCCGTGATTGTAAGAAGCTTACATCTTTGCCTGATAGAGTCAGCAGCACCATGAAGCACTTGGAAATCAGCTGTTGTGAAATGCTTGACTCATACCCTTTAGGTGGGTTGTTTCCTAGCTTAGAGTCGATGATAATTTCCCACTGTCAGAAGCTCTGCCGAAAATATGCAGATTGGCAGGTCGGTGGACTCGTCTCTCTTAAGATTTTGAAAATTGGAGGTATTAATGATGTGGAGTCGTTTCCACCAGATGGTTTCCTGCCCACCACACTCGACTTCCTTCAATTTGATAGTTTTGTGAGGCTAACTGGCTAAGGTCAATCAATTGTAAGGAGCTTCAACGTGTAATCAACCTCCGCGAATTTCAGATCAGGTATTGCCCGAAGCTTATTGTTTTCTCTGACGACTTACCCCACTCTCTTTGTCGTCGATCCATTCAATACTGTGATTTGATCAAGAAAAGGTGTCTTAGACCCGATGGAAATTATGTAGACAACATCTCTCATATTACCTGCCTTGAATTGGAAGATCGCTAATATGAGAGATCTTTCAGACTGTTTTTCAATACCCGAAGCTACTTTTTTTTTTTTATGTAAGTGCAGACTTGCAGTAATATAGTAGTAGACTAGTAGTAGTTTTATAACTTTTATTCCTCGTAAAAAGAAAATAAAAAAATCAGAGTTGGTAGTTTTCTCATTTCTGGGCAGGTCTTTGTGAAATGTTGCAATTTGCAAACTGATTGTCAGTTCTAATACAACTATCATCCACTGATTTTCCTTTTCTTTTTGGCGTTTTTTGATATTTTTGAAGAAACTAGTAAGTATTACTGCCATTCTTCATTCTGTAAGAGAGTTAAGAGATTGACGTTCAATGCAACGAATGATTAACAACATTCAGATGACAATCTCAAAGCATGTTTATTGTTTGGTTAACGTTTCTGAACTCTAAATAAAAGAAATTTCATAGCTCAGTGAGTTAGTGGTAAACTGATATGAACTCCCCTAATTTGTTACATGTTCTTTCTGTTAAGTAACAAAATTCATTTCTTGATGGTAATGATTACTATTTCTTTTTAATTCCATGGCTTGAACCAAGTTTATGCTGTTCTTGCCATCAAATTTGTTTTGGTTGGAAATGCAAGGACTTAGAAATTCCTAATGCATAGCTCATAGTCATAGAAGGTTTTTCTTGTTCATAATAGTTAGTAGTTGTATACTTCCTCTGCTTTTTATTGCTTGCATCATTTTTTATTTTTGGCAACTTTCTATTACTTGCATTGTTTCTAGTTTTGGCAATATATTCTCTTTTTCTATTTCAAAATGGGGTTCCTTTTTCATCTCTCTCTATTTCTCTTCTCACCTTGGTCCTTGTGAAAAAAATGATGCAAGTAATAAAGAACTGATGAAGAATTTGATAACAAATGTTATATATTCACCTATATATATTGCCATGGTAAGAAGGAAGAAGGGTGGAACAAGCACACTTGGAGAGCGCACTACAACGGAGAGTTGAATGCTGTGTTCGGGAAGGATGAATTGCTCCCGAAAAGGAATCTATTGATTCTCTCCAAATTGGTTGGACCATAGACATCTTCTTGTTTTTGTTACTTACGACATTGGAACATAATACAAGAATGTAGGGGAGGAAAGAGGAAAAAAAGAAAGAAAGAGAGACCTCATGTGCTAGGAGAGAGAGAGAGGGAGAGAGGGAATATATTGTAAAAAATGTCAATGTTGCATATTGCAAGTAATAAATGGGAGAAGTTAGTTGCAATTCAAAAAATTAATAGTAAGCCTTATTTAGACTGTCTTACAATAAAATCATAGTAAGATTATTTTCATTCATGCCTTAAAAAGGTTACTTTGTAAGTTGTATGGGGTCATTTTATAATTTGAAGTGGTCATTATTAGATAATTGATCACGTTGTATCTTATAAGAGGTATTTCTACTATGAGTGACCTCTTTAGGGTAACAAATTACTCTTGTCTTACCATAAATTATGGTAATGCAGTCGTATATGAGATTTTGTAGAAAAACTAAATGAAGGAAATATAATATAACTGCAAAGGTTGTATATGAAAATTAGTGTATCATAATCTCTTACTAGTTATGTAAGAATTAAGATGGTGAACTTTTATATACCACATTTGCAATCCGATAAGCTAACATTTGTGTATGTTACAAACAAATAGTGTTAATAATCTCAGTATTGCATTATGTGATTCATGTTTAGAGAAAATTGAGAGAAAAGAAAAGAGAGAGAAATTTCATTTTAGAGAGAATTATTGTGAATGAATACAATGAGAATGATCTAGAGTATTTAACTAGTAGTAGCAAGGAATTACAGCTTGTAGAGGAAGCTAAGCAAACTAATTAACAAACTAACAAACAACTGTAACTAACTCTTAACAAACTAAGCTGAGCTGGACAATAGTAGAATCTTCTGGATTGGAGAATCAGCATTGCTGTGAGCAGCAACTTCAGCTGAGCTGGATAAGCTGGAAGAGGTAGTCTTAACATCCCCCCTCAAGCTAGGCAGGGGAGAAAACATGCCAAGCTTGATTAACAATTGATTAAACTGAGCTGAAGGTAATATCTTAGTAAACACATCTGCCAATTGTGTAGTAGTAGGAAGATAAGTTAAAGAAAAAAGGCCTTCCATGAGCTTCTCTCTTGTGAAGTGGCAGTCAATATCTATGTGTTTTGTGCGCTCATGAAATACAGGATTGCGTGCAATGTGTAGAGCTGATTGGTTATCACAATGTATAGTAACAGGTTGTAAATGAGAAACTCCCAATTCTTCCAACAACCTGACTAACCAAGTTACTTCTGCAGTAGCATGAGCCATGGCTCTATATTCAGATTCTGAAGAAGACTTTGAGACTGTGGCTTGTTTCTTGGACTTCCAACTAATGGGAGAAGAGCCAAATAAGACCACATAGCCTGAGATTGATCTTCTTGAGTCAGGGCAGGCACCCCAGTCTGAATCTGTAAAAGCTTGGAGAGTGAGCTTGTCATCACCCTTCATCAAAATGCCTTGACCAGCAGTACTGTTAATGTATCTCAGTACATGTGTGAGAGCTGTCATATGAGAGGAAGTAGGGGAGTGCATAAATTGAGAAAGAGTTTGGACACAGTAAGCCAAATCAGGCCTGGTGTGGGTGAGAAAATTTATTTTCCCAACTAAGCACCTGAACCTTGTAGGATCCTCTAGTGCAACACCATCATCAGCAGCAAGTTTGAGATTAATAGGGAGAGGAGTGACAGCAGGTTTAGTGATGTCAAGATCACAAGTGGCTAACAGTTCCTTAGTGAACTTAGCTTGAGTGAGTGTTATACCCTGAGGCAGGTAGGATACCTCTATGCCTAGGAAGAAGTGAAGCTCACCTAGATCTTTAATGCTGAAAACCTTATCCAAGTGCTGCTTGATGTGAAGAATGGTGGATAAATCACTACCAGTCAAGATGATGTCATCTACATAGACTGCTAGGATGGTGAGAAGAGAACCATTAGGCTTCAAGAATAAAGAATAGTCATTTTTGGACTGATGAAAGCCTTGCTTAGTGAGTTCAAACACTAACTTAGCAAACCACTGCCTTGAGGCTTGTTTCAAGCCATAAAGGGTTTTTTTTTAGTCTACATACTTGATTTTGAGGATTAGGAAAACCCTCTGGAAGCTTCATATACACTTCGTCATGGAGATCCCCATGAAGGAAGGCATTATTAACATCAAGTTGATAAAGTTTCCAGCCCTTGTAAGCTGCCAAAGCAACAACACACCTGACAGTAGAGAGCTTGACAACAGGGGAGAAAGTCTCTTGAAAGTCAACCCCATATTGTTGAGTGTAACCTTTGGCAACTAACCTGGCTTTATACCTTTCCACTTCACTGTTGACTTAAGTTTGATCTTAAAAACCCACTTACAACCAATTGGAGACTTGCCGGCGGCGGATCAACTACATCCCGGGTATTATTGGAAGCCAAGGTCGCCAATTCTTTATCCATGGTTGCTACCCATTTGGGATCTTTTGAAGCTTGGTGATAAGTAGCGGAGTTCAACTAATTCGGATAAATGGGAAAGAAAAGCTTTGTGAGGATGAGGAAGAGAATCATAACTCACTACATTACACCAGTGAGTTGCAGCATGGCAAATATAGTCTTGTAAGTAGGAAGGAGTAACATGATTTCTAGATGATTGTCTTATTGGAATAGAAACATAATCTGGAGAAATAGTGATATTAGGTGATAGGATGGTATTAGAAGAAGGTAGAGAATCTGAAGTAGAAGAAGTGGGAGAAATTGTAGGAGAATCTAGAGAAATAGTGATATTAGATGATGAAGGAGTGATGTCTGTAGAAACAGAAGTAAAAGGATCAGAGAAAATATGATCATTGTTAACTGTAGGAAGAAAAAATTGGAAAGGAGATGAATTAGAAGTGGAAGAGATATGAAAAGGGAAGTGTTGTTCATGAAAAACAACATCCCTGGATATGATAATTTACTTTGTGGCTAAATGATAAAGCTTATAAGCTTTCTGATCAGTGGGGTAGCCAAGAAACACACAAGCTTCTGCCCTGGAATCAAACTTAGATCTTCCTGACTTCAAGGTAGATGCAAAACACAAGCATCCAAAACTTCTGAAATGAGATGTATTTGGTTCAGTCCCATACAGTTGCTGGTAAGGAGAAACTTGGTTGAGGGAAGAAAGAGGCATTCTATTGATGAGGTAAGCAACACACAAAACACTTTATCCCCAAAGATGGAAAGGCAACTGAGCTTGAAAGAAGAGTGCACGAGCTGTTTCAAGTAAATGCATGTGCTTTCTCTCAACAAGACCATTTTGTTGAGGAGAATCAGTACAACTCTTTTGATGGACAATACCATTTGCTAGATAAAACTGAAGCATAGGACCTTCATAGAGTTCCTTAGCATTATCTGTTCTAATGCATTGAATAGAGCATTGAAACTGAGTCTGAAAATAAGAAGCAAAATTCACAATAATAGAAACAGCATCAGACTTAAACTTGAGCAAATGAACCCAAGTAGTTCTTGTGAAATCATCTACAATTGTAAGGAAAAATCTGCAGCCTTTATTTGTAGGATGAGTATATGGTCCCCATGTATCAACATGAACCAATTGAAATGGCTTACAAGTAGTAGAAACACTAGAAGGAAAAGTCAGTCGAGTTTGTCTAGCTTTAGGACAAATCTGACACAAGGAATCTGAGATATTCTTGAAATTGAAATGTGGAAATAGAGCTGCCATCTTAGAAAATGGCATATGACCTAATCTTAAATGCCAAAGTTTCACATCATTAGCATTATAAGAAGATGTCAGTGAAGTAGGAATGTAGAAATCAGGTTGCTTAGCTTCAGTAGGAACAACATCACCAGAATGAACAAGAACAGCATCACCAGAATGAACTAGAGCAGCAGCAGTAGAACTAGAAGAGTCTTCAATGTAGTAGAGGCCTGAGTGCAGCTTACCAAGAACTATTGGCCTTGTCAAAGAAGGGCCCTGTAGAGTGCAATGTTCAGAAGAAAATGTAACAATCCCAGAAAGATCATGACACAATTTAGGGACTGATATCAAGTTGAAGTGAAAGCCAGGAACATATAACACTTCTTTTAGTGTAATAGTGTCATTGAGAATAACAATACCAATATGAGTGATTGGAATCTTTCTACCATCAGGAACTGTGATAGAGTCAGGATTATCTATCACCTTGTAAGAATGAAAAAGAGAAAGATCATGGCAAATATGATATGTTGCGCCACTATCTAGCACCCAACCAGTCTTGCTATGAGCACTTAAACAAAATTTACCTGCAAAACATGCATTAGTAGTGCCATTGTTTGCAGCTTCTGTTGCAGTAGAGGTTTCTTGTGTCTGAGCTCCTGATTGCCCCAACATATCAAGGAGTTTCTGATATTGATCCATGGTCAAAGTTGGTTGAATCATTTCAGATGATGAAGAAGAAGGTTCAACAAACTCTTCTCCTTGTACAGCAGCAGCAAACCTTTTCTGAGAAGGCTTATAGTCAGCTGGATATCCATGGACCTTAAAGCACCTTTCTAGGCTATGTCCTGGGACTTTACAGTGTGTACAGTAATAATGTGAGCCTCTTTTATTACCAGCAACAGACTTATTAGCAGAGTTTCTGTCATAATACTGAAAAGAAGGTTTAGAAGTATTGTAACCAGAAGGTTGTTTGTAATTGTTCCTATTCATAGGGAATCTTTGTCTGTCTGCAGCAAATGCCATTGTTTCAGAGGCATTAAGAGAACTCATTTCTTTGTGTCTTTGTTCTTGAAGAAGCAATCTATATGCTTGAGATAAGTGTGGAAGTTCAGGCATCATGAGAATATTTGTCCTGACTTGCTGATATCCTTCTTTCAGTTTCATTAAGAAATGAACTAATCTATGGTCTTGCTGAATCTTGAAAAATTTCTGAGTCAGGTTACACTTGCAGCCACTGCACTCACAATAAGGTAGAGGAATAGTGCTATCTAACTCATCCCACAACACCTTCATTCTAGTGAAAAACACAGTAATATCATCATTTTCCTGAGACATATTAGCTATATCTTGCTGAATAGAGTATAACTGAGCATTTGAAGACTGTCCAAATCTCTCTTCAAGATCTTACCAAATTTCACGTGCTGATCTCAAGTGCAATACACTTTTAGCAGTCATGGCACCTAGTGACCTTAGGATCCAACCTGTAACCATATTGTTACACCTCTCCCAAGCCTTAAGGTCTTTAGGTGCAGTAGGTTTGTCAAGACTGCCATCTACAAAGCATACTTTGTTCTTGGATGACAAACTAATAATCATCATCCTTTTCCAGTCAGCATAACCAGTGCCATCAAAAACAGGTGAAACTAATTGAACAAAAGTGTTATCAGATGGATGAAGAAAATATACACTGGTAGGATCTTGAGTGAGTTCAGGTTGATTGTTCACAACTTCAGGCATTTTGTAAAGAATTAGAAAGGATAGAATTCAGAATTTGAGATGAATTTTGATGAAAAAAAAAACAACAGGAATTTCAGAGGTCAGATATTGAGAGATGAAATTTCAGCAAGAATTTCAGAAATCAGATTTTGAGAAATGAATTTCAGCTTAAGAATATGATCAGATAGAGATTTCAGATTATAACAACAAGAATTTCAGAATTTTCAGATGAATTCAGCTTAGAAGACGAGCAGATTTAGATTTCATGAATTTCAGAGAAAAAGAATGAGAAATTTGAAATGAATATTTACAGAAATCAGATCAATTCAACAAGATCTAGTAATCAACCAGCTAAATCAGATCAAACGAAGAATTTCAGAGAAAGAAATTTGCAGAATTCACAAACTAAATTCAGCGTAATCAAATAAGTAAGAATTTCAGACCAGATTTTGAATGATGATCAAATGCGTCAGTGAAACATCAGGATCTTGAATCAGTAAGCTCTGATACCATGTTAATAATCTCAGTATTGCATTATGTGATTCATGTTTAGAGAAAATAGAGAGAAAAGAAAAGAGAGAGAAATTTCATTTTAGAGAGAATTATTGTGAATGAATACAATGAGAATGATCTAGAGTATTTAACTAGTAGTAGCAAGGAATTACAACTTGTAGAGGAAGCTAAGCAAACTAATTAACAAACTAACAAACAACTGTAACTAACTCTTAACAAACTAAGCTGAGCTGGACAATAGTAGAATCTTCTGGATTGGAGAATCAGCATTGCTGTGAGCAGCAACTTCAGCTGAGCTGGATAAGCTGGAAGAGGTAGTCTTAACAAATAGTGGTCAAAACGATTTCAAACTAGGCACATTTCCCCTTTGTGGTTGTAATATTTAGAGTGGTTATATTGGGGAGACATTTTATTTTATTTTTTTACTTTTTTTATTTGACTTGGGGAGACATTTTAAATGCTCAGAACTTGACCCTAAAGTTTTAAAGATAATAAAAACTCATTCATACTCCCTTATTTCGAAATTATTAATCATTAGGTAGTTTCAAGATAGGGGCAGTGCAAATATATTGGGGGATTTTACACTTTCTTAAAATTTGACCTTTTCATTTGTAATTAAAAAATAATACTCCTTCCGGTCTTTATTAGTTTACCCGTATTCCTTTTTGGGATGTCCCTTATTAATTTACCCATTTCTTTTGATTCTATTTTTGGAATGGGACCACTAACTTTCCATCACACATACATTCAACTTTAATATAAAATAATAGTTTCTCTTTCTTTCTATGTCCCACAACATTATTTCTCCTAAAACTCTGTGCAAAAGAAACGGGTAAACTAATAAAGACCGGAGGGAGTATAAGATAAAAATTCAAAATGAGAATATATAGAAACAAAAAGTACCCAAAAGCTACTCTGTAAGCCGCTGATTTGCTCAATGGCTTAGATCAGACTTCAGAGATTAGAAAATGTTTAGAATGGGAAGGTTTTTAACCCAAAGGCAGTAGTATATCATTGTATTTTCGATAACTTGAATACTGCTTGGTACATATTGCAAATCTTGAGTATTGCTTATATAAGAAATTAGGGAGGTTCCCTTCAAAAAAAAAGAAATTAGGGAGGTGAATGATATCTCTAGATCAATATTGCTATTGGTTTAATCTTCAATTTCATGAAATAAGTGAACATTAGACCATTGTAATGGAAGTGAAATTGACCCATATCTCTTCAACTTCTCTTAGTAAGGTTGTTTAATGCAAGTTTAAGAATGTATATTGTTGGGAAATTGTTGGAAAATTGCAATTACTAAAATTTAGGAGGATGAGTAGCCATTAACGAGAGACATAACGAGGAATATGGTTTACATTATGTAGATGGGGAATATGAAGATACTGATATCATTTCTAATGCTTAACATTTCACATCTAGGTATAGTAGTGGGCGTACCGATATATCAAAGCCCTGCTGATTAATAAATTAGTAGTATTTCTCAATTAACCACCTAATATAATAAAGAAACTAAAAAACCTAAATTTAAAGGATTTTTTGATTTTAATAATGCAACCTTTTGGCCGTTCGCAACGAATAAGCTAACATTTTTTTTTTGACGAGAAAAATGGCATTTATAAATCAAACAATAGTGTCTGCAATAACAGAGCTAACAATATCAGGTGGCACTTCTTCCAGCCACACTCTAAAAACCTTGAGAGAAAAACTAAGCTTAGCTAGTCTGTGGGCTACTACATTGCCACTTCTTCTTACATGCGCATAGCTAATCACAGAGCACTGAGAAGCAATAAAGAAAATAATTTGCACTATTTTCCCAAAAGGGGAGGATTCACACTTTCCAGCCCTTAAGTGATTATAGAGTTTTAAGCAATCAACCTCAATAATAAGGTGTTTCAGTCCAGCTTCCATGGCTACTTGGAGGCCATGTCTCGCACTAAGCGCTTCTGTAATTTCAACATCCTCGATTCCCTCCATCGTCACGCAGGTCGCCATCAACACATCTCCCACATGGTCTCGCACAACTCCGCCCAAGCCAGCGATATTGTTCTTGAACATGGCCGCGTCGGTGTTGAGCTTGTAAGTTGAAGGTAAAGGCACACACCATCTATCAGGGGAGCTGCATCTATTAAAGTTAGTAACCTGGGCGCCATGGTCTTTTTGGTATTCCATTACACTTCTCACAGCTCTATCGATCACCTCCTTAAAATCAACTCTTTTATTATCAAAAGTCCATGCATTTCTAGCAAGCCAGATTTGCCAGCAAAGGACCCAAAAAAGGTCCCACCACTCCTCCCCATAACTCCGGTTTGATAGTACCTCGACCCAGTCACCAAAACTTCTTTCGTTCATTTGGCTAGTGTCTATGCGGAGTGGGGATATATACCACACCTTCCTTGCATCGACACAATGGAGCAGCATATGCTCCACCGTCTCGGTCGCCAACCCACACTTTTGACACTCTGCCATCATCCCAACACCTCGTTGTATCAGGTTGTGGTTAACTGCGAGCCCATTTTGCATAGCCTTCCAACCAAAAAATTTTATTTTTGGTAGCACATTCGCATTCCAGAGCTGCTGCCACCTTTTCCTCTTTGGCTCATTTGACGTCGAGGGACGTGAACTCCACGCTGCAAAAAGCTGGATGTAATAGGCGCTCCTAACAGTGAACATCCCATTCTTATTGGGTTGCCACATCCACGTATCTCTGCTGCCATGCCTAGGTACTGGGATTCTTTTAATTGCTTGGATTTCCCACTGTGAGAACATTGAATCCAACAACTCCATATTCCACGAGCCATCAGACAGGAGATCTTGAACCACCCTCAGACTTTCCTCCATAACACTCACAGCAGGTTTTAGGACTCGGAAGTTGGGCAAGCTAGGGACCCAAGGATCGAGCCAAATACTCGTTGAAGCTCCATTGCCAATGACCCTGCAAACCCCCTTCTTCACAACATCTCTAGCACCTAGGATCGACTTCCATGTAAAACTTGCATTTGGGCTAACCTTCGCATCTAGAAACTCGCTAGTGGGGAAATACTTGCCTTTCAGCACTCTAGCCATCAAGGAATTTGGCATAGTTAAAACCCTCCAAGCTTGTTTAGCAAGAAGAGCTCTATTAAAAATTCCGAAATTTCTCACACCAAGCCCCCCTTCTTTTTTAGATAAAAACATTTTCTCCCAAGCCACCCAAGCCATTTTCCTTTCATCTCCTTTTTGCCCCCAAAAAAAACTTCTACACATTTTTTCAATTCCCTCAATAATGCTCTTCGGGATCTGGAAGCACTGCATCGCATACGTAGGGATCGCTTACGCAACCGACTTTAATAGCACTTCCCTTCCAGCTTGTGATAGAAGTTGTCCTTTCCACCCTTTCAACTTTTTCCAGACACGATCCTGAATAATCTGAAAAACTCTTTTTTTAGAACTTCCAATGTAAGTCGGAAGGCCTAAATATTTATCATGTCCCTCAACAGCCTTAAAAGCTAACTTCATCTGAAGGGTATTAATCTTCTCTGGCTCACTAGTAGAATAAATTAAATGCTTATTGCTGCGGTCATTAAGTGGCCTATTGCAGCGGTTTTGGCTGCGCAGTAATTAAGGGCGCATCAATAGGTAATTAACCAATTGCTGCGGTTTTAAACCGCAGTAATAGGCCAATATATTGCTGCGGTTCCTGGCACAAACCGCAACAATATGTATATTTTTTATATAAAAAATTAGGTCTATTGCTACGGTTTTGGGTAAAAACCGCAGCAATAAGTGCACGTTTTTTTAAATTTTTTTTTTTTTTGAAATTTAAGTCTTCATACAATTTTCAACCTTAAAATGCAATTAAAACAAAAGTAACTAAGACGAACTAGTACAACATATAGAGTTCATGCATTGGCTTGAAAAAAAGAATAATGAAAATAAAGAATTACAATATCTAACAGATAAAATAAAAAAAATCAAATATTCTAATGAGCAAATCAAACTAGAACTAAAGAACTACTTTCACATAATTACATACAAAAAATGAAAAAAAAAATAAAATTAAAAAAGAATTCATAGAAAATGAAAAACTGAAAATGAAAACAAAAGCAACTGTACAAGATACTACACAGATCGACGGCGAGCGATTGACGCGAACGGCGGCGACAGACGCGAACGGCGGCGAGCGAGGCTGACGCGAACGACGGCGAGCGACGGCGAGCGAGGCTGAAGGCGCAGACCACGAGCGGCGGCGAGCGACGGCGGCTCAGGCTGAAGGGCGAAGTGTGTGGAGCCGGGTTCAGAAGCCGGGTCCGTTTCTGCCGGGTATGTTGTGTCAAGAGAGGAGGTGTTGGGGGAGCCGTTGACGGAGGACGAGGTGAAGGAGTTGGTGGAAGCTAAGGGTGTAAGAGGACGAGGTGAAGGAGTTGGTGGAAGGGTGTAGGAGGACTAAGAGGCAGCTTAATATGGGTAAGGATTCGATTTCCGCCGGAAGATGAAGAACGACGACGATTGATAAGGAACGACGACGAAGATGAAGAACGACGAGGAGGAGAGAGAGGCAAGAATCGTGAGATCGAAAGGGAGTGAAGGAGATCTAGAGAGGGAGAGGAGAGATAGAGGAGGAAGGAGGGTGAGCGTGACAGAGAGATAGAGGAGGAAGGGGGGTGAGCTGATGAAAACGGCGCTCAAGGCTCACTCCTTCTCTTATATACAAAACCCTAATGACCCTATTGATGCGGTTTCTGGCAAGAACCGCAGCAATATATTAAAATAATATTTTTTAAAGATTATTTTAATATATTGCTGCGGTTCTTGGCGGAAACCGCAGCAATATATTTGGTCAAATAGTCAACTTATTTCAAAAATTTTCCATATTCTGATTTTTCGGCTATAGGACATTTCTGATTTTTCCATATTCAGTTTCTGCCCGAAAGCAGCTTCATAAATAGAGAGAACTTCTAGCACATTCTCTACTTCCTCCTCTGTAGCTCTAATAAATAACAGGCTATCATCAGCAAAAAATAAGTGGGATATAGTACAAACCCGTCTACCAATTTTAACTCCATGAATTTTTTTCTCTGCTTCAGCTTGTCTTATAAGAGTAGATAGGCCCTCTGCACATAGAACAAAAAGGAACGGTGATAACGGATCCCCCTGTCTCAATCCTCTGTGGGGACTAAAACTCCTGGTTGGCTGCCCATTCAACATAACTGAAAGGGTAGCCGAAGAGATGCACTTCATCACCATCTGCGTATAACAGTCAGGGAACCCCATTCTATGCATTATTTTTTCCAAAAAACACCATTCTACATTTTACTTATTCCTGAATAATGCAACCTTTATATCCAAAGTTTTTGGAGTAGGCTAAATGACCGGTTACATGAACAATTGGTAATTTAATTCCTTTTTACACTTTTACCAATCCCAACCCTTTTAACCACTCACCTAACCACCCAAACAACCAAAACCCACCCACCCCCATCCCTAAAACCAGCGAAACCCACCCACCCGGCCACCCCATCCCGAAAACCACCCACCCCATCCTGAAAACCACCAAAACCCACTCACCCCATCCTTGAAACCACCTAAACTCACCCACCCAGCCCTGAAATCACCGAAACGCCACCCACCCAGCCATGAAACCACGCTCTTCCGAATGAATCTACTCCCAGATGCATTATAGACTCCATTGGCGGCTTTTGGGATGGTGATAGATGGAACTGGAGCCTCTCTTGGAGGCGGCAATTACGCCCACAAGACTTGCAGAAGAGGGATCTCTCGCATTCACTGCTTGACAGGGCAGTCCTAAGTCGTTCAAGTTCGGAGTAAACAGCAGTGTGGATGCCCAGTAAACCACCCACGAAACTCAAACAACCGTACCGAACGCACCAACGCACGAACTTTGGGTGGTTTCGTGAGGGTGGTTCGTGTTTCGTGTAGTGGTTCATGGAACGAGGAGGTGGGCGAGTTTCGGTGAAAGAGATAGAAGATGGTGGTGATGGTGGTTCGTGAAAGAGGGAGAAGAAGGTGGTGATGGTGGGGGTTGTGGAGGAGGTGAAGGTGGGAAGAGGAGAGAATCGTGGCAGCCACTGCCAAGGAGGAGGGATTTTTTTTTTGGTCATTTTGAATTTTAATTTAAGAACCAATTAATAGTTTACACGTGTCCCTTTTTACCTGTTGAATAAGTTGCATTCGGTTTTTACCCATTCAAAGAATTTTTTGTTAAAAGTTGCATTATTCAGGAATAATTAAAAGGTTAGCTTATTCGATGCGAATGGCTAAAATATTGCATTATTAAAATAAAAAAATTCAAATTTAAATCATTTACTCTTCTTTGTAAAATTATTAGAATATGCGGTCTAATTTCAATATAAAAATTAGACAAATTCAAGTTTGCACCTTCCTAACAAGCCCATTACATGATACTCTAACCCAACACTATCCCTAGACATCTCGCACCAACCTAGCCGTTTTTCTCTTCTCCTTCCTTCGTTTCCTTTTGAATCTCGAAATACAACACACAATTTTACAAAAAAATTCGACAGCCTTACCGAATGGATTAAACTAGTCTCGAAATGAATTAAATTAGTAACTAAATGGATTAAATAATGTGATTAACTGATTAGTAAATGAATTATACTAATCATTAAATAGATTAAACTAGTAACTAAATAGATTAAACGAGTCAATATATTCAGAAAGGTTGTTCGTTCTCTTATTAATATTCAGCTTATGTTGTTGTCTAATTTTATATTAAAAGTAGATAGTCTCTTATAAAATCAACTCTTATCTTTTTAACCCTAACACATTGCATCTACTATATATATATAGATAAAATTTTAAACTTTAAAATGTTGTAATAAGGGATTTTTATATATCATGTTACATGTAATATAATTATATAGTTTATATTCTTTCGACTTTTAAGTGTATGGATTCTAATAGTTATGGATTTAATAAATTTTGGAATAAAAACAACTTAATAAATAAAACATTTATCGTGCATTATGTACGAGTCTAAATCATATGTACATAAAATATCCCGTGCATTTTTGCACGGGTTAAAAACTAGTTGGTTTATATTTTACTACATACTGTAACTAGTAGTGTCATTGTGTCAAAAAGTGTGCGAACTCTTAAACCAGAACAAAGCTAACTAAACCACCCAAAAATCAAATCTTCTTCAATTCACTAAGCCAAGCCCAACAACTTCTTCTAGCCCAAACACTAATCTCCACCTTCCACTAAAATGAAAAATCCCTCCCCATAAACCCTACACTTTCTCTCTCTTCGAAATTTTCTTCCAAAATTTCAGTTCAAATCAAAGCAATGAGAAATCAATGGCGTCTTCTTCTTCGTCATCAAATTTACCATTTTTACTCATCACCCAACATCTCAAGATCTCTCTCTATCCTCCAGGTAAGCTCCAAACACACTTCTTCTTTTTCTCTCTCCTCTTTTCTTCCCCATCTTACTTCCTCAAATTCATCATTTAACTCTCATTTTCAACACTCTTTTACTCGTCATTTTTCTTCCATTCATGAAAAATCCCCCGAATGTTTAATCTTAACTGAAATTTTCAGTAAACCCATTAATGTTGATGAGATTAAGAATGAATTGGGTGCTAATAATGTTGTTTTTAGCCGTGATTTAGTTGTGGATGTGCTTAGAGATCTGAACTCTAACCCCAAAACTGCAATTAGGATTTTTGATTGGGTTTCGGAGAGAGAGAGTGAGAATTTGAGCTCCAAAGCGTATAATTTTATGCTAGGGATTCTGGGTAGTAATGGGTTTGTTAAGGAATTTTGGGATATGGTTGATTTGATGAGGAAAAAGGGTTATGGGGTTAGAAAAGGTGCATTTGATAAGGTATTGGAGAGATTTGAGAAGGATGGTTTGCAAGATGATGTGGAGAAGTTGAAGGGATTGTACTCAAAGGATTTGAATTCGTCTGTCGAAATGGCGTGTACTAGGATTAGTAGGATTATTGGGAGGGGAGCTTGGGATGAGAATGTTGAGAAGGAGCTGAATGAATTAGGGGTTAATTATACTGGTGAATTGGTTAAAATGGTGTTGGAGAAGCTCAGTGAAGAGCCGACGAAAGGGTTGATCTTTTTCAGGTGGGTGGAGGAGAGTGGTTTGTTCAAACATGATCATCGAACTTATAATGCAATGGTTGCTGTTTTGGGCCGAAAGGATTGTCTTGATAGATTTTGGAGTGTCATTGAGGGTATGAGAAAAGCAGGGCATCATATGGAGATTGGGACTTATGTTAAGGTCTTGGAAAGGTTTATTAAGAAAAGACTAGTGAAGGATTCGGTTAGCCTATACGACTTTACGATGAATGGGGTGAGCAAGCCTTCTCAGCAAGATTGCACGTTTCTCCTGAAGAAAATCGCGTCTGCCAAGCACTTTGACATGAAATTGATTTCTAGAGTTGTGAAGGCTTTTACTGAGAATGGTTTTGCATTGGAAGATTCAATGTTGGATGCTGTTCTCAAATCTTTGACTAGTGTTGGTAGGATGAAGATGTATAATAAGGTCTTAGATGTTATGGTTGAAGGTGGGTATAAACCTAGTGAGGCTATGCAAGGTAGGGTTGTATTTGATCTAAGTAGTTCTAGAATGAAAGATGAAGCGAATGAGTTCATGGAGAAACTAGACGACTACGGAATGACCCCTGGCTACAAAACATGGACATCTTTGATTGAAGGGCATTGTGTAGGTGGTGATCTTGAGAAGGCAAGAGTCTGTTTTGAAAAGATGATTGAAAAAGAGGGAGCTTCTTCTGCAGGATATGCTCTTGATTTTTTGGTAAATGCGTACTGCAACAGAGACCGAGCATCTGAAGCTTGCAAGATTCTCTCTGATCTTGTGAACAAAGGTGTAGAGCCGCAGCATACTACATACAAGACTCTAATAAGCAAGCTTCTGGTCCAGAAGGGCTTCCAAGAAGCCTGTAGTCTACTTGGTTTGATGAAGAATCATGGGTTTCCTCCTTTTTTGGATCCATTCATAGCTTACCATGTGAAGAGAGGAACTCCAGAGGAGGCCATGCTGTTTTTTAAGGCTATGACTGTGAACAGGTTTCCGTCTACCAATGTTTTCATTAGAGTATTCGAAGCATTTTTTGAGGCCGGAAGACATAAAAAAGCTCAAAATCTTCTGGCCATATGTCCACAATATATTCGGAACCATGCTGATGTTCTGAATCTCTTTTGTTCAAAGAAGCTTGAGAAACCTGCTAAACCAGTTGCAGTGACTGCATAATCTTGGTGTACTGTATTTTGGTTATATGTTGTGAATTTTTTTGTATCACTAGCAAATTTCTCTAAGTTTTGCAGTGCAGCTCGTGTTCACTTCTTGTTGATTATCGGACCTGAGACAATGGTACACATTTGCAATAAATTACTCCATTTTCTAGAGTATTTACAGTTTTGTTTATAAACAAGAATGTATAGATGTGCAAACTTGGTTGTCCTACACGGGCTCGAAATCGAATGAGCTAGTATATTAGTATATATGTGTCCAAAATTTAACATTTTTTTTTAAATTCCTAACTGAGGGTATTTGGGAACAATTAGGAATGTTGGAGTTTCTTAGGGGAGAGTGAAAGATATGGAAAGTGCTCTAGGAGAAAACATAATCAGTTAACAACTATTGTGAATATTTTTTAGCTCGTAATGTTTTTTTATTTAAATCGTAAATGTGTTGTAATTGGAAAGGTACCACTATAATCAATCAACTATAGTAAGACAGTGATACTTCAATTTCAATACAGAACACTTGTGAATCAATATACAACATTTGTGAATAAATAAAAAGTAAATTATTCATATAAACTATAAATGGGGTAGCGCGCTGTGTTTTGGGTTTGGGGGAGAAATCTTTCAGAGGGCATGTTTTAAAACTGTTTTCAGTACTAAACATTGAGTTTCAATACTCCGTCAGATAATAACTCCATTCATCATCTTTTGTAGAATAGGTCAGATTGGGCCCATAGAGTCCAGCCCATCCTGAGGCTCACAACTCATGGATTAAATCCATGACCAAGCTACATGTCAGATAGCCTTTTCCAGAAGGCCAGTTTAAGTAAAGCTCAGTTTAGTTTGTTTATTTATCGTATGGATGTACTATCTTAGTTTATAATTCTGCTTTTAATTATTTAACTAGTATTTTGGCCCGGGCGATGCTCTGGGTCAGTTACATTTATCAAATATATTATTATTATTATTCATAATTGATTCTATTAGCTTTTTGTAATTTTCTATCATATGCGAAATTAGAAAATGGACGTTATATCATGATAAGTTACGTTGTTTAAAAAAACTTCTAAGAAATTATAGATAAAAATAATAATTTCAATGGAAAAGCTTGTCTAGGTCTTATAGTTACATATAAATACTATAAGACTTTATTATGTTTTACTTTGAAACAACAAACATTAGTGGATTGGTGGTTAAACTCTCACATTTTATTTCAAAGGTCATCTGTTCGATTCCTAGTAGCTACACATTGTTATTATTTTTAAATGAGATCATAAACATGTTATTCGAAGCTTTGAGAAGAGTGTCACGTGACACCATTCCTTGAATAGGAACGCCTTTTAATATATTTGTATAGATGCAAATTTTTCCGATGTAAAAAAGAATAAAAATATACGAATAAACCATAACATGCGAAGAAGTATAATCAAAACAGGTATTCAAATTTTGGAATTTTTTCCTTCAATAATGCTAAAATGGGTATTAATTCCTGAAATGTGCCGAAGTTTAAATTAATTCCTAGTGCACCGGTCCACGTAGGACGGCACGTGAGAATTTTGTTTTTTTTAACAAAACCGCTACTCCAAGTAGCGGTTAATACGAATAATGTAAAGTTGACCGCTACTTCAAATAGCGGTTATATTATGGCCCTAAGACAAGTTATAAGGCATGCATATAAACCGCTAATCAGAGTAGCGGTTTACTATGCAGCAGCTAGCAGCGCACACTACAAGAAAAGGCGATATCAACGACCGCTAAAAGCCGTCGTTGTTTAAGACAAAGCCGTCGTTTGCTAGCTTTCTTTCTTTTCCTTTTTTTGTTTCATAGTAAACCGCTACTTTGAGTAGTGGTTTTGCCTAGTAAACCGCTACCCCCAGTAGCGGTTTTACCCCATATACTGTTTTCAAATAACTTGAAGTTAACCGCTACTCTGGGTAGCGGTTTGCTTTGAAAAAAATAAAATTCTGGCGTGCCGTCCTACGTGGACGGTATCCATGGAATTAATTTGAACTTGGGCACATTTCAGGAATTAATACTCATTTTAGCATTATTCAAGGAAAAAATTCTCAAATTTTGAGCTGTAATGGGTCCAGCTTGCTTGTCATTACTTGAGTTGCTTGAGATGTCTATAACTATGCACAACTAAGCTTAGCAAAGAGGCTTCAATACGTTTAACTATTTATTATAGTATTTAGTAGGGGTGTAAGCGGATTGCGAAAAGTCCAGAGTCCAGTCCAGTCCAAATTTGTCGGACTAGACTGGACTGAAATTTTTTTGGACTGGACTCGGACTCAAATTTTCGAGTCCAAATATTTTCGGACTGGATTTGGACTCACCCCTTTGGAGTCCAATAAGTTCAGTCCAGTCCAAAAATATTTTTATATATAACATATATTTAATATTTATATATATATAATGGATATATATTTAATACTTATATATACTACCTCCGTTTCATATTAATCTACACACTTACACTTTTCACGCATGCCGATGCACTACTTTGAGCCTTTATATCTCTAATTTTGTATTTGTAAAACATATAAAAAGTCGATATTCTAAAACTACATATCGAGACGAATCAAACAAGACCCCACATGACTATATTTTCTCTTAACCATAATTCACAAATGATAGTCAAAGGGAAATTTGTGAATAGTGTTAAAAGTGAAAGTGTAACTATTAATATGAAACGGAGGTAGTATAATATAAAAGATGTATGTGACTGATTTTATGGAATGAATATAATGAGCTTAATTTTTCAAATTTAATTATGAGAAAATATTGCGAATCATTGAATCTAAATCGGTGGAAAATAATAATACAATAATCAGACTGGACTGGACTGGATTCAGACTCAAGAAAAAATTATCGGACTGGACTGGACTCAAAAATATTTGGATCGGACTTGGATTCAATTTCTCGAGTCCAAAAAACTTTGGACTGGATTTGGATTTGGCAAAGTCTAATCCAGTCCAATCCACTTTCACCCCTAGTATTCAGGACACAAGATTTAACTTGTAACTAATGATGAAGATTTGCACGTCACTATCAAGGACTTTAATATATGTAAGCTCAGAGAATGTTAAGAATAAACTCGAACTCAGATGAACTGGATCAACCATTATAATGATAAAATCGCTTATCCTTTTTTTTCAAATTTATCTTGCTTTGAGAGAAAGGTAAACACAATTAGAAAAGTCTTTTCTCAAGATTGTGAATTAATTGATCGATCTGATCTAAGAGATAAAGAATTTTTTTTTTGGAAATTCCCAATGGTAGGCTCCTATGCTTGAGAATCCCAATGGTAGATTCAACTTTTTTTTTCCTTCCCATTGCTAGACCTCAATTTTCCTAACTTACCCAAATGTAGGATTAATGAGGCTTAAACGTAAATTTTATGTTTAGTTTTAATACTTCTGTTAAGTTTTGCCTAGGCCCTACTAACCATGATTTATTTAGGTCTAGATTTTTTAATTGGCCAACAAAAAATTTTCCCTCCCGCCAAACCGCCCCTTCTCATTATGGAATGTGCTGCCTTGTGACAGTCACTCACCTCCCATGTTCTTTTTTTAAAAAAAAAAAAATCCATGGCAAATTCATCTTCTTACTCCATCACTGTGTAATTTCTTTTCCCTTGGGTACGCATTATATATTTCAGAAGTCAAAGAATAGTGAATATTTCACTTTATTAGAAAAGCACATGAAGAGTATGCATACTACTAACAGTATACATAATACCAAGATATGTCAGAGTTCATCATAAAGATTATATTGACCTACTCTTTGACCTAAATAAATCATAGTTAGTAGGGGATCTTTCACTACTAAATAAATCATAGTTAGTAGGGAATCATAGTTACGCATTATATATTTCAGAAGTCAAAGAATAGTGAATCTTTCACTTTATTAGAAAAGCACATGAAGAGTATGCATACTACTAACAGTATACATTATACCAAGATATGTCAGAGTTCATCATAAAGATTATATTGACCTACTCTTTGACCTATAGTTAGTAGGGCTTAGACAAAACATAACAGAAGTATTAAAATTAAACATGAAATTAACGTTTAAACCTCGTTAATGCTACATTTAGGTAAATTAGGAAAATTGAGGCCTAGCAATGATAAGAAAAAAAATTTTAAATCTACCATTGGGAATTCTCAAGAATAAACCCCTACCAGTGGGAATACCCTTTTTTTTTTTTTGCCAAAACAAAATAAATAAAGAAAATTTGCGGTCTATATATGGCGTCGAAGTAGAATGTCTAAGGATGTCAATTAGTCAACAACACAACTAGCATTCTTTTTTTTTTTTTTTTGAAAGAAGTTCCAAAGGACACTATATTTGATTAATTAAAGCCATACGACATCTACAATTGACAATTAATGATATCGAAAACAGATTGAACAAAATAAAACAAGAATTAACTAGTGAAGGGATGAGAATCCAAATACATAGATATAACAATTCGACATATTCTCGTTTTGTTGTCTCATACAACTTTTTGAGCGGATCCGTCATCGCTTCATAATTTTGTGGGGAAGAAAATTCTTGTGTTGATTTCGTAATCTAAATCCGATCAATAAACATCAATCGTAGCCCCGCATAACTGGAGACCCTATTAAACGCAAATAAAACCTTGTCTTTCGAAGGAGGTCGAAAAACCCTGTCTTTCGAAGGAGGTCGAAAAACCCTTGTCTTTCGAAGGAGAATAACCCTTTCTTTCGAGGGAGACATCATTATAATCTAAGAAACAAAATAAACTTAAAAGAAACAAAGATTTGGGGCTTTCCATCGGTAAGATCTGATGGAAGCCCTTTTAAAATTGACAATGAAGGCTAGGGTCTAGGAGAGAAGAGAGGAAGAGGAGGCTACAACTAGCATTCTAATACATATGCTTAGAGGTGACGGTTGTAATATTGTCAAGAGAAATCTAATACCATGCATCAACTAGGAGTTAGAGTTAGCCATGCAAGGGTTGCCTATGTCCTTATATATTCTAACAACATCTGGATTCTCCCAATAATTTTTCTTTTTACCATAATCAACCATCTCAACGACATATTTCTATTGTTTTCTTAAACTTTATTTCTCAACCCTGTCGAAAAAAAATTGTATAGGAGCTCATTTTAATAATTCTTTGTAGTGACTTAGGTATTTTAATTAGTAGATAGTGTAAAAAAATAGAACAAAGTTGATTGAGACACAAAATTAACGAGGATCCTGCATCAAATAGAATATGAAAAGATAGCGTGTGTATGTGTGTGTGTAAGACAGAGAGTTAATTGAATGAAAACTCCACATCACATGGGTTTAGTTGGGTAAACTTTAATACTTCCCCCGTAACAAAATAAATGTTACACTTTGACTTTCACGCTTGTCAATGCAGTACTTTGACCATTAATAACTTTAATTATGCATTAGTAAAATTATAAGAAGTTAATATTATGAAAGTACGAATCCAACAATATATCATATAGTAACGGTTGATTTAATCTAAAGCTAAAAAATACATGGTCAAATGTAATAGGTGAATAGTATAATTTTCAAAGTGTAACATCTATTTTGTAAGGAGGAAGTACTTTATATTTAAGACGATTATTATTTTTGGGCTGTCCAAAAAAAAACATGAATTAAGTTAATTTGAGGATCAAGGGAGTATTGTATTACGTATTACTTCCTCTATCTCAATATATAATCGCAACACTTTACATACTCGACTGTCCCAATTTGATTGCAGCACGCAGATGTCCACTTTTTTTTTATTATTCATCCTAGCACTACTCTCCAAATATTTATTAAAAGGGATGAAACTATAATACATTATAAGAGAATGTCGCAAATGAATTGAGACAGAAGGAGTCCCATACTCCCATATACGTTGTTGCAAATATAATAAATAGACTTATAGGAAAGAGGATGTAAATAAGAACGCTGCGACGTGGAAAAACCATTGTCCAAAACGACGATTCCGCGCTACCCCGATGCAAGTAGAACCACCGCGATCGCCCTCTAGGATTAGCACAACACCATAGAATGTGTGCACTCACAAACTACGGTTGGAGATCAGAAACTTTGTCTAATATCAGAGAGAGAGAAAAAATAGAATGTGTTTTGTTCTTCTGTGTATCTTGATGGGAAGACGAGGGTTTTATAAGAAGAACAAAATCAAAGAGAAACGGAAAGGCTAAAAATAAGGGAAGTAATTCAAGGCAGAAATCTCGGAAGAAACGGCTAAGTATCTCGCTAATAACGGCAAGACCACGATTCTTGCAATTAGCGTAAACTCAAAACTGATTGGAGATTAAAAAAAGACCACAGACCCACTGCCCGCGCTCGCCACGAGCCCGACCCCGACCCCGGCGCGCGCGCATGTGTGGTTGCCAACCCATTTAGCCCATTATCCAACAAGATGTTTTAAGATACTTCCCTATATAAACAAAGGAGATACTAGATAATTCTTCCATGTGGGACAAGAGGAATTTCGTTCTTTTAGTATTGTTGAAACTTCCAACAATCCCCCACGGGTTCAACATATGATAAAAGGAAAGAAGAAAGATTTGGCAAGAACAAAATAATCGCATTAGTACTGTTAATGTCTTGCGACTTGAATTAACACTTAGTGATATTAAGCTAAAGTCTCATTCCCATTAAGTGGCCTTAGCCTTGAACTTAGTGGGGAGTAAGAGACCTATCACTCAAAACACGCAATTATTCATGTAAACAGTTCTGATACTCCGCAAATAACAGTGACACCTTATACTGGCCTTACGTCCAATACCTGGATACTCATAGGTGTTCTAGAGAATCGACCCAAGCAATTCTCATAGGAAGCGGCCACACTTCCACACCTACTTAGGTGAATCCCATCAAGTGTGAGCTACATCACACCACCAAACATATGAATATGGGTTCATTAAGAGCCCTTTGCTCATCCTCATACACAATGTAGCAAGCACTTTTACAATCAAACATCTAGGGATGGAGAAATAAAATTTCATTGCTTCCGAATTATTACATAATGTTCTCCCTTGAACTCATAGTGAGTAGGAGTTCATTACTTACAATTCAATCAATGGGTCTCAAGCCCATCCCTTTCGATGTTTCCAAAACTAGTTTTCTACATAGGCCTTTCGTGAGCGGATCCACGGTGTTCTTTTCAGACTTTACATAGTCTAGTGATATCACTCCATTTGACAGAAGGTCCTAAACTGCCTTGTGTCTCAGACGAATGTGCCTTTTCTTTCCATTGTAGGCATTATTGTTTGCAACAGCAATAGCAGCTTGCGAGTCACAATGCATAAGAACTGAAGGAGCTGGCTTCCCCCACAGTGGAATATCTGTAAGCAGGTTTCTCAACCAATCTGCCTCATGCCCTGCCAATTCAAGAGCAATAAATTCAGATTTCATAGTTGACATAGCAGTACAAGATTGCTTACATGATTTCCAAGATACAGCTCCACCACCTAGTGTGAAAACATAGCCACTAGTGGAGTTAATTTCATCATTACCAGATACCCAGTCGGCATCACAAAAACCTTCCAAAACAGCTGGAAAGTTAGAGAAGTGCAGACCCCAATCCATGGTACCTTTAAGGTACCTAAGCAATCGTCGAAGAGCATCCCAATGATCTTTGTTGGGGTTATGAGTGTACTTGCTTAATCTACTTACCGCATAAGCAATATCATGTCTTGTGTAATTCATAAGAAACATAACACTTCCAATTACTTTAGCATACTCAGATTGACATATTGGGTCACCATTATTTTTCATTAGGTGAAAACTTGGGTCATAGGGGGTTCTGACTGGATCGACATCAAATGAGTTAAACTTTTTAAGAAGTTTTTCTACATAATGAGATTGATTTAAACAAATACCACTTGGAGTTCTTTTAATTTTAACTCCCAAAATAACATCAGCCTCACCCATGTCTTTCATTTCAAATTTTGAACTTAAGAAATTCTTTGTCTCTTTGACACGATCCAAGTCAGTACCAAATATTAGCATATCATCCACATAAAGACAAATGATTACACATTCGGAAGCATCATGCTTAGAATAAACACAAGAGTCACCTTCATTTACATGAAAACCATTACTTACCATAGTTTTGTCAAATTTTTCATGCCATTGTTTTGGAGCTTGTTTAAGTCCATACAATGATTTGACCAACTTACAAACCTTATTCTTGACCAGGAACCACAAACCTCTCAGGTTGAGTCATGTAAATATATCTTCCTCCAAATCTCCATTTAAAAATGCAGTTTTCACATCCATTGGATGCACAACAAGATTATGAATGCAAGCAAGAGCTATCAAAGTTCTAATTCTTGCAATTTTGGTGACAGGGGAATAAGTATCAAAATAATCCATTCCATGTTTTTGAGTAAATCCCCTGACAACAATTCTAGCCTTATACTTGTCAATGGATCCATCAGGTTTCAACTTTTTTTTGAAGATCCATTTACAAGTAATGGGCGTGCAACCTCTAGGTAAATCAGTCAATTCCCAAGTATTATTACTTAGGATTGAATCAAGTTCATTATTAATAGCTTCTTTCCAAAAAACTGCATCAATGGACCTCATTGCCTCATCATAAGTTTTAGGATCGTCTTCTAAAATGAAAACATAGACAAACTCACAGTCAATCAAACAAGGTTCAGTTAAGAAAGCAGTAATAAAATCAGATCCAAAACTGTTTTCTTTTCGAGCCCTTTTGCTTCTCCTTGGCTCCGAATCTGAAACATGATTATCTGAAGAAGGAGCAACACATAAGTTAGGTGCGGAGCTAGAAGATGGCAAATCATTACTAATGCAAGAGGATTTCATAGGAAAAATGTGTTCAAAGAACTCTGCATCTCTTGATTCAATAATGTTACCACCTGCATAAGAATTGTTAGCACCTTTAACAAGGAAACGAAAAGCTGCACTTTGATAAGCATATCCAATAAAAATTGAATCAACTGTTTTTGGACCTATTTTATCTCTCTTGAAGCTAGGAACCCCAACTTTTGCTAGACACCCCACACTTTTAGGTATTTCAGGTTGGAAGCTTTACCCTTCCACAATTCATAAGGAGTTTTGTCTAGTTTCTTGTGAGGTACTCGGTTCAAAACATGACAAGCAGAAAGAATAGCATCCCCCCACATATTATCAGGAAGTCCAGAACTAATAAGCATGGCATTCATCATGTTCTTAAGAGTCCTATTCTTTCTTTCAGCAATCCCATTTGCTCAGGGGTATAAGGGGCAGTCATTTCATGGACTATACCATTCTGTTCACAAAAGGTCTTAAGAGAATTAAGGTCATATTCTCCACCCCTATCACTCCTGAGTCTCTTGATCTTTCGATCTAGCTGATTTTCTACCTCGGCTTTGTATTTGAGGAACATTTTCTCTGCTTCGTCCTTTGACCTGAGAAGATAAATCATAGTAAAACGAGAACAGTCATCAACAAAAGTAATGTAATACCTTTTACCACCCCTGCTCTCATGATTTTTAAAATCCCCCAAATCACTATGAACAAGCTCTAGTACTCCAGTCTGTCTATCTATTGATTTGAATGGCTTCTTTGCAAATTTGGCTTCAACACATACTTCACATTTTGAAAATTCAGTTTTAGAGAAGTTTAGAATTAAATTCAAATGTTTCAGCCTTTTAATAGAAGCGACATTAACATGACCCAACCTTGCATGCCACAAATCAATAGACTCAACCATATAAACAGAAGAAGTACTAGCCATTTTATTCATAGTTTCAACAGAAGCATCGAGAAAAAAGAGCCCCCCATTACAAAACCCATTCCCTACAAATTCCCCATTATAAGTAAGAACAAGCCTATCAGATTCAAAAGAAAGTTTAAGACCAGCCTTCATAAGTAAACTACCAGACATTAAATTCCTACGCATTTCAGGAACATGTAAAACATTAGTAAGAGTGAGAAGCTTTCCATAACTGAGTTTGAGAATTATCTTCCCTTTCCCTTGAACGCTTGCAGAAGCCGAGTTGCCCATGAACACATTCTCACCATCAGTTTTATCATAGGTTGAAAACATGTTCTGGTTGGTGCAGATGTGTCTCGTTGCTCCGGTATCAACGATCCATTCGGTGACATTACCCGCGATTTACTTCGACACAACGGCTACAACATTATCAACGACTTCGCAACATTAGCTTGGTTCTAACTTGATTTCTTCTTACTTGAGTCTTTGGCTTTATGACCTGGCTTACCACAATTGTGACAATTTTCCCTGAACTTGTATTTATGTACTCCTCCTTGGGGTTTGAATTCCTTCTTAAAGGTCTTACCAGAAAAGTTTGAGGTCTTAGGTTCCACTAGATTTGCCTTAAAAGAACCACCAAAGACATTGGTTCCTTTATCCTTAATACGATTTTCCTCCTTAATTTTCAGGTGACCTATGAGCTCTTCTAAGGTTAGGTCTGTTTTTTATGCATCAACTGGTTATGAAAATCTTTCCACGAGGAAGGCAGTTTTTCAATCAACACTATGGCAAGGGTATAATCACAAATGCAAAGTCCTTCACCAGCCATAGCAATACAGATATTCTCACAGTCATGGATTTGGTCAATTATAGGTTTATCATCATCAAGTTGAAAACCTAACCACTTACTAACACAGTTGCGTTTAGTTCCAGCATCATTAGTCCCATATTTCCCCTTAAGTGCATCCCAAATGTTCTTAGCATGATCAAACAACATATAAATATCAAGCAGAGCATTAGACATATGGTGAAACAACATGCCCTTACAAGTTCTATCGCCCTTAGCAAATTTTGTTTCAAATTTAGATTTCTCAGTTTCATCAGAAGGTAAAGAAACATCCTCAAGAACATATGCAACATCAATTTGTTCCAAATAAAATTGCATCCTAACAACCCAACGTTTATAGTTTTTACCATCTAAAGGTTCTAGTTTAGACATGTCAGGAATGGTGAATTTGGAAGCCATAATCGTCTTTTAGATTGTTGCAAAAATAGTAAGTAGACTTACAATTAGAAAGAGGATGTAAATAAGATCGTTGCGACGTGGAAGAGTCCTAAAAGACGATTCCGCGCTACCCCGGTGCAAGTAGAACCACCGCGATCGCCCTCCAGGATTAGCACAGCACCATAGAATGTGTGCACTCACAAACTACGGTTGGAGATCAGAAACTTTGCCCAATATCAGAGAGAGAGAAAAATAGAATGTGTTTTGTTCTTCTGTGTATCTTTTACTGATGGGAAGAAGAGGGTTTTATAAGAAGAACAAAATCAAAGAGAAACGGAAAGGCTTAAAATAAGGGAAGTAATTCAAGGCAGAAATCTCGGAAGAAACGGCTAAGTATCTCGCTAATAACGGCAAGAACACGATTCTTGCAATTAGCGTAAACTCAAAACTGATTGGAGATTAAAAAAGACCACAGACCCACTCCCGCGCTCGCGACGAGCCCGGCCGGCGCCCGCGGGATTACCAATCCATTTAGCCCATTATCCAACAAGATGTTCTAAGGTACTTCCCTATATAAACAAAGGAGATACTAGATAATTCTTCCATGTGGGACAAGAGGAATTTCTTTCTTTTAGTATTGTTGAGACTTCCAACATATGTTACTCCCTCCATCCCAGTTTGATTGCAACACTTCCTCATACACTCCACTTTAGCATATGGAGGATGTTAGCCGGGGATGAATTATACGTAAGATTTCATTATAATCAACGCCCAACGGTTTCTTCTACCACTTCTATCGGTAATTCTTCTATCTCAGGCAATTTTCATGTTCGTCCTCCTATTCAACATATGGAAGAGGTGTAATAAATTAATAGGACATCGAAAGATAATTATGTACAAAAAACTTGATTCTTTTTCTTAAATTAATAGTGCCAGAGACGCTACAGATTCTTTGTTTAGTTGAGCCTTCTTGTAAGTTGTAACGTATGGTAATATGATTAGTACATGAGTACATGTACACCACTCAGTTGTTTTTGGTGCTACATAACATGTACACCACTCAGTGGGCATGGCAAATTTAATTAATGCATAACCGGATATTTGCCCGGCCCTATGATATAAGTTGCCAACTGGTAGGCACTTCGCTTGTTCGCTGAAGCCATATAATACATCCCATGCACTTGGGTTAATATTAGGTATTATTAGTTATTAATTATACATTATGGAAACATATAGTTATAGAAAATGAATTAATGCAGGTCTATTTGATCTGATGACTACATTGCTCAGCTACCTATATAGTCCAATTTCGAAATGAATACGTAGAATTAGCTCCTTTAACCTGCAAACAGTTACTCCTCTAAATTTAGTCCTAAACTCCGAATATTGTAATTACGATGACCCAGAAAGCGCTGTTTGTTGTGGTGCTAATTGTGCTATTCAGCATTAGTAGTACTATTGCCAACGAGCAGCTTCCACGAGACTGCGTGCAGCTCATCAACAACGCATTCGAATTTGTGCAACCAATTTTACAAACACGCGAAGACCCCTTTGATGTTATTTTCGAATTAATTACTCAATCACTTATATCACTTGCGCCTGTCGCAGCGCCGGAGTCGCCAGTGTTGGTGCAACTGTCGAGGGGGGATACATTGGAGTTGTCGTGGACGGGTTCAATGAAACCGGTGAAGGGGGTGCTGGAGGGTTCATTGGGGTGGTCGCGGGAGGATTCGGTGGGATCGGCTAGTATAGTAGAGTTCAAGGTCGTCATTGCCGTGTTACTTAATAATCCTGATCAGCTGCCTATAAACTTGTTCGGCATGTGCCTATCCTACGTAAATGATCCAGAATTGGAGAAATGCCTAGATCATATCAACAATGTGGTTAATTTTTTGGTACAGATACCAAAAAAACTACACGACAGTCCTAATGATGCGGATACCTGGCAAGAGCTTATCACTTTCCTCGCTGATAACTACAAACCCCTGCGTGACCACTGCAAACTTCCCCTTCCATAAGATATAAATGTCTATAGACTATAGTTTTAATTTTGTTGTTATTGTTATTGTTATTGAAGGAACTGTTAGACTTTAGAAAATACTCCCTTAGGAGGCTTAGGCATTGCATTATGAATATATATGAGAGTATACAAAACCCTACTTTACATAATTACATTAGTTAACATAATTACATGACTCTAAGGAGGGATACTAAATATACACATATATTTACTCTAATACACCCCCACAGTTGGAGCGGGAGGAGGTCAGATGCTCAAACTGGAACGAAAATCTGTAAACAAGGGTTGAGGGAGGCCCTTGGTAAAGATATCTGCAAATTGAGAAGAAGAAGGGACATGAAGAACACGAATATGTCCAAGAGCTACCTTTTCCCGTACAAAATGAATGTCCATTTCCACATGCTTAGTGCGTTGATGTTGGACAGGGTTATGAGACATGTAAACATCACTTATATTATCACAATACACCACAGTAGCTCGCTTCAATGGACAATGAAGCTTAAGTAACAGATTACGAATGGAGGCTGTCTCAGCAACTACATTAGCCACCCCGCGATACTCGGCCTCGGCACTGGAGCGAGACAAGGTAGCTTGCCGCTTAGAAGACCAAGAGATAAGATTATCACCAAGAAATACACAGTAACCTGAAGTAGAGCGGCGAGTATCACAGTCAGTGTCAGTATAAGGAGAGGTGCATGCCATAATCAAGAGTGCCCTTAAGATATCGTATGATACACTTCAGGGCATGAAAATGAGGCTCACGCGGAGCATGCATTAATAAACAAACCTGTTGAACCGCATAAGAGAGATACGGACGAGTAAAAGTAAGATACTGGAGATCCCCCGTAAGCTGACGATAAAGAGTAGGATTATCAAGTAGCTTCCCACTAGTGGCACTAAGCTTGGACTTAGTATCAACCGGAGTAGCAACAGACTTACAAGAAGTCATATCAGCACGAGCAAGAATCTCCATAGCATATTTGCGCTGACAAAGAAACATGTTGTCCTTGGTTCGAGAAACCGAAATACCAAGGAAATAAGACAAAGAACCAAGATCCTTCATGGCGAAGTCAGTGCTAAGAAGACCAATAATACGGGAGCGAAGAGCATCAGACGAACAAGTGAGAATGATGTCATCCACATAAAGGAGAAGATACGCAGTATCAGAGCCCCGATGGAAGATAAACAAAGAAGGATCACACTTGCTGTTCACAAAACCCAAAGAGAGAAGGTAAGTCGAAAACCGCGATACCAAGCCGGGGGCTTGCTTCAAACCATAGAGACTTACGAAGAAGACACACATGTTGAGGTTTGTCGGGATTAACAAACCGGGAAGGCGATGCAAGTAAACGGTCTCCCGAAGATCACCATGAAGAAAGGCATTCTTCACATCCAACTGATGAATGGACCACTGCCGAGATACAACCAAACTCAGAACAGTACGGATCGTAGTAGGCCAGACAACCGGACTAAAAGTATCACCATAATCCACCCCCACCTCCTGACTCTTACCATTAGCCACCAAACGAGCCTTATACCGCTCAAAAACACCATCAAATTTTTCTTTGTGTGTGAAAACCCATAAGCAACGAACAACATTCACATCCGGAGGACGAGGAACCAAATCCCAAGTATGAGTGTCAATCAGGGCATTATATTTATCACACATGGCATTATACCAGTTAGGGTCATCAAGGGCACGAAAAGGGGACTTAGGAATGGGAGAAATGGAATCAGGAGAGGAGGTAACAAGAGCGAGGCTTGCATATTTGGGGTTTGGCTAGTAAACACCGGATTGGGCCCGGGTTTTCATGGAGTGGCCTGGTTGGGAGAGCTGAGACACGGAATCAGGAGGGGCGAGAAAAAGGTCGCTGGTATGTGGGCCTGGACACGAGGAAGAGGTGGACGAAAGATGGAGTAAGGGGGATGCATGGTGGGACGCAGGCCCACGCGAGAGCAAGGGCCCAGCAAGGGTATCGTGCTCACCCGTGTGAGGAGATGATGTAGGAGAGGGTTGTTGGGCCCGTAGGGCTGACCCAGATGGAGGAGAAGAGGAGATTGGACTGGGCGAAGGACGCTGCTGGTCCGAAGGAGGAGATGAGGCCCAAATCAAAAGGGGAGAAGGATTGGGCTCCAGATCAGGGTCAAGAAATGCAAAATCAGCATGTTTGGGAGTGTAATTTGAGGAGTTAGGAAAAGTAGACTCATCAAAAATGACATGACGGGAAATAATGACTTTATGTGTGGCAAGGTCAAGACAACGATAACCCCGACGAGAAGATGGATAACCAAGAAAAATGCACGGAGTGGAACGAGCACTCAGTTTATTTGGAGACACGGAGGAAATATTAGGATAACAAAGACAACCAAAGGTACGAATATGATCGTAAGATGGAGCTTTGTTAAAAAGAATGTGCACGGGAGTGAAATTATCAAGAAGGCGAGTAGGACGGATATTTAATAAATAAATTGCCATATGTAATGACTCAACCCAATAGGAAGGAGGAAGAGAGGCATGAAACAAGAGAGAGCGACAAATATCATTAATAGTCCTAATCATACGCTCGGCCTTGCCATTTTGAGAAGATGTATGAGGACAAGAATGTCGCCAAATCATGCCATGGGTGAGAGAAAACAAAGTGAATGGGGCATTGTCATATTCACGACCATTATCACATTGTAAAGATTTAATAGAAATGCCAAATTGAGTTTTGACATAAGCATGAAAACGAACAAAAGTGGGGAAGACATCAGATTTAGATTTAAGAGGGAACACCCACAAACAGTGAGAATAGTCATCAAGAAATAGTAAATAATAACGAAAACCTATATGACTATTAAGAGGATAAGTATATAAATCGGTATGAATAATATCAAAAGGGGCATAAGTTTTATTCAATGAAATAGAAAAAGGAAGACGACAATGTTTGCCTAATTGACAGCCATGACAAACAGAAAGAGGTTTCTTATCATTACATTGAATAAAATTATTAGTCCTAAGAAAACTAAGAACTTGATCTCCAGGATGACCCATACGATTGTGCCAAACTTCGGAAGAGATAGCAGCAAAAGCAGATGAGGAATCAGATGATGGAGTGGAAAAGACTGGATAGAGATGGCCGACACTATTGCACCTGGTCAGAATTTTCCCCGTCTGAAGGTCCTTCACAGAAAAACCAAAATGGTCAAATTCAATAGAAACAAAATTATCAGTAGTGAATTGACGGACGGAAACAAGATTTTTAATGATTTTAGGAGCATAAAAGGATATTTTTGAGAGTGAGAGGGGAGGATGAGGAATAAAGATAATATGTGCCTGAACCCTTGACTGGTATATTAGAACCATCACCAACCATAATGTGTGAATTTAAATTGCGCCAATTGATAATAGAATAATTCATACCTGAATTATTCATGAGATGAGATGTAGTGCCAGTGTCCATATACCAATTAGAGTCCGGAGGTTGAAGAGACAACGCATTGAAGAAGGTAGGTAATTCTTTGGGCTGAAAACTGCCAGGAGCCAAAAGAGCTTGAGGAGGAGCCTGTTGGACCTGCTGAGATGACACGAGTGCTGGGCCCAACACTCCTTGCTGCTGGGCGGACACATTTCGCCACTGTACAGCAGGTTGAGAAGGATATGGGAAGGGAGGGTAGTATTGCGGGTGTAACACCCCGTATTTTATACCCGTTTAGTAATTATATATGCTATTTTAGTTTATAAAAAAATATTATTTTATTAAAAATATTTTATTTCCCTTATGTTGACTTTACATCAAAAGAAGTCAAAAACTAATTCCTAGATTTACTAGGTTTACTGCCTAATACCTATCACTATATTACTAGTATAAAGAGAGAGAAAAAAAAAAGAGAGAAGAAAACTAAAGAAAAGAAAAGGAGTGTAGCTACTGATTTCTAACTCTCTAAAACCCACGACACCATTTTCTTCAACTTCTTCCATCAACATTAAACCTTCAAAAGAAAAATAAAAATTTCCAACCATCACTACATCAACCTCGATCCATCATCTCCATCTTCATCTTCGACTTGTTAGTTTTCAAAGAGGATGATTGGTTCTTGGGATTGCGGTTTTCGGGTCGGAAGAATCGAATCAAAGAGCGGTTTTTCGGGTTCTTTTATAGAGTAATCTCACCCTATTACTTCCCCTAACCAAGTAAGTTCTAACATCAAGTTTAATTTCGATTTGATTTTATTTTTCTGAGTTTGGAGATTTTGTTAAATTAGGGTTCTTAAATAAATTGAATTGGGGAAATTTTGTTATACGAAATTTGTGTATTGATTTATGTTTGATGTTTAGTTTTATTTGGGTATCAGATTTTCGAGATAGTTTGCAAAATTATGATTATGTGACTTACTCTAAAATTATTGTGGTGAGGTTAGTTTGTTAGTTTGCTAATCTGAATTATTAGTCTAATGTTATAGATAAGTGTGGGTTTATAGTTGTTGTGATGTACTTGTGAGTAGCTATATGTGTCTAATGTTTGTTTAAGCAAGTAAAACCTGTCACTTTAATGGTTCGTTTGATTGAGTTATATGTCGAACACCATATTTAGGTGTCTGATGTTTGTTTGTTTTGTTTGCTAATTTAATTATAATCAAATCACCTGGTTGGGTTGCTGGCTTTGAGGAGATGTTGCAGCAATATTGGGGTCAACGTTTTGCTTAGCTAAAACTATAATGTCATTGTGCAGATTCTTGTATTTTACATATTTTGTTATCATATTTTGAAGAATTGGATAATCCTACTATGTTTTTAAGTGTTTTGACAGTAGTGTAGTTTGTATCATTCTTAAATATGGAATTGTTAATGAATATCCTACTCTGTTTTGGCGGTGTTGTTGTTGTGTGCCAGTGTTGTGCTAAAGTATCAGTAAGGTAGTGTCATATTGTTATATGTGGTTGTGTTCCTTTGACTTGATTGAGTCGTTTAAGAAAAATCAATTAAAACTCGTTAACTAGGTTATGTTATTTATAGGCGAATTATGAAGTATAGTCAAGTGACTATACTATATTATAATATTGTAGATTGCGGGTTCGTAGAAGAACCTTTTTGACTTGTGATTGAGATTGGTTGATTGTGGTTTGCTAATAAGGTAAGATTTCTTACTTTGCTTGTACAGATGAGTTCAGAAATGTTTTCACATTGTTTGGAAATTTATTTTAACAATGAGATTGTTTAATGAAGTTTATACTTTGAGATTTAAATGATTCTCGATATTTATATCGAAAGAGGTTATGAGATTATATATGAGATTTATATTAAAAGGAGGAAGTTCCTCAATGTTACCAAGTTTAATGAAAATGTGGGGTTGCCGGTAAGCGGTATTCCTCGAGTATGGAAGTATGTTGAGTTAACAGTGTCTCAACCATTTATTTAGTAGTTGGGAGTATATTGATCAATACTCTTGCCATTTGTCTTCCTTCTTGGTACGTTATCAAGTTAGGGGTATGCATACTAGGGACTTTGGTGTTTACCTTATTTAGTGAGCCTAGCTAGCTCATTGGATTGTTATTACTTCCTACTCACAGATTTCAAAAGAGTTATATTTGAACGTTTTACAGAAAAGTTCAGAAAGAAAGAAAGATTGGATTTGAGGATGTTAGAAAGTTAATAATGTACAACCTTTAAATGAATTTGTAAGATATTCCTATATATCTTACCTGCACATTGAATAGTTTTGTTTTTTTATAGTATGAAATCTTGCTCAGCCTTTGGCTGATACTACAGTGTTTAATGTGCAGGTACCTGAAGATAGTTAGCTTTTGGTTGGGTAAAGAGTGCGTTGGATCTATTTTAGCTTAATAGATATTAATAAGACTTCCGCTGTTATTTGTTTGACTTTAAAATTTACATTCTGGTTTGTAATAATTATTTACTTCCTAGCTAGTTGGTCTGTAATAATTATTTAAAATTTATTGTTTATTCTTTATAGTAGAACATTTAGCCTTGCGGTTATTATTATTAATTATCGCGGCGTAGCACCTTTGGATTTTCCGAGTTTATTTATTATAAGTTGTTTTAGAAGTATTGGAAATTCAGGGTTGTTACAGTTGGTATCAGAGCTTTAGGTTACTAAGATTTTTTTTTAAGATGACCTTAAACAAGAATAGGTAAATAAATTATTAAAATTGAAAAGCCGTTGTGAGGAAGTGATATGGGAAGAGAAGGAATTATATTATTACTATGTGTTGATGATATATATATACTTCACATTTCATTTGGTTGCTTGATTTATTGGAGTTTAGAAACTAGTAAAATTATAAACTATGTGAGTTCTTGCATTTTATTTATTATTTGGTAAGGGTGAATCATTTTTGGTTTATCTTTGTTTCTATTGTGCTTTTAAGATGATGCGTAGACACGTGCGTGCTCGAAACTCAAGTTCGAATCGTATGATGCGTGAGATAGCTCAATCCACTCGAGCCTTAAGCGATGCTATGGAGAAGTTTCTTTGAGGCTCAAGCCTCGCCCTTAATACTCCTGTTACTCCTGTTTACGGCAATGCTAGTTCCAAAGCTGTTGTGATTTCTAAGACAATTGACCCGGAAGAAACCTTCTTCTTTTGATGGTAAGGGTGATCCTACCAAGATGGAGAAGCTGGATTAGAGAATTTGACAAAATCTTTACCACTCTCCAAGTCCCCGATGAGATGAAGGTTGATCTTTGCTGCCTATTATCCGGTTGAGGATGCTGATATTTGGTGGACTCACAACAAATTTGATTTGACCACTAAGGTGACTGTGGATGAGGAAGGAGAAGAGCTCATGGAGGATAGAGATTTTGGTTGACCGAGTTCAAGAAGGCGATCCGTGATGAGTTCTTTCGTCCCATATGAGGAAGAGGAAGAGGACGGAGTTTAATGATCTCGTGCGGGGAGATATGACCGTTCATGAGTTCTATGTGAAATTTCGGGGAGTTGGCTCGTTTTGCTAAGGGGTTAGTTCTGATGAGCGGGGAGAGAGCGGTGAAATTCGAGGAGAATTTAGACCCTGATCTTCATTCTAGGATGGGAGCTGGTGAGTATACTACAGTGAAGGAGGTGTACACTCGTGCTTGTAACACTGAGAGGATTGAGGAGAAGAGGCAAGCTGCAAAGAAGTTGAAATCCACTCCAACAGGGTCTACTCGGGCGACGTAAAAGGGCGATACATCGGTTCCCTTTGGTTACAACAAAGGTAGAGGGGGTTTCACTAAAAACCGAAACTTTGGGAATCGTGATTCCGGTGGTAATTACAACAAGGGAGGTTCCGGTCGGCAGTATTCTAAGGACAATCGAGAATTCCACTCTTTCCCGTAGCCAGCCCCAAGGTCAGAACCAGAGGACTGATCGGATTTTCCATTGCAAACGTTGTAGTGAGAACCACCCTGGCAAGGATTGTGATGGTAATTTGGTGGAGTGTAATCATTGTGGGAGGAAAGGGCATCGTGCTTACGAATGCTTTACTAACCCAAGATCGAGGAACTTCAGGCCTGAGATGAGTTCGAGGAATGGGGCACAAGCAGATAAGAGACCCCAGAATGGAAACAACGATCGTCCCCGCTCCTTCTACTCCGGGGAATGCCGCACCTAATCGCAATGGAGGGACTGCTAATGCTACACGAGGCACACGAGGTGATGTGAGGAGGAACACGGCGGAGGTTCATGTGATGAACCGGACCGAGGCAAACACCAAGGGCAACGTGGTCACTAGGTACTTTTTCTATTCATTCGATGTCTGTTTATGTGCTATTTGATTCTGGTGCTTCTCATTCTTTTGTGTCTGAACCTCTTGTGGAAAAGTTAGGGTTAGAGAACTCTAGAATTTGTGATGTAGACATCTCTACTCCTTCTGGTGTGATCATAACTTGTAATAATTTGTATCCCGATGTCCCTATTATGTGTGGTAGTACCACCCTAGTAGCTGATTTGATAGCTTTTCCTTTGCATGATTTTGATGTAATTCTAGGGATGGATTGGCTGAGTAAGCATAAAGCCAAGATAGATTGTGAGAAACAAAAGGTGTATGTAGTTGGTCCTAGTGGAGTCCATGAGTTTTATAGAGGGTCTTCTTTGAAAATCATTTCTGCTTTGACTCTGAAATCCTATTTGAGGAAGGGTTGTCCTATGTACTTGTGCCATGTTCATGACACTAGTAAGGAAGAGCCACATATTGAAGAAGTTCGAATTGCCAATGAGTTTGTAGATGTTTTTCCTGACGATATTCCCAGCATGCCTCCGAGACGTGATGTTGAGTTCAGTGTTGACTTGATGCCTGGAACTGGACCTATTTCTAAGCCTCCTTACAGAATGGCGCCTGCTGAAATGAAAGAGCTTAAGGCTCAGTTAGAAGAGTTGCTTGATAAGGGGTACATTCGACCTAGTGTATCTCCATGGGGTGCTCCTGTTTTGTTTGTGAAAAAGAAGGATGGGAGTCTCCGTCTGTGTATTGATTACAGAGAGCTCAACAATGTTACAGTGAAAAACAAGTACCCCTTGCCAAGAATAGATGATCTGTTCGATCAGTTGGTAGGAGCTGGAGTTTTCTCTAAGATTGATCTGAGATCTGGATACCATCAACTCCGTATTGCAGAGAATGATATTCCTAAGACGGCTTTCAGAACTCGCTATGGGCACTATGAGTTTACTGTTATGCCCTTTGGGTTGACTAATGCTCCAGCTGTGTTCATGGACTTGATGAATCGAGTCTTCAGGCCATACCTGGATAAGTTTGTGGTGGTGTTCATAGATGATATACTGATTTATTCAAAGGATGCCAGTGAGCATGAAGAGCATCTTCGCACGGTTCTGCAGGTCCTGAGAGAGAATAAGTTGTATGCTAAGTTCTCCAAGTGTGAATTCTGGCTGAAGAAAGTTGCTTTTCTTGGTCATATCATCATTTCTAGAGAGGGCGTCTCAGTTGATCCATCAAAGATCCAAGCTGTTTCAGAGTGGCCTACTCCAAAGAGTGTGACCGAGATTCGCAGTTTCCTTGGCTTGGCGGGTTATTATAGGAGGTTTGTGAAGGACTTCTCGAAAATAGCTCGGCCGTTGCTCGCATTGATGAGGAAGGATACTAAGTATCGTTGGGATGATGATTGTGAGAAGGCATTCCAGATTTTGAAGGAGCGTCTCACCACAGCTCCTGTGTTGACTTTACCTGACGGAAACCTTGAGTACGAAGTGTTCACAGATGCTTCGAAGAATGGTCTTGGTTGTGTGCTTATGCAGGATAAAAAGGTTGTTGCTTACGCTTCTAGGCAACTGAAGAACCAGGAGTTGAATTATCCGACGCATGATCTAGAGTTGGCAGCTGTTGTTTTTGCACTTAAGATCTGGCGTCATTATCTGCTTGGCACATCATTCAAGATATTTTCGGACCACAAGAGTCTGAAATACATCTTCACTCAGAGAGAGCTGAACATGAGGTAAAGGAGATGGTTAGAGCTGATCAAGGATTATGATATGGAGATTCAGTACCATGAGGGTAAGGCCAATGTTGTTGCAGATGCACTTAGTAGGAAATCCTCTCACTGTTTGCAAACCATGCGTTCGAGGAATCGTCTTCGAGAGGAGTTTTAGAATCTTGATGTAGAGATAGTGCAATTGGGAGCTCAACTTAACTCTCTTATGATTCAGTCCACTTTGTATGATGAGATCAAAAAAGCACAAGTACAGGATAAGCTCTTAAAGGACAAGCAAGCTAATGAGCCTGCCAATTTCACAGTGGTTGAGGATGGTAGCGTGAGATTCAAGGGGAGATGGTGTGTTCCTAATGTTCCTGAGTTGAAGGAAAAGATCTTAGAAGAAGCTCATTCAGCGCAATATTCAGTTCATCCTGGAGGGGATAAGATGTACAAGGATCTCAAGCAGACTTTTTGGTGGCCGCATATGAAGACTGATGTTGCTAAGTATGTCTCGAGATGCTTGACTTGTCAAAAGGTCAAGAGTGAACACAAGAGGCCTCAGGGGATGATTCAGCCTTTAGAGGTTCCTGCATGGAAATGGGACTCGATCTCAATGGATTTTGTTTGTGGACTTCCGAGAACACCAAAGGGGAATAATAATATGATTTGGGTTATTGTGGATCGTCTTACCAAGTCTGCTCATTTTGTTCCCATGAAGGATACTTGGAAGCATGAACGATTGGCTACTGTTTATAGAGAGCACGTGATTAGACTTCATGGTGTTCCAAGTGATATTGTTTCAGATAGAGATCGCAGATTCTTGTCTAATTTCTGGCAGAAGCTTCAGGAAGCTCTGGGGACTAAGTTGAAGATGAGTACAGCCTTTCACCCTGCTACAGATGGCCAAACGGAGTGCACTATTCAAACGCTGGAGGACATGTTGAGGGCTTGTGCCTTAGAGTTCCAGGGCTCTTGGGAGGATAAGCTAGATTTGATAGAGTTCTCATATAATAACAGCTACCATTCTACAATTCAGATGGCACCATTTGAAGCCTTGTATGGTCGGCGTTGTCGTACTCCTTTGTGTTGGAGTGATATAGGCGAGTCTGTTGTGATTGGTCCAGAGATGATTCAGGAGACTGTTGAGCAGGTAAAGCTCATCCAGCAGAAAATGAAGGCGGCACAAGATCGACAGAAAAGCTATGGTGATAAGCATCGTCGCCATGAGGAGTTTCAGGTGGGAGAGAAGGTGTTGCTTAGGGTTTCTCCTATGAAAGGAGTGATGAGATTTGGGAAGAAGGGAAAGTTGAGCCCTAAGTTCATTGGCCCGTACGAGATTTTGGAGATAATAGGAGAGGTGGCTTATAGATTGGCGTTGCCGCCAGGCGTTGATCGTGCGCATAACGTGTTCCATGTTTCTCAGTTGCGGCGATACATTAGTGACCCTTCGCATGTACTACAGCCAGAGTCTCTCCAGTTAGATGATAACATGACTTATGAGGAGTTTCCAGTTCAAATTCTAGATCACAAAGTCCGAAAGACTCGAAAAGGGGAGACAAAGATTGTGAAGGTGCTGTGGTCAAACCACAACTTAGAAGAGTCTACTTGGGAAGCTGAGGATGCTATGCGTCTTAAGTATCCCCATCTCTTCACCCAGGTAAATTTTTAGTTACGAGGACGTAACTCCCTTTTTAAGGGAGGTAGAATTCATACTAATTTTGTGCATGTGTAATTGAAAGTTTCTTATGAAGCTTTGATGTGTTTTATGTCTGCTTGTTATAGTATGAACATTCCTACAATAGTAGAGAGTTTATGATTGTTTTTTTTTATGTGTTAAATTTATCTATGAGAAATATGAAATACAAGTTGAGTTTTTATACTTCAAGTGATAGTAGTTAGCTAACGTATAGAGTAACGAGTTGTTCTCAGAAACAAGAGTATAAGTTTGTTTAGTTGAGTAATACTTTAAGTTTCGGGACGAAACTTATTTTAAGGGGGTAGATTGTAACACCCCGTATTTTATACCCGTTTAGTAATTATATATGCTATTTTAGTTTATAAAAAAATATTATTTTATTAAAAATATTTTATTTCCCTTATGTTGACTTTACATCAAAAGAAGTCAAAAACTAATTCCTAGATTTACTAGGTTTACTGCCTAATACCTATCACTATATTACTAGTATAAAGAGAGAGAAAAAAAAAGAGAGAAGAAAACTAAAGAAAAGAAAAGGAGTGTAGCTACTAATTTCTAACTCTCTAAAACCCACGACACCATTTTCTTCAACTTCTTCCATCAACATTAAACCTTCAAAAGAAAAATAAAAATTTCCAACCATCACTACATCAACCTCGATCCATCATCTCCATCTTCATCTTCGACTTGTTAGTTTTCAAAGAGGATGATTGGTTCTTGGGATTGCGGTTTTCGGGTCGGAAGAATCGAATCAAAGAGCGGTTTTTCGGGTTCTTTTATAGAGTAATCTCACCCTATTACTTCCCCTAACCAAGTAAGTTCTAACATCAAGTTTAATTTCGATTTGATTTTATTTTTCTGAGTTTGGAGATTTTGTTAAATTAGGGTTCTTAAATAAATTGAATTGGGGAAATTTTGTTATACGAAATTTGTGTATTGATTTATGTTTGATGTTTAGTTTTATTTGGGTATCAGATTTTCGAGATAGTTTGCAAAATTATGATTATGTGACTTACTCTAAAATTATTGTGGTGAGGATAGTTTGTTAGTTTGCTAATATGAATTATTAGTCTAATGTTATAGATAAGTGTGGGTTTATAGTTGTTGTGATGTACTTGTGAGTAGCTATATGTGTCTAATGTTTGTTTAAGCAAGTAAAACCTGTCACTTTAATGGTTCGTTTGATTGAGTTATATGTCGAACACCATATTTAGGTGTCTAATGTTTGTTTGTTTTGTTTGCTAATTTAATTATAATCAAATCACCTGGTTGGGTTGCTGGCTTTGAGGAGATGTTGCAGCAATATTGGGGTCAACGTTTTGCTTAGCTAAAACTATAATGTCATTGTGCAGATTCTTGTATTTTACATATTTTGTTATCATATTTTGAAGAATTGGATAATCCTACTATGTTTTTAAGTGTTTTGACAGTAGTGTGGTTTGTATCATTCTTAAATATGGAATTGTTAATGAATATCCTACTCTGTTTTGGCGGTGGTTTTGTTGTGTGCCAGTGTTGTGCTAAAGTATCAGTAAGGTAGTGTCATATTGTTATATGTGGTTGTGTTCCTTTGACTTGATTGAGTCGTTTAAGAAAAATCAATTAAAACTCGTTAACTAGGTTATGTTATTTATAGGCGAATTATGAAGTATAGTCAAGTGACTTATACTATATTATAATATTGTAGATTGCGGGTTCGTAGAAGAACCTTTTTGACTTGTGATTGAGATTGGTTGATTGTGGTTTGCTAATAAGGTAAGATTTCTTACTTTGCTTGTACAGATGAGTTCAGAAATGTTTTCACATTGTTTGGAAATTTATTTTAACAATGAGATTGTTTAATGAAGTTTATACTTTGAGATTTAAATGATTCTCGATATTTATATCGAAAGAGGTTATGAGATTATATATGAGATTTATATTAAAAGGAGGAAGTTCCTCAATGTTACCAAGTTTAATGAAAATGTGGGGTTAGGTAAGCGGTATTCCTCGAGTATGGAAGTATGTTGAGTTAACAGTGTCTCAACCATTTATTTAGTAGTTGGGAGTATATTGATCAATACTCTTGCCATTTGTCTTCCTTCTTGGTACGTTATCAAGTTAGGGGTATGCATACTAGGTACTTTGGTGTTTACCTTATTTAGTGAGCCTAGCTAGCTCATTGGATTGTTATTAGTTCCTACTCACAGATTTCAAAAGAGTTATATTTGAACGTTTTACAGAATAGTTCAGAAAGAAAGAAAGATTGGATTTGAGGATGTTAGAAAGTTAATAATGTACAACCTTTAAATGAATTTGTAAGATATTCCTATATATCTTACCTGCACATTGAATAGTTTTGTTTTATTATAGTATGAAATCTTGCTCAGCCTTTGGCTGATACTACAGTGTTTAATGTGCAGGTACCTGAAGATAGTTAGCTTTTGGTTGGGTAAAGAGTGCGTTGGATCTATTTTAGCTTAATAGATATTAATAAGACTTCCGCTGTTATTTGTTTGACTTTAAAATTTACATTCTGGTTTGTAATAATTATTTACTTCCTAGCTAGTTGGTCTGTAATAATTATTTAAAATTTATTGTTTATTCTTTATAGTAGAACATTTAGCCTTGCGGTTATTATTATTAATTATCGCGGTGTAGCACCTTTGGATTTTCCGAGTTTATTTATTATAAGTTGTTTTAGAAGTATTGGAAATTCAGGGTTGTTACAGCAGGCCCCATGAACCAGCCCAAGAGGGGAAAAACATATGGGGAGCTGTAGGAAAATAATTCTCACGGCCCAGTGGCCCAGTAGACTGCCCAGTATTGTTTTTCCCTTTATACTTCCCTTTATGTTTGCCATGCCCATGATTTTTACCATTGTTATTACCAGAATGATTATTATTATTGCCACTGCTATGAACCGCCGATGAGGAGGACTTGGGAGACGGGTCTCCGGCCAAAAGTACCGTGTTAGGAACGGTGGTGAGGGCGTCGGTTTTCTCACGGCTTACTCTATCCAATTCAAGCATAGAACATGCTTTCTCAAAAGAAGGAAGGGGGTAGATTGTTGAATAAGGGTAGCAATCATACGATAATCGGAGTTTAATTTTCCAACTAACTGAAGAACCAAACGTTCCTCAGAAATAGGGTGATCAATGGCAGCAAGTTGAATGGAAATTGTTTTAAGAGCTTGACAATAATCAGTAAGAGAAGCAAATTGGGAAAGATGAATACCACCAAACTGATTTTCGAGGTGAACCACACGGGTACCTTTGTTGTCTTGGAAAATATTGCGGAGACGCTCCCAAGTTGCCATGGCAGTGGATTTGTCGTCCAAAATCTTGAGAAGAAGATCAGTTGAGATTGTGCCATACATCCATTGGCAAACAATCGCATCTAACCGACCCCATAATTCATCATCAATGTCCTTCGACTTCTTGACGTCGGGATCGATATGGTCCAACACATTATATACCTTAGCTGTTGCGGAAGAGCGTGGCCCATGGAGTATATTGAACCTTGTCGATATCAAGAACCAAGGGAATCAAGGCTTTCACGTTAGTGACACTTAAACGGGATGATATGCGGGAGTGACCGAGAGAGGGGGAGTAGCGTCCCCGGTCATGGTGGAGGAAAAGAAGAAAGGAGATGAAGGAGGAGAATAGAATGGCAGTGCCGAGGTGTAGAAGAAGCCAAGAGAGGCCTGATACCATGTTAGACTTTAGAAAATACTCCCTTAGGAGGCTTAGGCATTGCATTATGAATATATATGAGAGTATACAAAACCCTACTTTACATAATTACATTAGTTAACTTAATTACATGACTCTAAGGAGGGATACTAAATATACACATATATTTACTCTAATAGGAACAATCTGTAATATTAGATGTAGAACTTGGAGGTTCCGATGATTAATTATTTTACGTCATGTTGTATGTATTGTTTGCTCTATTTTTTTCGCGTAAGTTTTATTTTAGTGGATTATAATATTCATTGACTTGTTTATAAAATTTTCCATGTAAGGGCTGTCTGTGCCCTCAGGCCTCAAGTATGGCTTTATCTTGTTTTATTATTTCTTTTTAGTATTGTAACACATTTAACTACATTGAAGAGATTTCGTATCTTAGTATAGAGTATAACAAGATAGAACAAGATAAAACAAGAAGTGTTGATTCAGACACAAAATTAACGAGGTTCCTACATCACATAGAATATTAAAAGATAGCATATGTGTGTGTGTCCTACATCACATAGAATATAAAAAGTTAGTGTGTGTGCACGCGCACGCATTAATGGAAACTCCACATATATCATATGGGTTGAGTTGGGTAAATTTTATATTAAAGATGATAATTATCTTTGGCCTGCCCAAAAAGTAATACATGAATGAAGTTGATTAATATGGGGACGAGGGAGTATTATATTACATATTACTTCCTCTATATCAATATATAATTGCAACACTTTCTCATACTCTGCTTCCCATTTTGATTGCAACATTGCAGGTACCAATTGTTTTATACTTTACCCCACCTATTTATAAAAAAGGATGAAACAATAATAAAGTAATATCCATCCAACCATCACCTTCAGTTAAACGACTCGCGTAATTTAACTACAATATAAAAATATTATTGTTAGATAATGTAAACTCCCTTAATCTTGGAGTATTCCCATTAATCAATATATATAGTGTTTACAAAATAATAATCCTAACCATATTAGGAATCCAAACTATATAGGAATTATACAAATACATCCTCAACCATATATGTTACTCTCTTCATACAGTTTAATTGCAACACTTCATAATACATTCAACTTTAGCCTGTAGAGGATGTTGGGGATGCATTATACATAGAATTTCATTAAAATCAACGTGTCCCTATGCCACTTCTTTCAGTAATTCATCTATCACGGGCAATTTTTATGTTCGTCCTCCTGATATTGAGGAGGTGTAATAAACTAATAGTACATCAAAAGATAATTGTGAACAGAAAATTTGATTATTTTTCTTAAAGTAATAGTGCCAGGGAGGCTACAGACTCTTTGTTTAGTTCGGCCTTCTTGTAAGTTGTAACGTATGTTAGTACATGTACACCACTCTGTTGTTTTTGGTGCTACATGTACACAACTCGGTGGGCATGGCAAATCTTAATTAATGCATAACCGGATATTTGCCCGGTCCTATGATATATGTTGCCAACTGGTAGGCACTTAGCTTATAGCCATATACATAATTAGTGGCGGATCCAGGAATCGATAATGGTTGGTCACACTAACCAAGTGGCGGATCTAAGATTTGACCCACTTGAGTTCGGAGTACTTCCAAAAAACATGAGATAAATAAAATTTAAATTGTTTATGTATTAGCCATTATATAACACTTATTTTGAGCATTCAAATATATAGATATACAAAAGGACAATTAAATCCTCAATTTTTGGGAAGAAATATATTTACAAGTAGCTAGGTATTAACTATTTGCAAACTAAAAATTGGAAGGCAAAAAAACTCATAAGTAATATGTAGAATCAGAGTCATGGGATGGTTCTCATAATAATACAAACTCTTATATGTTTTGCCATCATAGCGTCACTAATACATTTTGGGTATATTGTATAAAGTATACAGGAAATTAAATAGTCCATATTATTTCGATAAGATAGTCCTGAGCTTGGGCATTTTCCAAAAATTAAAATTATTATAAGAAGATGGGCAAAAGTTGAGGTTATTTGGGATAATTTAATACTCTATAAAGTTAAAGCTAACAACAAAATTAATAAAATGAAAAGAAAACCAATGTAGACTTTGCCATCAAAACAAAACAATAAAAAAAGTAAAAAACAAAACAATAAAAAAAGTAAAAAACGAAAGAAGGGAAGATTGAAGAGGAGTAAGAAAACACGGAAAAGGGAAATGAAAATCAACGTAGCTTTGCCATCAAAATAAAACAAAAAAGTATAAAACAAAAGAAGGAAGAGGAGTGAGAAAACACGGAAAAGGCAAAACCAAAAGCCATCAGTTAGCGTCAAACCCGCGTGATATTTTACAAATCTGTAGATTCGCGGCCCAACAACCACTGAACCAAACATCAAAACACTGATATAATACGGTGCAAAACAATTATAAGGGTTTTCCCAAATTAATGGTTGGTCACGTGACCAACTGGGACCAAATAAATCCCATGCACTTGGGTTAAAATTGAATATATTAAAACCTCTTAGGTCACGTAGCACTTAATTATTATTTTTATTTTTTGAAATTTTAGCATAATTTAAAGGTAAGAATTAGGATAAGATACAATAGTAGAACATAATCGGATATACAAAACAATTTATTGTGAATTTGCTTAATGTTTCATTGTAGTCAAGTAAAAATGGATCATTATGATAACTAATCTGTTTAGTAATTAACGTATTAGGATAGTATCCAGTGTTAGTTCTAACCATGTTTGATGATTATATGGATTAAAACTTTAAAATAGTGTTAAAGATTTTTGACACGTGTATCTCCTCTTTGATCAACTTGACAAAATACTACCTATTTACCAACATTAACCTAAGACTCAATGTAACTAATTAATCAGATCCTGGCGTGCCGGCCAATTTGTAATGTACATAGTAAATAACGAACAAAATGGGAAACACATTGTACAATTATTAACTATTAGTTATTAGTTATTAATTATGGAAACATATAGTTATAGAAAATGAATTAATGCTAGTCAGTTTGATCTGATGACTACATTGCTCAGCTACCTATATATATATTCCAATTTCGAAATGAACCAAGTACGATTAGCTCCTTTAACCTACAAATAAATAGTCCTCCAAAATTCAGTCCTAATATTATAATTACAATGACCCAAAAGCAGCTGTTCGTTGTGGTGCTAATTGTGCTATTTAGCATTAGTACTATTGCCAACGCCCAGCTTTCACCAAACTGCGTGCAGCTCATCAACGACGCATTCCAATTTGTGCGACCAATTTTACAAACCCGCGAAGACCACTTTGGTGATATTTTCGAATTGATTACTCGATCACTAACATCACTTACGCGGGTCCCAGCTCCGGAGTCGCTAGTGTTGGTGCACCCGTCGATGGCGGACAAAGTGGGGTTGTCGCAATCCGGACGGGTTTAGCGAAGCCAGTGGTGGAGGTGCTGGTGGGTCCAGTGGGGTGGGCGCGGGGGATTCGATGGGTTCGGCTAATAGTAGAGTAGAGTTCAAGGTCCTCATTACCGTGTTACTTAATAATCCTGATCAGCTCCCTATAAACTTGTTCGGCATGTGCCCGTCCCACGTAAATGATTCAGAATTGGAGAAATGCCTAGATCATATCAATAATGTGGTTAATTTTTTGGTACAGATACCAAAGAAATTACACGACAATCCTGATGATGCGGATACCCGACAAGAGCTTATCACTTTCCTCGCTGATAACTACAAACCCCTGCGTGACCACTGCAAACTTCCTCTTCCATAAGATATAAATAATGTCTATAGACTATAGTTTTTGTTGTTATAGTTATTGCCCACGGCAATATATGCCCTTTCTCAACGTTAAAAATGAAGGCCTATATATAAAAAAAATCAAAGATGAAAAAATTTTGCCTCTGCTTTTTTTTTTTTACTTTCACATTGGATTTAGAAAAATCCCTAATTGTTCACTAAAACAATGTCTACAACAAAAGATGAAATCAATATTATGCCTCAGCCTTTTTTTTCTCTCTTTTTTTGTGAAAATTATATAAGGGTCAATCACTTTTGAACTCTTGACTTTGTGGTCTAACTCTTCATTCAACCTAATTATACAGCAAAATATAAGTGAGTATAAATTTCTAACCCCAGAAGCCAACATAATAAGATAACATAGCAATTTTCACAGAAAATATATATGTAGTCACCCATTAATCTGTAAAAAGAAGTTGGACCCATATTATAATCAAATACCCTACACACAAACACGAGAAAAAAATAAATAAAAAAAAACACGAAAACTAAAAGAACAGAACTTTACTGAAAGGAAACTTCAAAGCATCAAAAACATTGCAACCCAGAAAAATACATTAATGGATCTGTGAAAAAAAGGACATTAAAAAGAAATTATTCAGTACATTTGAAAGTAAAAAAAGGGGGAAAGAAAAAAAGACATAAATTTTACTTACCCATGTGAGAAATTGATGCATGTTGTCAGGCTGTTGTGAGGAAGAAGTAGTAGAAACCCATAACTTTCATAAGAGGGTTAAATCAGTTTGGTAGATTAAACCCAGTGGTTAATGGAGAAAATCGAGGAGAGGGAAAGAGAGAGTGAGTGAGGAGAGAGAAGTTCTCTTGCTGGTTATGCGTGTATGCAGTGTACTATTGATGTCCGAGTTGGTATGCGTGTTAGCGTGTACTTTTGCTAGTCATTTGCTGGTATGCTTGTAGCCGTGTACTTCAGCATGCCCGGCCCTGAGCAAGTCCAAAATGGGACTCAGAACAGGGCCTCCCTTTTAGAGGGGCCTCAAGTTAAAAAAAAAAATTAAAGAAGTAATTTTTTTTTTAATGATGAGAACGTTCATCTTTTTCGAACCCATCAATCATCAATCAAACAGGAACGTCATTCTTTTCGAACCCTTAACAATTCTTGAGCAGATCACGCTCACAGCAAATATTGACATTTCTTGAGCAAAGTCGAGCTCTCTTCAAATACTGGTTTTTTTAGAAAAAAAACCGCGCTCACAACATATTAAACCCTATCTCTTGGCACAAGGAGAACCAAAATACCTTGTCTCACGGTACAAAGAGAACCAATAATCCCTGTCTCATAACACAGGGAGAGCCGAAACTTAGAACCAAGTCAATTAGGTTCTTGAAACAAACCCCACCACCGAATTAATCTTCAAACTGGAAAATAAATGGTGGCAAAACTGCAAAAGAATAAAGGAAGTGCAACATAGCGATTCCAAGCAACTAATAATACCAAGCACTTGATTGGCTTCAAATAAAACGCTGCGGGAGAAGCAAAGTAGCAAACTGATGGAAGAAAGTCAACAGAAAAAATCAATTTTATTATTAATCGCACCAACACATCGACATTCAAACAACAAATTCTCTCGCTTCACAAATTCTGTAACATAATCGAAAAAAAAAAACTCTTTAATTTGAGGGGAAAAAAACCCACCCGCGTAAAAACAATATTTTTGAGTTTGTACCCAAAATCTTAACTTGCTCCTGATACCATGACAAATTTGGGGTAAAGGGTTAATCGTGTGGCTTGAATATTATCCATCAATAGGTAGAGTATTTATACAAAACCTAAGGTAACATAAGATAGGAAACAATCTTCCTAAAAGATATAGGACCATAACCATATATTATTCTCTTAATAATATCAATATGGAAAATATAGCATACATATATTTTCCGATACTGATTATATCTCATATCTCTAACACATATTGAGGTAGACTGTCATTTTGTTCGAGATGAATTGACTTATGGTTATTTATCTACCTCCTATGTTCCTACTAGACATCAATTAGCAGATATCTTGACTAAAGCTTTGGGACGTGGCGTAAGTTTTGTTTTCTACTCCGTAAGTTAGACATTTGTGATATTCATGCTCCAACTTGAGTGGGAGTATTGGAGTATTATGTTTATTAGGAGTCTTGTATTATATTCCTATCCGTAAAGTTGTTAGGATATCTAGTTCAGTAAGGTTTCCTGATATTAGGTTGTACATATATTCCTCTAAAGTTTAATGAGAAGATTGCTGAGTTTTCCCATATTCTAAACCTTAACAATTGTTTGAACTAATTTACTTTCTTTTTTTGAAGCTATGTTTTGTGATTTGTAGTGATCGATGTATAGGTCTTATTGAACTTTATGTATATATAGGTGCACACCCGTCATATGATACATACATTCATTTCTCATGATTAACTTCTTTCTTGATATAATTTAGTACTTTATTTTTCTTTGAGAGGATAAAATGTGGTAGTTCTATGTTTATAGTGCTTCCCATTTTCTGGGATAGTACATATTATAAGTTTTTTATGTTTAATTCATTGGCCGGCGGCCAGCAAATCGGATTTGTCATAATTTTTTTAATGAAGGCCTATGAACATCAATCAGCAATCAGATGTACACATTAATTAATCTTTAAACAAAGAAATTAATGCATGTATGTGGTTTGGAAGTCAATATCGCCAGCAAACAATATAATTACTCCATCTCTCGTCCCAAAGTATAGTTCCCGTTTTCTTTTACAGTCTCCATGTTGGAAACTTGAGCGGAAGTAGTAGTGAACTTTTATGCTTAAGAGATGTTTTTTATCAAAGAGTGTTGTTGTTTGATGGTAAAGGGAGAGATTGTTCGTGGGAAATGGTAGGCTTTTTCATTAACTTTGTAATGTTTTCTTCATCCATCATCAAGGCTTACACCATCACCTATTTATAGGTGTGGTAAGAAAACTTGTGCATCCTCTAGATTTTTCTAGGATTTTTTACATCTAGATTTCTCTTAGGACTTTTCTAGGATTTTCCCTAGGCTAGATATTATTATACATCATTCTAGAAAGATATCTAGAATTTTCTAACATAGATATTTTCATGGATATTTTCCTAGATTACTCTAGATATTATAATTACATGATCTTTCTACTAATATGTAGAAATTTCTTGATTAATATCTAATACTCCCCCTTAATCTGAAAATTCTTGTACTCCGAGTTGTCTTCTGAATTGGATGAACTTCTCTGTTGGAATTGTTTTTGTGAATATATCTGCGAGCTGCTCCCCCGTCTTGCAAAATTGTAGCTCAATCTCTTGTTTGTCGACCAACTCTCGGATGAAATGATGACGTATCTCGATGTGCTTCGTACGGCTGTGGAAGACTGGATTCTGCGTCATGGCTATTGCAGACATGTTGTCACAGTAGATAGTTGTTGGTTCTTCTAATGTATGTTGTAGATCATTGAGAATCCTTTTGAGCCATACCGCTTCACATGCTGCACTTGCTGCCGCTACGTACTCTACTTCTGGCGATGACGAGCTACTGTTGCTTGTTTCTTTGATGACCAAGATATGGCCTTGGTTCCCAGCTGGAAGACGTAGCCACTTGTACTCTTTCGATCGTCAATGCTTCCGGCCCAATCGCTGTCTGTGTATCCTGTAAGCTTGTGATTCTCCTCTGTCTCATACAAAATACCATAACTTTTTGTTCCCTTGACGTACCTGAGAATCCTTTTTGCTGCTGCCAAGTGAGCTTTACTTGGCTCACTCATGAACCTGGATACGATGCTGACAACATGTACTATGTCGGACCTTGTATGTGTAAGATAGATGAGAGAGCCGACCAAACTTCGATATATTGATGCATCGACTTTCTCTTTGCCATCGTTCTTAGATAGCCTTTCATTAAGTGGCATTGGTGTAGCCAATGGCTTGCATTCACTCATGTTGAACTTCTTAAGTAGGTCGTCTGCATATTTCTCCTGTGAGAGAAATATTCTTCCTTGGCTTTGCTTGACTTGCATGCCAAGGAAGTACTTCATGGCTCCAAGGTCAGTCATTTCATATTCCGACATCATTGTCTTCTTAAATTCTTTAATTATTTTTGGATTAGTGCCTGTGTAGATTAGATCATCTACATAAAGGCACAATATGAGAAAATCTTGTGATCCTTGGGCCTTGACATATAGTGATGGCTCACTTGGGCTTTTTGTAAACCCATTTTGAAGTAGGTAGCCATCTATTTTGCTATTCCAGACCATGGGTGCTTGCTTAAGCCCATAAAGGGCTTTACGAAGGCGGTATACTTTGTCTTCTTTGCCTTCGATGAGATATCCTTGCGGTTGCTCAACGTATACTTTTTCTTCGATCTCTCCGTTTAGAAATGCTGACTTGACATCTAATTTAAAGACTGGTAATTTAAGTTGAGCAGCAAGAGCAAGGACTGACCTGATAGTTTCCATGTGGACAACGGGAGCATATGTCTCGTTAAAGTCAATCCCTGGTTGTTGGGAGTAACCTTTTGCGACGAGACGAGCCTTATATTTCTGGATGGAGCCGTCTTCGTTATACTTGACCTTGTAGACCCATTTGAGACCGATGACTTCTTTGCACTACAAGAAAACGCTAAAACAACGACTGCATACCAGCGACGGTTTAAAAAACGGTCGGTAATTGTAAAATAGCTACGGCTCCAAGCCGTCGGTGAATACCGACTGCTTTTTAAGAAATTAACGACGGTTTAGCAGTCGTTGATATACTACGACGGTTTAAAGCCGTTGTTGATTTCTTTAAAAGCAGACTATTATTTTTTTAAGTTTAGCGACGGTCTTTAGCGGTCGGTTATTTTTTTAAGTAAAGCCCCTTTCACTCCTCTTTTTCCAATTTCCCGTCGCTCCTCTTCCACTTTCTCTCTCCTCACTCCCACCAAAACCCCGCCTTAATTTCTCTCTCCTCCGTGTTGCAGTCGTGTTTCACCCCAATCTCCGTTCATCGGCGACTTTCTCTCTCCTCCGTGTGTCAATCGTGTTTCATCGGCGCATTAGAGTCTTTGCCGCCGGTTATTCGCCGACCTCCAACCAACGAACGGCGATACCCTCATTTTCTCTCCACCTGCCGGACCGTGTCTTTGCCGCCGGTTAGCACTAGCTGCGTTTTTTTTTTTTGTTAATGAAACCAAACCCTTAACGTCATTCGGCTTTGTCAATGTAGGTGGCCAAACCCTAAACACCCGACCGTCGTCCTCCCGTGCCTGGAGCCCCGCCGACGGTACATTCCTTACTTTTCTCTCTCTTCATATATGTTTTTGGATCTGCCTTTTATTCATTTCTTGATTTGAGTTTCATTTCTCCAACTAATTTTGTGCTAAATGGGTATTACTTGTTATTCTATTGTGTTAATTTTCTGATGATTGATGATTTCTAACATGATGGTGAATTTAATGGTTTTTGATTGCGAGTGATGCTTACTTGTTGCTAAATCTAGCTAATGATGTGCTTAGCTTTGCTTTCGAAAGTCACCGCTTTCGGTCTTTTCACTTGCTACATTTCGTTTACGCACAAAATTTTAGTAGATTCATGTGAGGGGTGTTTGGGTGAGTATTTAGTGAAGGTGTTCTTCTTGTTGGTGCTATTTGTTTTGTACCGTCTATGAGTGAGAAGGCGAATACGGTTTGTTTGAATGTTGTTTGTAGAATGTTAGAGGAACAATATAAGTTGATTGGTTCCGTTGGTGAATTCGTTCCTGATGTACTTGCAGGAATTGGGTATGCTTTATGTTCTTAAGGAGAGTTTCATTTTGTTAGGTTGTTAGAGTTTTTGCTAGGAAATTGGGTTAATATAGAGGTTGGTTATGATGTTTCTCATGGGTGATGATTCCGCATCCGGTAGAATGGGTATTTTATATGGTTAATTGCTTAATTTTAGTATAAATTTTGCTAAATGCTTAAAGGTGCCGTTTAATAATTGATTTTCTACATGATGTAGGATTACGTAGCACTTTGGTGTTTCTCTTTGGCTTAATTGTAAGGTTAGTAGCAATTGTTTACCATATTTTGTCTTCAATTTATATTGTTTTTGTTCATGTAAATTCTATATTTTAATTTTTGTGTAAGTTTTTCATCATGAAATATAATGTATTAAAAAAACTTTTGTTTAGAGAATGTTAAAAACTATATAATTTTTTAGTTTATATTACTTTGAAGATTAAGTTACTTTAATTGTATAAGTTTAAGTTACTATATAATTATCACAATAGTTTTTATAGTGGTTCGTTTATTAAAGGTTATAAAAGTTATAAACTATATAATTATCACAATAATTTATTTATTGCACATTCCTTTATTTAGTTTACACTATTTAAATTGTTTATATTGTTTTTGACATATTTGTTTTCGTGGAAATAGTTTGGATGATGTTATAAATTTAATTTAAGTGTTTAAATAAATATGTTTGCATCGTCATGTGCCTAGATACCCGTTCAAGGTATACTCATTAGGAGTATATCTTGAATAGTCCCCGATTGGAGCGTTGTTCTTCGACGTTTGACCCCACTTAGGTGGTGAATGTATGCCTTTTGTTCTATTCTATGTAATTTCCGGTCATGTTGTTTCTCTATCTTTGTTATTGGGTACATATGTAAGCTTTTACGAAGCTCACATTGTGTACTTGGAGAACTCATGGGAAATCTTTCGAGGAATTTACGTAGAAGCGAATAGTTGGCATACATTCACTAGTGGGGTTAGACGTCGAAGAATGGGTTAGGTTGGAGTGATAAGGACCTTTGGACATCATTTTAGGCCCTATATGTATTTCACACAAATGTTTTAATTGTACGTATGATGGTTGTTAATGAGTAGTGTGGTTGAAATGCTTTAGAATTGTAGAATTGGTCACCATGAAACGGAAGGAGCGTTGGTGGATGTATGATAGATATGACAATGTGCGTAACTTGAGGCCCGAGTTCTTGAGGGGGGTTGATGAATTCATTGACTTTTGCAAAGTAAATCCCGAAAGCCCGTGTAAGGATGAAGTTAGATGTCCGTGTCCGAAATGCAAGAACAGACGTATGCATGCCGCGAACACGGTTAAAGTGCATTTGTATAGCAAGGGCTTTATACCCGATTACTACGGTTGGTATTCTCATGGTGAAGAGTTACCTCAACCCGGAAGAGCTATCTAATCCATACCGTGAAATGGTTTTCGATGCTCTTGGGAATAATCCGGAACCGTCCATTGTTGAAGAGCCTAGTGGAATGGAGGAGGAGCCTAATCCTCAAGCAAAGGTGTTTCTTGACCTATTAAAGGCTTCGAGGAACCGTTGTATGACGGGAGCTCCATGTACGTGTTGGAAATGGCATCTAGAATAGTATCTTTGAAGTGTGAGTACAATTTGCCATATAGGTGTGTTGATGCTTTTGCTTCATTAATGAAAGAAGCAATACCTAACAACAACAACATGAGTGACACATTTTACGATACGAAGAAGATCTTGGAGGGATTAGAGCTTCCCCACGAAAAGATTCATGCTTGCTCGAAAGGTTGTATGTTATTTTGGAGAACCGATGCACACTTGGACAGATGTAGAGTGTGCGAGTGCGACAGAATACAAGAGGACTTCTAAGGGGTCTTTAGTTCCAATGAAAGTTCTCGATTTATTTCCCAATCACACCGAGATTGCAGAGGTTGTATGCAACAAAGAACGTTCTTTGAAGAAATGACATGGCATGCCAAAAATCCAAGAGCCGAAGACAAAATGGCTCACCCTAGCGACAAGTGAAGCTTGGAAGCATTTGGATAGATCCTTTGGCGAATTTGCATCCGAGCCTAGGAATGTTCGGCTCGGTTTGTGTACGGATGGGTTTGGTCCACATGGAAAGTTTGGGGGTCAATATTCATGTTGGCCCGGTCATCTTAACCCCGTACAACTTGCCGCCATCGATGTGCATGAAAAAACCCTTCATGTTCCTTTCGTTGCTCGTTCCTGGTCCTAAAAATCCGAAGGGAAACTTGGATGTGTACATGCAACCCTTAATCGAGGAATTGAAGCAATTATGGGATGTTGGAGCAACTACTTATGACATTTCTAGGAAACAAAATTTCAATATGCGTGCCGCCATTCTTTGGACAATAAATGATTTTCCCGCTTACGGTATGCTATCCGGTCTGGTCCACCGTTGGGAAAAAGGCTTGTCCTTATTGTATGGATAAATCCAAAGCTTTTTGGCTCGAGCATGGGGGTAAAGTTTCTTGGTTTGATTGTCACCGTCAATTCCTTAAGATCATCCTTTTCGTAAAAACAAAGTAGCTTTTTGCGAAATAAGGTTGAAAAAAGGGTCTCCACCACACATCATGTCCGGGGAGGAGTTGTGGTCATGTGTTAAAGACTTGCCAAAGGCTACGGATGGACCGAGATGCACTTAACGCTTTGAAGAAGTTGAAAAATGGGTGGTTCAAACAAAGTTGTCTTTGGGAGCTCCCATACTTGGAAAGATCGCATCTTCGTCACAACCTCGACGTCATGCACATTGAGAAAAACTTCTTCGACCAACTCATTCACACGATTATGGATGTGAAAAAAGCAGAGCCCAGACACCGTTGCATCTAGAAAAGACATTGCTAAATTGTGCAAAAGGCCTCAACTTCATGTCACCAAGGATGCAAACGAAAAAGAAACTCCACCAAAAGCACCTTTCGACCTTGGACAAGTCCCAAAGGAAAGTATTATGCAACTGGGTCAGAGATTTGAAATTTCCCGATGGCTATGCTTCCGACTTAACAAGATGTGTGGACATGCAGTCCGGTAAGCTGCACAGTATGAAAAGCCATGACTGTCATGTCTTCATGGAAAGATTATTGCCGATTGCATTAAAGGAGTTGCTTCCGGTTTATGTGTGGAAAGTTGTCACTGAGATTAGCCTTTTTTCCGTGATTTGTGTTGCTCCACCATCACAGTAAGTGACATGGAAAGATTGGAAAAGGACATAGCCGAGATCCTTTGTAAACTCGAAAAGATTTTCCCACCATCATTCTTCAATTCCATGGAACACTTACCAGTTCACCTTCCACGCGAAGCTAGGCTATGTGGTCCCGTGCAATACCGTTGGATGTATCCCTTTGAAAGGTACCTTATCCTTCATTTTCATATATCCTTTTTTATTGTTGTTCGCAATTGTGTAACTCTTTTTGATAACCACCTTCTTAGGTTCCTCAATCATTTGAAACGCAAAATTGGTAACAAGGCTCGTGTGGAGGGTTCTATTTGTAATGCATACTTGTGTGAAGAGATTGCAAACTTTGTTCAAACTACTTTCAGCAAAGAGTGGATACTAAGACACGAGATTCGAGCCGTAATGTAAATGATGAAGTTGATAGGATGCTCGACGAAACTGTCCCGAGCTATTCGGGGTTAATTGTGGTCGGCCGTCTAATGCGAGTGGAACACGATTTTTAAGCGAAGTGGAACTACAACGTGCACACCTATATGTGTTAGTAAATACGGGCATCTTACAAGAATTTGAGAAGTAAAACACTTGTTATTAATCATATTATTTATAAATTTAACTTTCATTTTTAATTTAGACATTAACAATTGTTATGTTTGTAAGGGATTTCGAGGACCACATTCTTCAAATTCGACCTACTCTACGTAGGGAAGATGTGTGGGTGCAACATGAAGCGAGAATACCTTGATTGGTTTAGATCGAAAGTGAGTTTGTGTGACTATAGGTTATTCAATAGGTTATTCAAGAAATGTTAATGGATTAACAATATGAATGAATTTTAATAGGTTATTCAAGACAAACCCAATGATGATGTACTTGTTTGCTTTGGCAATGGGTCCTTCGACATTAGTTCGCACTTGGAATAGATACTATGTTAATGGATACAATTTCCAAACAAAAGCATCAAGCAAACACAAATCCACCATGAATTATGGAGTGTGTGTGTCTAATGATGGAGGGAGTGATTTCTTTGGGATTCTAGATGATGTTATAGAATTGAAGTTTACTAGGTGCTCGTAGTCAATATAGCACGTTTTGTTCAATTGCAATTGGATGGACAATGTGGGGTGTGTGGGGGGGTCGGGGAGGGTGGGGGGCTGTGCAAGGGGGGGGTCGGGGAGGGGGGAGGGGCTTCCATAACACCCACATTTACCAACTTGATTTTTGTCTTCCATAAAGAAATTGGACATATAAAATTGATCCTAACTCTACCTTCATTAGCTTATGAATTTAAGCTTACATATTTGGGAAGAGCTTGTTGATAACCACTTAAGATCCAACGTTCTAATTTCTTTGACATAATGTTATTGGATTATTCATACTTTAATGTAATTTGTTTAATCTTGCGTAGTTTTAATTTCTTGCATTTTAGGTAATCATGTCTAATCCTAAGGGCCGCGGAGGTCGAGGTGGCTTAGGTGGAAGCCAAGGTCGTGGGACTTTGATTCCGATGCACCTTTTCGGTCACCGAAGTAGAAGGAAGCCGGAACCCCGTAGTAGAGACACGGGGAGATGATTCACGGGCACGTGACATTGGTAGCCACGCACGGAGACTCCGAACATTCATACGGAGGAAGGTGAAGGTTCGAACCGTGCACCAAGAAAGGTTTTAAGCCCTACTTGGATTATGGTAAGTTCGTAAGCTACTATATGCTTCATGATACACAAATATGCAATGGTATTCACAATTCACGTGTTTGTTTGGTTTTCAATTCAGGTTCGATGATAACAAGGTTAGTGGGTCCATCATCGACATTTTCCAGGGGCCATTTTCGACAACCTTGGTTCAATTACGGTGAGGTCGACAATGCAACAAAGACGCATTGGTGGAACATTTTCACGGTATGTATGAATCGAATTATGAAAAATTTCATTGATTATATTACTTTATTAATATCTTTGTTTAATGTTTGACTAAAGGGTATTTACGAATGGGCTCTCCGAGTTAGAAGGCCTAGTGAAGAAGGATTACAAGAAAAAAGCTTCATCTCGTCCGAGAGACTTGCGATCTTGGGTGGTTAAGAAAGCCAAAGAAAGGCCGAAATGGTTGGGGGAGACGATCTACGAAGACATGAAGAAGAGAAGTGAAGACCCAACATTTCGGGAAAAATCTGAACAGGCGAAGAAGAACCGAAGAGGTGGCTCCCTGTCTAATCCAATTGAGCCGTCACACTTTCAGGGTTCTATTTCGGCGGCACAGCATGCTAGGAAGATGGTAAATATTTTCATATCTACTACTTAGTGTAATTTACATTTCATTTTCGGTATGAGTAAAAAATTAAGCCTTTGTTCAACAATGTCTACAGGCAAAGAGTAGAGGAGGAGTACTCCCCTACCGCTCCCGAGTTGATCTTGAAGACTCATTTCAAGACTGTTCCTGGAAAAGGAGAAATCCCAGCAAACAAGAAAGCAAAGCAAATCTCGGTACATACTTCTAAACATATATTTATAGGCAAATATGATTGAAAAGTTTGGTGCAAGTTTAGCTAGAACCAAATATAGGCCATTTTGGCCAATTTAGGCCATTTCACTTGAAATTGAATGAATACGAGTAGTTTGATGCTAGTTTAAGTTATAAACACCTCAAACATCATATATATAGTTAGTTTAATGTGATTCTAAGTTGTTTTGATTGAAAATACACAAAATAGGAAAGTTAGAACCAAATATAGGCCATTTTGGCCAATTTAGGCCATTTCACTTGAAATTGAATGAATACGAGTAGTTTGATGCTAGTTTAAGTTATAAACACCTCAAACATCATATATATAGTTAGTTTAATGTGATTCTAAGTTGTTTTGATTGAAAATACACAAAATAGGAAAGTTAGAACCAAATATAGACTAATATAGGCCATTTTAGGCTATTTCACTTGAAATTGAATGAATACGAGTAGTTTGATGCTAGTTTAAGTTATAAACACCTCAAACATCATATATATAGTTAGTTTAATGTGATTGTAAGTTGTTTTGATTGAAAATACACAAAATAGGAAAGTTAGAACCAAATATAGGCCATTTTGGCCAATTTAGGTCATTTCACTTGAAATTGAATGAATACGAGTAGTTTGATACTAGTTTAAGTTATAAACACCTCAAACATCATATATATAGTTAGTTTAATGTGATTCTAAGTTGTTTTGATTGAAAATACACAAAATAGGAAAGTTAGAACCAAATATAGGCCATTTTGGCCAATTTAGGCCATTTCACTTGAAATTGAATGAATACGAGTAATTTGATGCTAGTTTAAGTTATAAACACCTCAAACATCATATATATAGTTAGTTTAATGTGATTGTAAGTTGTTTTGATTGAAAATACACAAAATAGGAAAGTTAGAACCAAATATAGGCCATTTTGGCCAATTTAGGCTATTTCACTTGAAATTGAATGAATACGAGTAGTTTGATGCTAGTTTAAGTTATAAACACCTCAAACATCATATATATAGTTAGTTTAATGTGATTGTAAGTTGTTTTGATTGAAAATACACAAAATAGGAAAGTTAGAACCAAATATAGGCCATTTTGGCCAATTTAGGCTATTTCACTTGAAATTGAATGAATACGAGTAGTTTGATGCTAGTTTAAGTTATAAACACCTCAAACATCATATATATAGTTAGTTTAATGTGATTGTAAGTTGTTTTGATTGAAAATACACAAAATAGGAAAGTTAGAACCAAATATAGGCCATTTTGGCCAATTTAGGCCATTTCACTTGAAATTGAATGAATACGAGTAGTTTGATGCTAGTTTAAGTTATAAACACCTCAAACATCATATATATAGTTAGTTTAATGTGATTGTAAGTTGTTTTGATTGAAAATACACAAAATAGGAAAGTTAGAACCAAATATAGGCCATTTTGGCCAATTTAGGCCATTTCACTTGAAATTGAATGAATACGAGTAGTTTGATGCTAGTTTAAGTTATAAACACCTCAAACATCATATATATAGTTAGTTTAATGTGATTGTAAGTTGTTTTGATTGAAAATACACAAAATAGGAAAGTTAGAACCAAATATAGGCTAATATAGGCCATTTTAGGCTATTTCACTTGAAATTGAATGAATACGAGTAGTTTGATGCTAGTTTAAGTTATAAACACCTCAAACATCATATATATAGTTAGTTTAATGTGATTGTAAGTTGTTTTGATTGAAAATACACAAAATAGGAAAGTTAGAACCAAATATAGACCATTTTGGCCAATTTAGGCCATTTCACTTGAAATTGAATGAATACGAGTAGTTTGATGCTAGTTTAAGTTATAAACACCTCAAACATCATATATATAGTTAGTTTAATGTGATTGTAAGTTTTTTTGATTGAAAATACACAAAATAGGAAAGTTAGAACCAAATATAGGTCATTTTGGCACTTTATATTATTTGAATATGAGTATATTTTACCAAATGCGGGAGACATACAATAAGAAGTTGGATCATTGTACCACTCGGGGTCACGGCCCGAACCCCGATCTGTTGTATTGGGAGACAGGTTGGGGGGGAGGAACAGAGGAAAAGTTCGGGGTTGGGTCAGGGAGATCATTTGTACTACAACTCTGCATCAGGGCGAGGAGATGGTGGCTCTTCACAACCATATGAGCCGTCCATTTTTTCTCAGATTGAGGCGCAAGTGGAGGCAAAGGTCGCTGCACGGATGGGAGAGGTGGAGGCAATGGTCGCAGCACGGGTGGAAGAGTCACGTCGGGCCCTCATCGAGGAAATGATGAGGAACATGTCTAGTTTCGACCACATGTTCTCAGGTTGCAACCCGGGCCCCACTCCACAACGCGGACCCGGAAGATGACCCGGGGTTTGGTGGTGGCGGTAGTGCTACTGAGCCACCCTTGACAGGTGTAGTTTTTTTTGGTTTTGGCAACTAGGTAACTAACTTATTGTTGGATATAGTTAGTCTAACTATTTTCTTGTAGTGTAAATACTTATCGGCATCTCGCTTCGTTTCTTGATGTGTCGGGTTATTTTTTTTTCAACCCGACTTCTACTTTATTTCCCGACACCGGGATCTATTTTGCGTACATATATTTAATCTAGGTAGTTTGTCTAACTATAGACATTTAGTGTCTATATTTATCGGCATCTAGCTTATTATTTTCTTGCTTTGTCGATATATATTTTTTGTAAACACCGACATCTACTTTATTTCCCGACATCGGGATCTATTTTGTGTACATAAATGTAATCTATTTCATGTAATTATACAAGTATCTATGTAAATTTTAATATATATCAAAATTGCATATTTTGTAATTGAAAAAATTTAATGCGATGGAGAAACAGCTTTAGCGTGGTATATTTAGGTGCAGCTGTGTAGGTACATGTTTAATTATTATTAAGAACAATAGAATTTTAAATAATATTATTTTGTAAGAACAGCGACGGTTAAACAATAAATCAACGACGGCTAGGCAGTCGCTGTAAGGTTCTCTATGCACCCATTGAAACGAAATCAACGACTGCTTTAACATCTTAGCGACCGTTATAAACAGGCGTTGATTATTCGAAATCAACGACGGTTTATAACGTGTCGGCTGAACAACGACGGTTTAGAACAAGCCGGCTGAACAACGACGGTTTAAAACGGTCGGTGATCCAACTGATCATTATAAACCGTCGCCGACTCGCCGTCTCGCTTTAAACGGTCGTTGACTGGGTATCAACGTCGGCTTTTATAAACCGCCGCTGATTGTCCTTAAACCGTCGTTGAATATATCACCGACGGCTTGACGGTCGTTGATTCTTGTATCACCGACCATCTTTTTACCGACGGCCATTTAACGACGGTTAGCCGTCGTTGATTAATCAGCGACGGCTTTTTAGGCTACCAACGACGGCTAAAAGCCGTCGTTACTTGGCACTTTTCTTGTAGTGTTGTCTTCAGGTTTCTCAACAAGCTCCCATGTGTTATTTTTCTCGATCATCTTGATTTCTTCATTCATGGCCTCGATCCATTTGTCTTCTCGAGCGGGTTCTTTAAAACTTTGTGGTTCGCTAGTGAAGAGAGCCATGATAGCTTGATTGCACTGGAAATCCTCCAAGTAGCCTGGTGGTCGCCGATCTCTCTGTGAACGTCGCACTACTGGAGCTGAGCTTTGAGAGCTTGATCCTGATGTTGGACTCACCGATCTCGAGGATGTTGTTGTAGATCTTGGCGATGATGGACTTGAGGATGACTGCGTTGCTTGATGATTTGGGCCTTCATCTTCACTTGGACTTGGTGGAAGAAAATCTCCTTCACGTGGTTGAGATTCCTTCTCTATCCACATCCATTGAGCTCCTTCATCAAAGATGACATCTCTTGAAATGACTAACTTCTTGGATTCGGGCTGATAGAGACGATATCCTTTAGATTCGTCACTGTATCCAATGAAGATACATTTTTCTCCTTTTCCATCAAGTTTTTCCCGATTTTCTTTCGGGATGTGGGCATATGCTATGCACCCGAATACTTTGAGGTGCTCCACTCTTGGCTTTCTCTTATGCCAAGCTTCATAGGGTGTCATACCCTTCACTGCTTTCGTGGGAGACCTATTGAGAATATACACTGCTGTACAGACAGCTTCGGCCCAAAAATATTTTGGTAAATTCTTAGCTTGCATCATACTGCGGGCCATTTCAGCAATTGTTCTATTTTTCCTTTCCGCAACACCATTTTGTTGAGGTGTGCGTCTTACTGTTAATTCTCTTTTAATCCCATGCTCCTTACAGAAGCTGTTAAATTATTTGCTTGTAAATTCTCCCCCACGATCTGTTTTTAGAATTTTTATAGAATGCCCACTTTAATTTGTTTTTCTGTGAGGGCTTTAAATTGCATGAAGTGGGAAAACGCTTCTGATTTTTGCTCCAAAATATAAACCCACATCATGCGAGTGAAATCATCGACAAATAATAGAAAATATCTTTTTCCGCCAAGAGACGGATTTCTGGTAGGGCCCCATATATCTGCGTGAACGAGCTCTAATGGAGCTCTAGCCCTCCAAGATGAAGTAGGGAATGGCAATCTATGCATTTTGCCATATATACAGCCCTCACAAATTTTTCTTTCATTAGTTATAGGTGGAAGCCCAATCACCATTTCTTTTTGTTTTAACAGTTTTGAACTGTTAAAATTTAGATGCCCGAATCTTAAATGCCACAATGTGGATTCATCCATTATAGAACTTAGGGCAACATTATGCTCCATTTGCATTCTTAATGGGAATATCTTATTAGGAGCCATTTGAGTAGTAGTAATTAATTGCCCTTTTCTCTTATCAAATATGAGGCATTTATTAGCATCAAATTTCACCATATAGCCTCTTTGGATTAGTTGGCCTACACATAACAAATTTTGTGCAAGCCCGGGGACAGAGAAAGCATCAGAAATAAATTTAGACGAGCCGTTTTTTGTTCTAACGGCTATTGTCCCCTTGCCAGCAACCTCTTGGTTGCTTCCATCACCAAGAGTAATTTGTGTTTTTATGTTTTCGTCCAGACTGACAAATGAATTTTTATTGCCAGTCATGTGGTTTGAATAACCACTATCAATATACCATATATCATTTGACTCTTGGTGAGCATTTAAACAGGTATAAAATAATTGATCTCTGGGCTCCTTGTTTTCCGTAAAATTGGCCTCATCTTTTTGCCGGAACCAACAATCTTTTTCAAAATGGGTGTGCTTTTTGCATCTTTTACATTTATACCGGCAATCTTGTGTATTATGGTCATTTTTCTTACATAAATTGCAATAGGAGCCAGATTGGTTATTTTCACGAGTTCCTTGATTTTTATAACTTCCTCTCCCCCTGCTACGGTTATATAAAGTTCCTCCTTTACCGTAGCCATTTTTACTTTTATTTTCTCCATTATTAGAGAATTTTAATTTTGCTTGAAAAGCTTGTTCTAGTGGCTGCTCTGTAAATCTACGCATTCTATCTTCATGTGCTAGAAGAGAGCCCATTAATTCAGTTAAACTTAATTTAGATAAATCTTTATTAGACTCCTCTATAGCAGCCACTATATGATCATAATTTTTGGGGAGACTTCTTAATATTTTCCGAACAACTTGGACATCTTCAATTTTATCTCCATTAGTTCGGAATTGATTTATAATATTTGTTACCCGACTAAAAAACTCTTGAATTGTTTCATTTTCTGCCATTAATAAATTATCAAAGTCTCTCCATAAAGATTGGAGTTTGAAGAGTATTACCTTTTCGGAGCCCCTATATTTTGTCTCCAGGATACTCCAAGCCTCCTTGGCCGTTGTAGCAGCCATAATAGTAGGGAGAATTGTCTCATCTACTCCCCGATATATTAAGGATAGGGCATAATTATCCCTTATCCGATTTTGTTTATATTGCTTTCGGCGTGCTTCATCCCAAGTAGCTTCTTGGATTAAATCGTTTGGTTGTTCATAACCATTTTGTACTAACTCCCACAGATCTTGTGAGATAAATATGGACTTCATTTGAATTGACCATTGTTGGTATTTTTCTCCCTTGAATGTGGGTACCCAATTTACCTGGGGGTAGTTAAATGTGTTTGAGGAAGTCATTTTAATTTAAGTGGTTTGATTTTGTTTTAAAAAAAATTGAATATGTGGGGTTTGAAGTTGAGGGATAAATTTGTTTAATTGTTGAAGGCTTTGGATTATAGTGGCTCTTGATACCAAATGTTGGAAACTTGAGCGGAAGTAGTAGTGAACTTTTATGCTTATTGGAACACAAGGTGACACTCAAGAAGGGGGGTTGAATTGAGTGGCTAAAACTAATCGATTTTCGCAAAAACACTCTTATGGCACAAAGGCCGTGCACCTGTGTTATTCACTCGTAAAATCTCCGATTGATGTTTTTGCTCAAACGAAACTTAATCAAACACTAAAACAATTATATCAAATAATAAAACAATGAAATCAAATAATAAGACACATGAATTTAACGTGGTTCAATCTCACCTCTGAGATCTACGTCCACACAACCTACTCTTTTATTATTTGAATCGTAAAATACCAAACTCTTGATACAATTCGATTCCCCCACTACTAACCCTAGTAGTGCTCCCCAACACTTAACTCTAAGTATTGTCACTCTCTATAATAATGAAATTACAGAAAGAAAAGATCCTCAAAAGCGTGCTTCTTATTCAAGCAAATAGAGGACAATTACAAACGTTGTTTTAGTTTCCTAACCTGACTAGAACTCGTGCTATACTGCGTGCCTTAGGAAACTGTTTTCGCTCTTAATATCTCCGATTTTTTCTCTCTCGAAAACGTGAGTTATAAACCGAATTGCAATCCCTTATATATCTTGGTAAACCGAATAAAAATCCTTCTCCAAGATATATTATCTTTTGAACAATTTTTATTCCTAAAATAAAGGGATAAAATTCTTTTCCTATTCAAAAACCAATTTGATCTTTTATAAAAGCGATTTTCCTTTTCCTTATAGAATAAGGATTTCTCCATATCTTATATTAACTAGATCAATTCTTTAAATCAGATTTCTTATCATACAAACTTGATCACATCAGTTTTTATGATATATTTCGAAAATTCTTTTCCTCAAAACTATTTCCGAAAATCTAATTTTTATCACAAACTTGTTTTACTCAAAAACACGTTTTAATAAAATCTTTTCATAAACGGTTTTCTCAAAACTTTATCATTTTCTTTAATAAACTTGATTTTCGAATTTCTATTTCCTTTTATATAAATATATAAAATTAACATAATTAATTATTTCCTTAACTCTAAGAAAATAATAATTATCCTAATTTTATATTTCTATATTTGGCACATAATATATCATCTAGTTCTAGCATATTACATTTTGCATATAGTAACTAAACTTGGAGTTCAATATAAACTTGGACTTCAATCTTGATTATTCTTCACTTCTTCAAAGTCTTCATTTATTTATTCCTTTCTCAACCATCTGTCACAAACTTTCATACTATATGTATTATTTTTCATCATCAAAACTTAACATGCACATGCACAACAATGCTTAAGAGATGTTTTTTATCAAAGAGTGTTAATTGTTTGATGGTAAAGGGAGAGATTGTTTGTGGGAAATGGTAGGCTTTTTCATTAACTTTATAATGTTTTCTTCATCCATCATCAAGGCTTACACCATCACCTATTTATAGGTGTGGTAAGAAAACTTGTGCATCCTCTAGATTTTTCTAGGATTTTTTACATCTAGATTTCTCTTAGGACTTTTCTAGAATTTTCCCTAGGCTAGATATTATTATACATCATTCTAGAAAGATATCTAGAATTTTCTAACATAGATATTTTCATGGATATTTTCCTAGATTACTCTAGATATTATAATTACATGATCTTTCTACTAATATGGAGAATTTTCTTGATTAATATCTAATACTCCAATACGTATTTTTGACCATCAATATCTTTAGTTACGTATTAATAAAAAATATAAAAAATTGGTATTATAAAACTACTCATTGAGATTAATCTAATAAGATCCCATATAAATATTTTTTTTTGTATGTATCATTAAGAATATTTAGTTAAAGGTTTTAAAGTTTGACCATGAAAAATGAAATGAGAACTATATTTTGGGACGAAAGGGAGTAGTTGATTACAATATAAATCACGATTTTGGATTATCCCCCCTTCATTACCAATCAGCAATTTTGGTTTAGTCGGTGCTTAATTGGCATATAAGGGTTCCATGTTTGGTATGGTAATTAACACTATAATTATACTTCCTCCATTCTAAAATAAATGAACACTTACCATTTTAGACCGTTTCAAAATAAATGAAACGATATCATTTTTGGTACTTACTTCTCTCTATCTCTCACTTTATCACATGGGTCCCTCTTTTTCTTTCTTTTTATCTCTCTTTTCTCCTAATTAAATCCCTGTGTACGTTTCATTTAAAACAACAAGGAAGAAGTATTAGTTTTCTAACACCTTTTGGCCCAACCCAACTCTATCAATATTAATAAGATATTACCCGACTTTCTCTGTACTTCAATTATGTTTGTGATACCTACTAAAGCATGCTAAAGTATGATACCTACAACATACTCTCACACTTATCTTGCAATACTTTATTCACTTTTTTTCTATAATCACATTTCACTAATTTTGCCATATCTTTTACTAATGTATACTTCCTCTGGTTTTTTTAGTTGATCTTTGTTCCCTTTCGTAATGTTTCAGTTTACCTGTTATGTTTCCTTATTTGGTAACCTTCTCACTCGCACAATTTGTTATTCACTTATTATTAAATCCATATTTTATAATGTTGCTTTTTATTCTTCTCTCGTCTCCTTAATTTGTTTACAAAAAGAGACGGTTTGATTAATAAAAAGAAACAAAGGAAATAAAAAAAGGATATTATTATGTGGGATTTTGTTAGAATGGTTTCACTATGTATTTTCAAATTATCAATTTTCTATTAATTTTTAGTTATTCGAAAGTAAAATATCAACAATTGTCAAACAGGCTATACGTGTCATGGATACCATAAAATAGCAAATGGTGAAACCCGTTGCTTCATATGGGAGATTAAAGACTACAACATGGAGTATTATAAGACACGAAATCTCTTGAATATAATTAAATGTGTTACAATACTAATAAGAAAAAACACAACAAGATAAAGTGTTAGAGATATGAGACATAATCAGTATCGAAAAATATAGGTATGATATATTTTCCATATTGATATTATTAAGAGAATAATATATTCAGGTTTATTTATGTTAAAATATTATTTAGTGAATAATTTATGGTTATGGTCCTGTATCTTTTTAATTGGAAGATTGTTTCCTATCTTATGTTAGCTTAGGTTTTGTATAAATAATCTACCTATTGATGGATAATATTCAAGCCACACGATTAACCCTTTACCCCAAATTTGTCATGGTATCAGAGCAAGTTAAGATCTTGGGTACAAACTCAAAAATAGTGTTTTCTGCCGGTGGGCATACATATATTTTCCGATACTAATTATATCTCATATCTCTAACAATATGCAACTAGATATCCTAACAACTTTACAGATGGGAATATAATACAAGACTCCTAATAAACATAATACTCCAATAACATTAATCAAGTAGAATTAATGGCGCAAAAGAAAAAGCATGAGGTAGTTGGGATGGGTGTATGGTGGTGGTGCTAATTGCACTGACCAGCAGTAATGGTGTCGCCAATGGCCAAGTTCAAGATTGCCTGAACCACGTCGACGAGGTGCTCAAATTTCTGGCAAACGCCGAACAACCAAGAAATGGTTTTGTCATTTCTTGCTGATGAGCCTTCAAAGTTACGTCAGCAATGCCCCCAAGTTGTAACAGAGGATGAGGATCCAAGACTACCTGCTCGAGTCTCACAGGAGTGCATCGATGGCGTTAATAAGTTGATGGATGATTTACCAGAGGGCCCCAAGAGGTATCAAGACGAGAACCCTATTAGGACCATGCAAGAGATTGTCAAATCTCTTGCTGAGCAGTACCGTTTCTTGCGTGGTCATTGCACGTTTTTTCTTTTAATTATTCTATGAGCATGTTTGGTTCAATATTTTTGGGCTCTCAGAAACGGAATCAAATATTTTTTCTCTTTTTTTTCTTGTTTGGTTCAACATCACCTCATTTTATTACCATTGCTTAGCTTGATGGTAATCGATTCCCCTAGTTTGTTACCTTCCCTTCCCCCTCAAGTAACAAAATCAATTTGTTAGTGGTAATGGTTTCCTTTATCCAAAGTTTAAAGCGAAACACCCAATAAAGATAACAAGTTTTGCTATCATTCTACTCCTCCATATGATACCATTCTTTTTCCATTCTATGATTTGATCCAAACACGTTCTAAGGATCCTCTTCCTCTTGAATTTGGAGGTTCCATGATTTCATTTCATAATGTAAAATGTTTCCTTGATTTTGATATTTGGTTTAGTTTTATTACATCACATCTACAGTAGTTGTAATGTATTAGATATTTAAGGATCGTACTTTCATCGTATGTAAGGGCTACCTGACCCTCATGTATGACTTAGGCCCTGATCTTTTGGGCTTATTTTCAGCAAAAATAAATTCAGTTCAGCAAAAATAAGTAAAAATAAGTTCAGTTCAGCAAAAATAAGTAAAAATAAGTTCAGTTCAGCAAAAATAAGTAAAAATAAGTTCAGTTCAGCAAAAATGAGTTCAGTCTTGTCTAATATTGTAATTATTATTTTTGTTTTCAATATTACTATTAATATTGTTATTATTATTAATATTATAATTATAATAACGATGAATTTCTATTTTTTATTTTATTTATTTATTATTATTATTTATTAATTATTATTATTATAATTATAATTATAATTATTATTTATTATTTATTATTTATTATTTATTATTTATTATTATTATTATTATTATTATTATTATTATTTATTATTTATTATTATTATTATTATTATTATTTATTATTTACTATTTATTATTTTTTATTTATTATTTATTATTTATTATTATTAATTTTTATTATTATTTTTTATTTTTTATTTATTATTATTATTATTATTTATTATTATTATTATTATTATTTATTATTTATTATTTATTATAATAATGATAATAATATAATAATAATAATTATTATTTATTATTATTATTTGTTATTATAAAATAATAAAATAATAATAATAAGTATTGATAATATTATGTTAATATTTATTGATTATTATAATAATAAGTATTGATAATATTATGTTAATACAGTTTAGTTCAGCAAAAATAAGTTCAGTTCAGCAAAAATAAGTTCAGTTCAGCTAAAATAAGTTCAGTTCAGCAAAAATAAGTAAAAATAAGTTCAGTTCAGCAAAAATATGTAAAAATAAGTTCAGTTCAGCAAAAATAAGTTCAGTTGAGCAAAAATAAAATAAGTTCAGTTCAGTTCAGCCAAAATAAGTTCAAAAGAACAGGACCTTGTATATATTGTTCTACAGCTACAGTTCCTTATTTTAAGATTTGATGATTTTATCTTAACTCGTCTAGCTCATGAGGTAGTTATTTTCTTCCTCGTTTTTCAATGTCGGATAGCTCATAATAGAGGCTCTATACCTAAACTTTATACCAGAAAGTTTAGGCCATTTACAAATCCAAAAGAGGCTCTATTCCAAACTCAATTAGTCATGAGAGAGGTAACTCATCAAACTTATAGAGTTGTTTTATCTAGTTTTTCTCCAATATGTGTGGGACAATTGACATGTATGAAACAAGGGTTCAACAATATCCTTTGATGTTCTACACATACCAAACTTTAGATATCTTAAAAATAGTGGATTGTAATCAGGGGCGTCTTGAATACTTTGGTGTCCCCTGTTTCCGACATGAAATTAGGCTCCCCCAAATTTATATAAAGTAAAGATGCAAGGTCAGGGTATTAAAGATGGAGAGTTGAAAATTTAAAGATTGATCATTGAGAAACTTATTAAGAGTGGTTACAAGGGTAATTTCCTCATATATGAAGTAAAATGTTTTAAAATAATATATTTTAGAGCCTTTATAATTTTGGGCCATGTGCTGGTGGGCTCCTTGCACACCCTCATCTACCACCCTGATTGTAATTATCACCCTAAATTAATAAATAAAGCCCAAAAGTCTAAAACCCAACCTGAAAACTGAAATTTTGAATATAATTGTTTTTGGATTACGCAGCAGAAACCCGATATGCTTAATAAATTGGTTAGGCGGGTCGAAAGCATGTTGAAAATTCCAACCTAACCTAACTCATTAAATAAAATAGTTTGAGTCAATCCATTTAATTAAACAGGTAGAAAATTTCAACCCAACCTTTATTACCGGGTTGGGTTTGGGTTGGGTTCGGTGAGTTGAGACACATTTTGCTAACTCTAAAGTATAGTTGCTAAAGCCTAAATGTAAGCATTAGTCAAAGTAACCCTCGAAATACCAAAAATATACCTCCCGACATTGTTTTATGTTAAAATAGTAATCTAGAAAAATCTAGGATATACCATGAAAATATCCATGTAATAGTCTAGTGTTAAGTAGCTAGAAAAATTTAGTTAAAGTCTAAGCTAATCCTAGAAAAATCTAGACATTACTATCCTAAGCTACCTAGACTAAACTAGAAAAATTGTGAAGAAATGTATCACCAATATAATGCACTATATATAGGCACTAGTTGTAATGGTGAAAAAATCAATTTACAAATTCACAAGTCAATTCTCCCTTTGTATCTCCATATTATCATTTTCAATCAACAACTACAACAACATCAATTTCATTTTGATAACATAAAAAAAAGCCCACTACACTTCCAAGTTCCATCACATAATTTCCATCATTTTCTTCCTCGCTCCATGTCATTGTAGATTTGTAGTTCATTTCTAAGTCATCTACGTCTAAAAATCTTTGCCTGGAATATGCAATTTTGTCCAAGAGTCTTACCCGAAATTTTCGTTCAAGAATTTTACCCTACAATTTCGTCCCTAAAAACAACTCAATTTCGCAAAATTCAAACCTAATTTTGAACAAAAAGATATACCCAATTTCGAGTAAAATAGCGAAGTCGATTTCGTTCAGAATCTGAAACCAATTCACACGAAAATTTGAAGTCCATCTTCGAGCAGTTTTCACCAGATTTTTGTCCACAATTCGTGAGGATTCTTAAGGGTAAGGCCAATTTCGTCAGGATTACTCTATTTTGAGCAATTTATGAGGCCAATTTCGTGCAAATTCCTTACCCTATTCGGGGCATAATTGCATTCCATTTTCGTCTAGATTATGAAGCAAATTAGCGCACAAGAAATCTGAACCCATTTCAAAGACTCGTTTTTTTGATTTCATAATCTTTAATTTAATGAATGAAATTGGTTTAATTGCTGATTATATAATATTGACAGAAATTTATCATATTTCATGCAGCTGGTCCAAAATTGCTTTGCTAATTAGTATAAATTGATTGAAATAGCCTTTGCTTCTCATATAGATTGATTGAATGAAATGATACAACTGAGCTGACATGGAAGTATGTATTTCTTATTGCCATTTAACCGATTTTATGTTCTATTTTTTTCTTTTCAATTTTTAATTTAGTCGTGGTTGTATAATTTTGATTCATGGAATTACCCACCTTTGGTTAGGGTTTCCCTTCAATTTCATGAATGAAGTAGTCTTAATACATTTTAAAGTAATTACTCCCTCCGTTTCTTTTTAATCTACTCACTTCCCTTTTTGGTCTGTTTCTTTTTAATCTACACATTGTTGCTAACATGTCACATCTACTTTCTCCTCTTTTTCCACCCATGTCATTCACTTTTTAATATTTTAATCTATCTTTTTAGTTTTTCTCTCATACTTGTGTACTTCCTCTTTGGCTCTTCCCCAATATGAAGTGAGTAAATTAAAACGAAACGGAGGGAGTAAAATTTATCAAATTTCCATGTCAGAAAAAGTTACTGAGTGGGTAAATGTAACTTGTAAAAATTTCAGTTAGAGAGGAAAATATAGAATTAATGGCACAGCTAATTACTAGTTTAATTGTCTGAAGAGACTTCACTTAAAGCCATCTTTTGGCAAAATTGCAAAAATTGGAAATGCAAAATTATGGGGATACCAATATACCATGTGGTTTGTAGTACAAAACAATATTTCCTCTGTTTTTTTAGATGCAACATTTGCGTTTGGTAGGTAGATTAAAATAATTAAATATTACACCTAAAAAAAACCGAGGTAGTATCAGAACTCACTTAGGAATAGATGTTGTTTCTTATGAGTATTGTATCAGCTGCAGTATGAATATGAAATCCTCTGCTATTTGATTGGCTATAGTAATAGTGCTCCTTAGAGTATGAAAACATTTGCAATGCTATTGTATATCTTATTCTTCCTCGTTCCATTTGTTAATCGCAAAATTACTGTTACTGCAATTTTTAACCTAATGCCAAGCATTTAGTTATGTTATTTCCATGTATACATTCATGGCTCATCTGTCAATTACTGCAGCAGCCAGCAGCTTAAGATTTGCCTAAAGGAGCTGTGAGACTTTTCTTTCTTCCTTTTGTTCGTCGTGATTTCTTCCTCTCCTTGTTTTTATCATTCTATTTCTCTCCTTCCCCTCTTTTTGTGGTTATTTGATATCCTTTGGCTTAAAAAATTGGACTTCTTGGAATTTTCTGATGCTCAATTCATCTGCTCAAGCTCTAGGATGTACGTGTTCGATTTATGGCTTTGGATAGACCATCAACTCCACCCAATCATGACTCTACTCAATGCATCTTCTTCGACCTTTCTCTCTTTCTCTCTCTTTCTAGATTTCTGTATTTTTGTACCCCAGGCACTAAGGATGGACAGAGGCATATTGTCTTCCATGGCCTCTAATAGATGTAGATACAGAAGCGCATCCACCATGTCCTGTTTGTTCTGTGTACTCCCAGTCAGATTGATCTCTTCTTGTAAAGTTTTTTTTTTTTTGGAGGTCGAACTCTAATATGTGGCTCTTTCAAATTTGTAAATTTAGGGTGAATCATTTTATTTTCTATTATTAGGTTCTCCAAGTTTTGCAATTTCACATTTTTGAAGAGGAAATTTTTGTTATTCAACTTAATAGTGAAGTAAAAATTAAAGGTGCATATTTGGAGAAATAAGAAAGGCAATCAAGCAAAAATTAATTAGAGGTACATATGCCCAATTATTAATAATTCATATGTAAGTGAAAAAAGAATGGAACAACTGATATCTTGTCTAATTCAGTCTAACCACTATTCTTATTTTCTTTTATATACTTTGCTGAACTGTTAATGAAGTTCATTTAAATATCTTTATTGTGAAATTAACTTTGTATATATTTTCTAGGGTTTTTTTTGTCAGAAAGTACCTAATAAAATACAAGTTTTATAGGGAATGACCTAATAATTTTTTTTTTCTCAAAAGACCTATTAAAATACTTTCGATTGTTAATAGGAACCAGTTTATGAATTTCAGGCCAAAAAATCCTAATTTTTTTTTCAGAAATTGAAGGAAAATGTCTGCAAAATCATCTTCAAGCAATACATAGTACAATTCCTGTCGAATGTAGTTGTGGTGTCCCAATTGCAAAAAGTCAACGCCGGAATATGGTAATTTTCGCTTGAAATTCATAAACTGGTTCCTATTAACAATCGGAAGTATTTTAATAGGTCTTTTTAAACAAAAAAAAAATATAAGGTCATTCCCTACAAAACTTGTATTTTATTAGGTACTTTCTGACAAAAAACCCTATTTTGTATTGTAAGTTTTATTTGTTTTACTAAAGGTAATTTGAGTGAGTTCCCTAAAAATAAGTAATTTGAGTGAATTAGACCATTTCTTAGAGAATTTGAGTGAATTCCCTAAAAATAAGTAATTTGAGTGAATTAGACCATTTCTTACGAGAATTTGAGTGAATTCCCTAAAAATAAGTAATTTGAGTGAATTAGACCATTTCCCTAAAAATAAAAGTACCCCTTGTACCATCCTGAATTCGTCAATGTATCTCTGGAAAGCTTGATGGCGTGGAGTTATAAAACAACTCTATGATAATATCAATAGAGTTTCTCCTGGGCATGTAAATGTAATTCTCCTAATCCAAAAGTGGTGTTCGTTTCTCTGAACTCCAAATTCGCTGTGTGAATCTGCCACAGGGAAGGTAACGAAACATGTCTCTGAATTCCGATCCATTGCTCAGTAGAATAACTTTTGTCTATGCTGATATCATATGATTCATATCGCTAATATATATAGATCAGATATTATGTAGTATTAATTTTTGTTTTTGATTTTTAAATATGGATCATCCTTAGGAATGATGTCAGGAGTGGTGAAGGTGTGGAAGCAGGTTCGTGCAGAATGGAAGCCAGCTAGGAAAGGAAGGACTGAGGATGATTTCTTAATTAGGGCGGATCAGTCTAATCAAACCCTTCGGTGGAGATTAACCCTATTGATCTTATTTGTTCTTGCGTATAGGGTGTTTATATCTACAACAGGCTATTATCTAGTCACTATGCTCATTCTATATCGAATTATCGATGACCTAATTGACTTTTGGTATTGGGAGATTAAGTTTGATCATCTAGCTTCTGATTACTTATTTGGTGTCTACAACACTTATCCAGACTCCTTAAGGGTTGATGATGATGATGATGATGATGATGATGTTGAGGTTTATTCCGAGCCTGTGCTTTTCTATCTCTTCAAGCATAAACTGTCTCGCGACAACTTCAACTCTCTTGTCCATAGCCTTGTTGAGTTTAAGCTCTGGTACTCATTCTATTCGTCTTCTTCTTCTTCTTTGATATCAATAATGTCTTCTTTTCCCTACGTACTCTATTTGGCATGCACATTAATTAGTCCCTTTCTAGCTATATAATACATTAATACCTCTTATATCTTATAATAGTTTAAACACTTTCAATTTTTTTGTTTATCCATTTTAGTTTGAAAATTTACCTTTTTGACATGTTCTCGCTATTATTATATGTAAAAAACTTAAATGGACTTGGTCCACAGTAAATTAGTGTGGACCTAATGCTAATTCATGTGATTTATGGAAAAAAAGGATCACTATATAAAAAAAATATATAAAAGATGAATAGATATAAATTATGAAGTTTGACTATGACAAAAAAAAAAAGGTTACTATGTCACAAAGTGAAAATTTCATCATGATAAACTAATGTGAGAAAGACTTACTATATTAAAAAAAAAAACACACTATGGTAAATAGTAACTGTATAACGTAACTTAAAATTTAAAAAGGTTACTATATGGAAAAAAGGGGGTCACTATGTTAAATAAGTGATTTTGGTCTACAATAATATTATTGTGGACCAGGTCCACACAAGACTAACACTTATTATATTGGTTTTATAACACGCTTTTTGGCCCCTTTTCTATCTCTGTCAATAAAAATAACCAACTTTCTCTTACCTTCAATAAAAAATACCTACTAATTCCCATCATATCTCCCTTTTAGTAAATCATTTGATAACACCACTATTTATCATCTTAAATTATGTGTGTCCACAAGCGTTCATATCTTTATGAGATGGACTGAGTATTAATAATATTAATAGAGTAGTTATGTTGAATATTTTAATGATTCAAAAATCCCAGCTAGCAAATTTGTTAGGTCATACTTCCTCCGTTTTTTTTATTACCCGTTTTGACTTTTGACACTATCCACATATGTGACTTTGACTATCTTAGGAAAAATATAGTCACGTGGGATCTTGTTAGATTCGTCTCAATGTATATTTTTCAAATATCATCTTTTTTGTAATTTTTGCTTAATTGTAATTAAAGATATAAGGGTCTAAAATAGTGCGTTGACAAGTGTCCTCAAGTAAACGGGTCAACTAAAAAAACAGAGGAAGTATATATTAGTTAATTAGCATGCGAAATGAGAAGCATATGTACATCATTTGCTTGCAGGTACACGACGACCAAGCTACTACTCTTAGCAAACTGGCTAACTTGGTGCCCTCTCCTTAATTGTTCTATCTTGGGTCCAGAAACTTTCTGTATATTTTTCTATCCCGAGGATGGGACTGAACAATTTATGTTTGTAGTGCGTGAAATTAAGAAAAGAGTACATGGCTCAAAAGACACTAGAGAGGATGATAAAATGATTAACGATGATGATACGGAAGACTCAGCCACCGTGCGCATCGTACGTGATGTCGCCATGCAAAAGCGTCTGAAGAAACTTGTGCATCACGACGACGGAAAAAAACTCTTTAACTTGATGCTGCATTATTATGTTATTTCCGGCAAGAACCCTGGCTTATGGCTAAACATTTTGTTGGGTGCCTCTGAGTTGGTTTTAAAACCTGAGCATCTGAGACACCTGTTTCTTTTGGCTGATCACAATGTCAACAACGCTTTCCTTCCTGGTCCTGAGAAATCTTATAAGAGCGTTCCTCGATGTCTTAGTTTGGAACAGGTTAAACGCTTTTCTTTTTCTTCTTTTATGTGATATTAGGTATAACTAATCAAGATTTTGATATTTGATACTTGATAGTTAATTCATCTTTATTTGTTTGTTCTTGGCAGATTGAGGATTTTGATGCTGCACTCAATGCTTTCATCCAGAGAGTCGTTTTATGTTTCATGGTGAAAGCTTTTCTCGCTTTTCTAATAGTGGTGTCTATATATGTTCTCATCTTCATGGTTATCCTATTTCTTTTCCTCGTTTTTCTAGCATTGGTGTGGCTAAAGTACCTTGTCTATAGGATTATAAGTATTATAAGCCGAATTTCATGAATCTAATTCATAAGCAGATCTCATACATATACAATTAAGGATCACATAATAGTTTAGAAATAACCTTTGATGCGTGAATTCCACAAAGCTCGTCAAGATCTCGGAGAAAGAACGTGATTCCTCTACTTGGTCCAACAATGCTAGTTGGAAGGAAGAAGAACTCTTCTTTTCTTGGAGTAAATATTACGTGACTTTTGAGAGAGATAGAGGAGAGAGAAAATATTATCGTTCACGTTTCATGATGAAAGCTTTTATCGTTTTTCTAGGATTAGTGTGTATATATGTTATCATCTTCATGGTTATCCTATTTCTTTCCATCGTTTTTCTAGGATTGGTGTGTATAAAGTACCTTGTCAACCTAGTTTAGGACCGACACTTTGAAACGAGCCGTCTCTAGTCTCTATGCATCAATAGTGGACATTGTGCACTTTATTTTTTCAAAAACAAAAAGATTCATGGAATCATAGGTTATATTTAACGTGTGATCCCTAGCTAAATGCTAACAACGCGATTTTTGTGTGGCTGGCCACACACAGGAAACAAATTGTATGGCTGCTTGCGTGTGTCAAATCAGTCAAATTTTTTTAAAAGGTCATATATCACTTGTTTTTCATCGAAGTTGAGCTTTTGACCAAACGTTGGAAAGCTATCATTCAAAATGTTGAGTATGTTGTGAGAAACGTCCATTTGAAGTTGATTATTGTGCACAAACCCTTCCAAAATGTCTTGTTGTGCCCCGATGAACTCTTCTATGCTCAGTGTGTGGAGGATGATGACCTTGGAGGCAAACCTAAAATATAAAACACATAATGGTGCAATACTGAGTTCTAAAAAGATAACTAAAATACTAATGAATAATTGAGGTTACTCTTATGAACGAATGGAGTTACTCGTATGAATAAGTGTGGTTACTTTGACGGATGAGGTCTGATAGTAGAAATTTTGGTCGTTGGACAAAACCCCTAAATCAAACTACCTAACTAACCACTAACCTAAGTATAATGGCAAGCAAGGGTCATTCTTCCACAAGTACTAAGGGTAATCACCGAAAATGCTAATTATAATAAGCTAGGCTAAGACATAGTTAAGAGATTTGTCAATTATAAACTAAAAACTATTAAATAAAAGAAACTAGGGTAGGGGAATTCACCAATTATTTCAATCATGAAAACAATTAGGCAAATAAGGGGGTAGTATAAAGAGAATGAATCAAGGGGATCATCTAACATATCCCTAATTACTCTTTCAAGCTAAAGAGGGTTACTCAAATTGGAGATTATGTCCTATTTTCATGCAACAAACCCCCAAACTCAAGAGCATGAATAACAAGATGAATAAATATATCCCTTAAATAAAACCCCTATTTTCATGCAAGTTTAGTTAAGTGAACAAATAGGGAGTCAATTCTTTAATTTCATCTTTCAATCCTTCATTGAAGTGACTAATAATTAAGTTTCCATGGAGGCCAATCACAAAAACCAACAATAAAACCCCTATTGCTCATTTGATTTCATTTTCCAAAATAACCTCAAATATGACCCAAAGGCTCATGATATCATTAATGGCTTCATCCCCTCCCAAACAAAATAACTACTCACAAATCATAATAAATTATAAAAAGTGAACTAAATAACAAACTAAAAACATGAAATCAAACACTAATCTAGGATGAACAAGAAATAGAGTGAAAATGACATGAAAATAAATAGATAAAGCAACAAAACATGAGAGAGAGTAAGAAATTATCACTAAAGTTGCAAGGAGTCTCCAAATCTTCAAGTTTCCTTCTTAGATTCTTCAAAATCCAAGCTTTCAACAAGTTTCTCTCACTTCTCTCTCTAGAAGATGAGAGTTTCTCTCTCTAAAAACCCTAACTAAAACCTCTAACTAAGCTTGTGGAGGCTAGCCCTCCTTTCTTCCTTTCAAAAGTTAGGGATCCGTCATTTTAAAAGATTTAAACATTACATCATTAAACGGGTCAAAAAACAGGGATTTCCGCATAATTCAAGCGGCGCGGGCACTCCATATAGTTTGGAGCGGGCTCTCCATACAATTTCACGCAGGCATAAAGTTTTCTGGGCCTATGGCGCGGGCGCGCAGTTCTGGCAGACGCACCCGACTTCAAACAGCTATATCTCTTTCGTTTTTATCGGAATTGGGCTTGTGACCACTCGTTGGAAAGATATCTAGCCAAACTTTTATCTCCAACTTGAATTACTGAAAAATATTTTGTGTGCTGAAAGTTATGACCATTTGAATATGACCCTTATGCACAAATCCTTCCAAAAGCTCTTATTTTGGCAAAATTGCTTCACTCTATGCTTGGTGTGTGGTATGGAGACCTCTAAGGTGGATCCTACAACATCAAACACAAATAAGCATTACCAAACCATATATAGATAGCCAAAATAATTAATATTCACAAATAAGCTACAAATAACTCAATTACTCTAAATTAAGCAAAATAAGCTAGAAAGTGATAAATGAAGAGGAAAAATGACTCTAAACATGAGGAAAATAAGGTATTTGAGTGATATAAATATCACTCATCAAAATCCCCCAAGCTTAACCTTTGCTCGTCCTCGAGCAAGTGAAACAAAATAATGAAGTACTACTCTAATAAGCTAGAAATTCTAACTCACTGCCGTAGGAATCACGGTTGCACTTAGCATGTGCAACAAGCCCTTTAAACCCCTAGATCGCTCTAGTGGACGAGTTTGCTCTTGTGAGGGTTTCTCAAGAGTCTTAACCCACAACTCTAATCAAGTACAAATATATATAATTAGCCCAAAGTCATCTCTTTAACCATGGTTCATAAAGCAATAGGCAATTAAGCAAACTTTCAAAGCATAACCATTATCAATATGTATCCATGACTTAGGAATATAGGGGATAGGCTAATCTAAGGTGCAAAATTAACACTATTAAAAGCTTCAACCATCAATTAGAGTCTACTTAGGCATTCAAGAGTCACAAATCGTTCTCAAACGGATGAAGAAGGTCCCAAGATCGATCCTAATCACCTATAGCGCACATGAACTCCCCAAACTCGACTTTTGCTAAGAGAAAACCATGATTGTAGGATTAAAATGATTGAGCAAAGGGTCTAGAGTCTCAATGTTTAAGCCATAATGACATTCATCATTACTAGGAAAACTCTACTTATTAACTTTTCGGGTTCCCACTCAAACATTTCAACTAACCCACTTTCTCAAGGACATGTGGTAATTACCACTTATTGACTTTTTTTTTGTTTTTTTTTTGTTTTCATGGACTTTAATAGGCTTATTACGCCTTGTGGGCTCATTGACTCCACTTATTGGACTCAATACTTAAATCACTTTTTTTTTTACAAGCAAATTTAACTCTTAGCATAGCTTGTTTTGAGGTAAAAACTTGTGCAACAAAGAAGATTTCAAGAATCAACTAGGGTCACTACAACTTCCAAAAGAGAAATAATTCGACACTTTTCAACACAAAGTTTGACAACATTTAGAATTATAGAATGTCTTTTCAAGTAGAAAATCAAGCAACAAAGATTAATCAATCCCTAATCGCCCCAATTTACACATACAAGCATCCAATGGAAATACCTATACTCATCTACCCAAATGACCAAAGCAAAGGAATCCACATAAATTTACCAACAACATGAATCTTCCCTTGGACATGAAATGCTTTGTACTTTTCTTATTCCTCATTTTTTTTTTTGGATTTTCAATTTTTTCAATTTTTTTGGGAAAAAGAAAAGAAATTAAACGAAAATGTTATTAGATTTTGAATTTATGCAAAAATGAGAAAAGCAAATAAACAAAGTATATACACCTCCCCCAAGCTAGCGAATAGCTACTCCCCCAAGCTAGAATAAAGCATTGTCCTCAATGCTTGAACAAGAAGATCAAAGGGAGGGAGGGAGGGAGGGGAAAGAAACATCCAAACCAACAAGCATATGTTCCACAATCATAAAGCATTAGAGAAAGAGAAAAGGAAAGATGCTACCAGATAGTAGGTGGGTGTAAATACCTGCAAATGACCCAATTTCTCCATTTCTAATCAAATTCTTCAAAATCATGATTTGCTTTCCACGTACTATTGAGAATGGTTGTTAATCGAACTATATATGTACCTAAACCCAAAATAATGGATAGAAAAAAAAATTAAGCAAAATAAAAAAGAAAATCAAAGCAATGAATCACGGGTTACTTCTCGAGAAAGGCTTGTTTAAGGTCCCAAGCATGACCTTTCTAGTAAATATCTCGATAATGATCGCAAGAGTTTGTCATATACACTAGCACACATTTCAATTATTATTAAGAATGCAATGATAGAATGCAAAGTGTGAATAAAGTGCAATGCAACTCCATGCAAATGAGGAGAATGATGCCTAAAAGAAGAAACAAAAGGAAAAATAAATAAATGAGAAGAAGAAGAATCAAAATAAGAAGAAAAAGAAAAATAAGATGGCAAACTCTCCTCTACAAAATCTTTTTTGGTGGCGATCTCACTCTTTTCCTTAATAATGAACGAATTGGGCACTACAAGGTTAAAAGAGGCAAGAAGCTCATCTAGATTTGGAGTTTGTAGAGATGAAAATGGATATAAAATGGGAGTAGAGGGAATAAGGTCAATCCTTCTTGTAAATGGAATATGAGGGGAAGGGATAGAAACAAGGCTTTCATTAACCACTTCACTCACATCACAAGACTTAAGAGGGGAGACTTCTTCCATCAATGAGTTCTCTTCAAGAACATGTCCATTATTCATCAAAACTTCAAAATCATCCTCAAGCTCTATGCTACTCTTTCCCAATTGATATTCGTTTTCAACATGCATTGAATCAACACAATTAAACTTAAGGATATCATCATTGCAACCCCATTTTTCCTTAAGCAATTTCAAATCAATTTCTAATTGCAAAAGGGGATCATCAATAGGTGGGGAAACAATTTGAGAATCAAATTGGGGAATGTGTTCGCAATCAAGCATATGAGATTCATCATTGGGAGCATAAGATTGATCATAAGAATTCATGCAAGGGTTTGAAGACAATTCATGAGATGCAAGAACATCATTAACATTAGAATATGCATCAATCAAATGAGCGTAAGATGGGGGAGGAATATAAGTCTCGGGTACATAACTAGAGAAATTTTCAATATTTTGATTAGTATGTATTGACATTTCCCATTCATATGTATCTCTAGCCAACCACTCAAATAGACTCCAAACCTCATCCAAAGATTGAGTATGGAAATCACCATTAGACATAGACTCTACCACCCTTCTAGTTTCTTCATTCAGACCCTCAAACATTATATCACAAATTTCCCATTTTTCAAAGCTATGGTCATAACAAAGAGAATCTCCAAGCCTCCAATAATACCTCCAAAATACTTCATGCTCATATTGGGGAAGGGAGAAGATTACCATTTTTTTCAATTTTTTTTGGATAAAGAAAATAAAAGAAAAAGAAATCAAAGAGAAATAAATAAATATTCACAAAATGCCTAGACTAATCTAATCAACACAAATCAATGTTAGCCGAAGTCCCAGAACTTGGTGCCATTTTGATAGTAGAAATTTTGGTCGTTGGACAAAACCCCTAAATCAAACTACCTAACTAACCACTAACCTAAGTATAATGGCAAGCAAGGGTCATTCTTCCACAAGAACTAAGGGTAATCACCGAAAATGCTAATTATAATAAGCTAGGCTAAGACATAGTTAAGAGATTTTTCAATTATAAACTAAAAACTATTAAATAAAAGAAACTAGGGTAGGGGAATTCACCAATTATTTCAATCATGAAAACAATTAGGCAAATAAGGGAGTAGTATAAGAGAATGAATCAAAGGGATCATCTAACATATCCCTAATTACTCTTTCAAGCTAAAGAGGGTTACTCAAATTGGAGAATATGTCCTATTTTCATGCAACAAACCCCAACTCAAGAGCATGAATAACAAGATGACTAAATATATCCCTTAACTAAAACCCCTATTTTCATTCAAGTTTAGTTAAGTGAACAAATAGTGAGTCAACTCTTTAATTTCGTCTTTCAATCCTTCATTGAAGTGACTAATAATTAAGTTCCCATGGAGGCCAATCACAAAAATCAAATAAAACCCCTATTGCTCATTTGATCTCATTTTCCAAAATAACCCCAAATATGACCCAAAAGCTCATGATATCATTAATGGCTTCATCCCCTCCCAAGCAAAATAACTACTCACAAATCATAATAAATTATAAAAAGTGAACTAAATAACAAACTAAAAACATGAAATCAAACACTAATCTAGGATGAACAAGTAAATTGAGTGAAAATGACATGAAAATAAATAGATAAAGCAACAAAACATGAGAGAGAGTAAGAAATTATCATTAAAGTTGCAAGGAGTCTCCAAATCTTCAAGTTTCCTTCTTAGATTATTCAAAATCCAAGCTTTCAACAAGTTTCTCTCACTTCTCTCTCTAGAAGATGAGAGTTTCTCTCTCTAAAAACCCTAACTAAAGCTTATGGATGCTAGCCCTCCTTTCTCCCTTTCAAAAGTTAGGGATCCGTCCTTTTAAAAGATTTAAACATTACATCATTAAACGGGTCAAAAAACAGGGATTTTCGCATAATTCAAGCGGCGTGGGCGCTCCATATAGTTTGGAGCGGGCTCTCCATACAATTTCACGCAGGCATAATGTTTTCTGGGCCTATGGCCCGGGCGCCAGACAATACGGAGCGGGCGCGCAGTTCTGGCAGATGCACCCGACTTCAAACAGCTATATCTCTTTTCATTTTTCATCGGAATTGGGCTTGTGACCACTCGTTGGAAAGATATCGAGCCAAACTTTTATCTCCATCTTGAATCACTGAAAAATATTTTGTGTGCTGAAAGCTATGACCGTTTGAATATGACCCTTATGCATAAATCCTTCCAAAAGCTCTTATTTTGGCAAAATTGGTTCACTCTATGCTTGGTGTGTGGTATGGAGACCTCTAAGGTGGATCCTACAACATTAAACACAAATAAGCATTACCAAACCATATATAAATAGCCAAAATAATTAATATTCACAAATAAGCTACAAATAACTCAATTACTCTAAATTAAGCAAAATAAGCTATAAAGTGATAAATGAAGAGGAAAAATGACTCTAGACATGAGAAAAATAAGGTATTTGAGTGATATAAATATCACTCATCAAGGTCACTCTTATCAATAAAAATGTGTTACTTTTATAAACAAATGGGGTTACTTTTATAACAAGAGGGGATGCTCATGAGTTTACTCTTACGAATGAGTGTGTTTACTCTGACGGATGAGGTCACTCTTATCAATAAAAATGTGCTACTCTTATAAACAAATGGGGTTACTTTTATAACAAGAGGGGATGCTCATGAGTTTACTCTTATGAATGAACTTGAGCTACTACTGTGAATAAATGTGGTTACCCTAATGGATAAGTTTACTTACAATAAAAGGTGGTTATTTATAAACAAAAAGGAATACTAATCAGTTTAATCTTATGAACGAATGGGGTTACTCGTATGAATAAATGCGGTTACTTTTGTAAATAAACTAGGATTACTCGTATGAAAAAATGCGGTTACTTCTGTAAATAATTGAGGTTACTCGTATGATTAAATGAGGTTTAGTGGTTACTCACAAGGTTAAATGAGTTTACCTATTTTGATTAAACGAGGTTAGCCGTATGATTAAACGAGGTGAAAAGGGAGTGTCGGTCAAATGTAAAGAAATGGCTTGTTTTTATTTCCATTTCCAACATTTAGGGAAATCTTATACCAAACATGCTCTTAATAGAAACTTACAAGTTTTTTTAGGGGAAAAGTTGAGCTAGCATGGAAACTTACAAGTTACAAATACATAAAATAAATCATTAACACTTGCTCTCCCAAATTAAAATCTTAACTAGTATTTGGCTCGGTCATTGTCCCAAGTGGTATTTTTTTCCAAACTTGATATGTATTTTTTCCATTCGCATCAAAATATAAGAAAGAAAACTCAACATTTAAAAGGTACAAATATAATAATATGGACGTTTAAAGCATGATTAAAAGTTGGTTGTGATGGTAATTGTGCCATGTGTAATAGTAAGATGTCACGGGTTCAAATCTTGTTGCAAGTCAATTTTACTTTTGTTAGTTGACATGACATACATATGCATGTACACATTGGACAATTGTAGTGGAATAAGAGGTGCCACACAGCGTCTTTTAATATATTAGTATAGATATTAATATTATTTAATTGTTCGTGGTAATAACACACAGAGATCATGGAGATGGGCTGATAAACATATTGAAGTTCATATTGCCCAAAATCTTATCTTCAATAAAGTTGCAGCTACAAAATAATGTATATATGTGGTGTAGACTGTAGAGATCAAAACCTCAGTCTCCAATTACTTTTGGGTGAAATAAGGCATCATAAATTAGATAATAGTCATTCCATAACGTATGAAAGATTAAGAATATTCCAAGGAGAAAAATTTGCCAGAATATTATTATTTGTTTTTAAGCACTACTTCCGTTTTTCCCAAAACTTTACCCATTTATTTTTGTTGAAAAGTTAATTAACAGATTGAGTATTAGGACTAATTTTCCTATGAAAACTCCTAGCTGCACTTGCTGAAAATATTGACATCTCTACAGTTGGAATACTGAGAATAATTTTATATTTTGATTGTATATGATTTTGTTTGGCTGGCGATAATGACTTCTATAACAGTTGAGAGTTCATAAATCCCAGTTAAACAAAAACTACATATGAAAAATCGAAAATACTGTCGGCCAGTGGATTTTAGATTTATCCGATAATGATTTTCTTTGATTTATTAATGAGACATGGAGAAGCTCACTATATAAGATAGTAAGTGAGAATGTAATAGGAAGCACGCAGAATATTCAATTTTAAAATTGCGACAGTTTGATTTGTATTTTTGTTAGTTGTTAACTCACAATTTTAACCGTAACATCTTTTACTTTTATGATAAAAATTTAACAGTTTAAAAGTATAACAAATCCAATAAGGTAATAACATTTGTTTTTCTATATTAGTAGTTAAAATAATATGATCAAAGTGAGATATGTGAAAATTTTAGGAATAGGAAGTATATAATAATACAACTGAACGTAACCGAGGAAAAATTGTTAGAATGTTATGTGCTTCTCCCATATTATCACTGAACTCAAGAAAAATAAGCTCAATCGAGTTAAGTCAAGCTTCAGTAAATTCAAATAAGCTATGTTCATAACCTAGATTAGCTAAGTTTAAGTTTGATAAAGCCTCCTTAATACAAGTCCGAATAAGTGAAAATCAGGTAGAAAAGACACTTCCTCTAATTTTAAATAAGGTAAAGAAGACAATTCTTTAACGAAATACACATCAACACATGCTTGTATAAATCGTGTTGAACCATTAAATTAGAAATCAAAATGCTGCCAGCGGGTGGATTTTAAATTTATAATCTGATCCGATAATGATTATCTTTGATTTATTAATGAGATCATGTAGTACTATTGTCCTCTGATCTTAAGATAATTACTGATTACAAAGAATGAAATGGAAAGCACGTAGTGAAAACTTTTAATTAACATAAGAAAGAGTGAACGCATGATGATCTAGTTCACGAGTGCGCAGCTATATATACAATAGTAGCATTGGCAGTTTCCAAATGCAATACACCTTATTCTTTCACTAACAAAAAAAAAAGTTCTCCTACGCACTACATACTACAAATATTAGAATGGCGCAGATCAAGCACAAGCAGCAGGTGGTTGAGTCCATGCTTGTAGTGATGCTAATTGTGCTAACCACCAATGCTTTTGTCGCACATGCCCAGCCCCGCCCTCAGCCGCTCCCAGCGTGTCTGCAGTTCATCGAGACGGTGGTCCCGTTTACAGTAACCATCGTTACCGAGTTGCCAAACGACCCCATCGGTACAGCCCTTAAGATTACTGATTTCGTGAACGGTGAGGTATTAGTAACCTTGCGCGAAGATTGTGGCCTACCGGAGAATCAATTGATAGATGATCCAGTGGTGCAGAATTGCCTGGGTCCCGTTGATCAGACGTACGTGTATTTGGTAAGCGTCCCAAACAGGTTACGAGAAAACCCCTTAGATATTGTTCAAGAGAATGTCCAATTCCTCATTAAACAGAACACAATCATGCTTCAAGACTGCTCAATGTTCGTTTTTTAATTACCCAACTACTATCCTTCTTTTTGAGAAATGGAGGGTTTCTCATATTTTTCGACACCGTTGCATTACGTGGCAATACAACATTCGTACTATTTGCGTTATTTTGTGTGTGATTTGTGTTTTTTTTTTGTACCTTTGTAATTTCTATTTCTTGTTGCTTCTTGTTCTATGAAAGGGCTGTCATTCTGTCCTCAATTTTACCTTTGCTTAACCTGGCCTGTACAACTTTCTCAAAGTGAATTTTTTTCCTTACAATTAAGTAAATAAAACATTCCGTAGCTACTCTTATTTTCTCTTTCTTAGCTTATTGACTTTAGCTATTCATGTAAAATATATTTTGAAGTCTTTTATGTTTTTTCTCTTATCTTTTTACATATACTATAGTAAGAAAATAATGGCGGATAAAGAAATAAAAAGATTATGAAAGGGTATGTAGGTCAAATTTTATTACATTATAAGCGCAATGGAGTGAATTCCATACTCAACAATATGTTTAATTTTGTGGGTTATATATTCCTAGGCTTTTTTAAAAAAATTTGTTACCATGCGTCATGCGTGTATTGTGTATATATGAGGTTGCCTATGCCATCGAGTATGGCAATTATGTGCTACATCTTTTTACGTATAACTAGTTTTTAGGTCCGGACTATACCTTAGGTAATTATAATTTTTATTCATTAATATTTTACTTTAAAATTATAACACCAAACATTACTTGGTTTAGTGGTTAAGACTTTTATATGTAAGCTTGAAGTCATGGGATCAAATCTTATAGCATGCAGTTTCTAACTTTTTATTGTATGTGTGTTTAGTGTAAACACGCTAAGAAAAAACACCACGTGAAACAGTTTCTTATTTAGAAACTCCTTTTAATATATGAGTCTATTCTTAATAGTTAATAGTGATAATTAGTAGTTTTATAGTCATTTATCTAAAGTTTTGGTGGCTTTATCTTAACTCGTAACGCTTATCTCAGATGGCTCACAATGTATAGAGGCACTATGCCACTATACCAGAAAGTTTGGGCTGTCTACAAGCCTAGAGGAGGCCTTATCCTAAACTCAATTAATTATGGAAGGAGTAACTCATCTAATCTATAGAGTTGTTTTCACTCGTCTTCTCCGTGAGACAACTCACATGTATCCATGCAATAAATAATTGAACTTAACTTTTATGTTTTTATCTTTATAAACATTCCTCTAACTTTGACCTTCACCTAGCTCTCACATTCATCTAAAGTTTATCTTCCAACTTTCCCATTCGACTCTTATCCCTCCCTCGTATGGTTATATAATTATCGAAATTCGGTTTTCATAATACAATTATTATTTTAAAGGCATACATTATTCACTATATGTTAGCATATAATTTAATTTGCCCAAAAACAATTTAGTCGGCAGAATAAATTGTCAGTTTAGCGAAATCTTTGAATGAGCCTAACTTTAGTTCCAGAGCTAGAATGAAGCCCATTACTTCCTCCATTTTTTAGTTTCATCTAAAAGACTTGACACATTTACGCGTTAATGCACAACTTTAAATAATCTTTAATGTTACATATGTACAAACAGGAATACACATTGAATGCTGAGATTACACATTGAATTTTCTGCTAGTAGATCCATAATCAAAAAAGTGTTTGTGATTGTTCGAGAAGAAATGAAACAAAAGATAGGGTCGAGGTAGGACAGTTATTGTATGAGGTCTACCCAATGCTAGATGCAGAGGCGTATAATAGATAGAAAAATTTAATTGCGAGAAATCTGACAAAATTTAGAACTATATATAAATAATATTAAATGGTTAATGACGAGCAGATGATTAAAGCTAGAATGATGGCAATGGGTCAGACTTGGACCGGATTATGCATAATCCGACTCCGACCCTACAAGAAGTCAGATTTTAAATCTGAGTCCGACTCCGACTCCGACAACCGACTCCGAAAATCCGAGTCCGATCCGACTTAAAATCCTAACATCCGACTCCGATCCGACTTAAAATCCTAACATCCGACTCTGCTCCGATCCGACTTTTTTTTTTCGCCCTATTTTTTTAATAGAAAAATCTTCTATAATACCAATAATCTAATTTTTTTTTAATAATCATATAGAAATCATATATAGTACAAATAATCTAAACATTACTATTATTTTTAACAATCATTTCTTCAATGGAAAAATCTTAAATAATACAATTGCCTTAAAGTCAGAGTCAGATTATACATACATAATACATTAATATAAATAATAAAAGGATAAATTTCCTTAAAGTCGGAGTCGGATTCGGATGTCGGATTTTTTTATGGGATCCGACTCCGACCCTCCTCCGACTCGGAGTCAGACTTTTTAAACGGAGTCGAATTCGGATTATTTTTTTGTCGGAGTCAACTTGGATTTTTTCCTTTGGATCGGAGCGGATTAGGGTCGGATCCGGATTGAATAGTCATACTGAAGGGGAATAATTCAAAATTCTAACTCAAAAAATTTATATTTTACGTTCTTTTAATTTGTTTGTTTGGCAATAATGAGTTAATGACTTCTGATACACATGCATGTATAAAATCATTTAAAGAATTATGCAACATCTCATAGTTGAAAACTTTCAAATTGTACTTAATTCCTATAAACAAATATTACAAATCAGAATGCTGCCGGCCTGTAGATCATAACGTTGATCCGATAATGATTTTCTTTAATTTATTGAAGGGGTGGTGGATTAGTTCTCTCTTTTAATTTATAAAATATAGATTTGAACTGGGAAGCAAGTAGAATAATTTTGATAAGTAAAAATGTTTTTGCTCATCTTATTTGCACTTGTTCTTGAATAAGTAATACCAGATAAATCATAGTATAATATAGAGAATGAAATAGGAAATTGTATAATTAAGAAAAAATTCCCCATAAGACTTTATTCTCCTTGCCTTATTTTAGAAAATTTAAGTTCATTAAGTTTAGAGCTATACATTCAGAAAAGTTAAATTTAATTTCAAAGTTCCAAACAAGTTAACTCCAATGCTAAAATATTTTAAAATGTGGCTAAGATTTTGTTCTTTTCAATCTACTTTTGTGTAACTGAAGTTATTTTTATCGAACTAACCTTGTCAAATGCCAAATATTAGGTTAAGCTTACCTTTCATTAAGCAGTAGTGAGCATTATATACAAGAGAGTTATTAGGAAACCTTTACAAACAAGGAAACAAACTATCCTTTCCTAAAAATATTAACAGTATAGCCTATTATTACTCTAACACCCCTCCCCCCCTCAAGTTGGAGCATGCAGGTCACAAATGCCCAACTTGGAAAGTAGGAACTCAAATTGCTTCTTCCCAAGTGCTTTGGTGAAGATATCAGCTAGTTGATCTGTGGTAGGGACATACGAGGGAGCAATGAGACCTTCCTGAATAGCATCACGAAGAAAATGACAATCAACTTCGATATGCTTCGTGCGCTCATGAAAAACTGGATTGTGAGCAATATGTAGAGCAGACTGACTGTCACAAAAAAGAGGGATGGCCTTAGGATGATGCACCCCTAGACTCAACAATAGACCCTTGAGCCATTTGAGCTCACAAGTAACAGAGGCCATAGAACGGTATTCGGCCTTCAGCGAGAAGAACGGGGAAACGGTATCTTTGTTTCTTTGTCTTCCAAGAGATAGGAGAAGAACCAAGAAATACTAACCAGCCTGTGAGAGACCGACGAGTAACAGGGCATGCGGCCCAGTCAGAGTCACACCATCCTTGAAGAGACAAATCACAATCAGAACGAAGAAGAATACCTTGGCCCGGAGAACCTTTGAGATAGCGCACAATACGATGCGCCCCATCCAAATGAGTCTGCGTAGGAGCATGCATAAATTGAGAGAGAACATGGACCGCATAAGTCAGGTTAGGACGAGTGACAGCAAGATAGATCAAACGACCCATGAGACGACGATAAGGCTCCGGGTCGTCAAGGAGAGGACCATCATCGCGACCATAGTGATGATTTTGTTCAATGGGGGTGGCCGCGGGCTTCGAGCCAAGTAAACCTGTTTCGGAAACAATGTCAAGAGCATATTTCCTTTGACACAAGAAAATCCCAGATGTGCTACGGGCAACTTCAAGGCCCAAAAAATATTTGAGGACACCAAGATCTTTCATGTAAAAGCATTGACCCAGATAGCTTTTAAAAGCTTGTAGAGCAGCGGAATCATTGCCAGATAGAATAAGATCATGTACATACGCCAAAACATTGATCTGCACACCCTGTTTAGTGTATGTAAACAAAGAATAATCAGAATAAGATTGACAGAAGCCATAGGCTTTAAGTGCAGAGACCAATTTTGCAAACCAGCAACGAGGGGCTTGTTTCAAGCCATAGAGAGATTTGCGCAAACGGCAAACCATATTCGAAGAAGCAGACTGGAAGCCAGGGGGAAGTTTCATGTAAACCTCCTCACTGAGATCACCATGAAGAAAAGCGTTGTGTACATCCATTTGATGCAACTCCCAATTCTTAGAGGCAGCGATAGCTAGAAAAGCACGAATAGTAACCATCTTGGCAACAGGGGCAAATGTCTCGCTATAATCAAGACCTTCAGTTTGATGATTGCCAAAGACCACAAGACGAGCTTTGAAACGTTCAATGCTTCCATCAGAGTTGTATTTTATTTTGTATACCCATTTGCTCCCAAGGGCCTTTTTGCCTGCAGGAAGCGGTTCCATCGACCATGTGCCATTGTTTTCAAGAGCAGCTATTTCATTTTTCATAGCCTGTTGCCATTCAGTGTGTTTCATAGCTTCTTTGAATGATTGGGGTTCAGTACCTGCAGTGATAGCCGCCAAGAAGTGGCGGTGTTTCATAGAAAATATGTCACAACTAACATAATGTGCTATAGGAAACGGCGTACCTGAGGATGCTAACGGAGTAGGCGAAGAGAGAGATGGACTTGGAGAACATGATGATGGACGAGGAGCAATAGTGGTGCAAGTAACAAAATCTTTCAAGCGAGTGGAGGGCAACTTAGCCCGCATTCCACGACCCAATTCCGGAACATCAACACGAGTAGGGGACTGCTGCCCAGTCGTGGGCTGCATAAGGGGCTGCTGCTCAACCGCGGGCTCTTCCCACGCGTGCTGCTCAATCGGAGGCGGGGCAGGGGCCTGCGCACCGACTGGTGCTGACTGGTCAGGGGAGGCGGGCTGCTCAGCCGTCGTGGCATCAGTCACCCTTACAGGTGACTCGGGCTCCTGATAGTCATCCCAATCAAGACATGGGGCGGAAGCCACGATGGGACTAGAGCAATTATCAAGGTCATTAGTATGATCCAAATAGGGGAAAACTTCTTCAATGAATTTCACATCCCGAGACACAAAATATTGTTGAGACTCAAGATCATAGAGCAACCAACCTTTTTTAGCAAATGGGTAGCCAACAAAAATGCACTTGCGACTACGACTTGCGAACTTATCCCCCTTAGAACGTTGATTATGAGCAAAGCATAAACAACCAAAAACCTTCAAGTCATCAAAGTGAGGAGGCACACCAAAAAGAAGCTCGTAGGGGGTTTTCTTATTAAGCAACATTGAGGGAGTACGATTAATGAGATGAGCTGCGGCTAAGACACATTCACCCCAAAAGGAAATAGGGAGATGAGCTTGGAAACGTAGAGCGCGAGCAACATTGAGAATATGTTGATGCTTTTCTACCCTTCCATTCTGTTGAGGAGTACCCACACAAGATCTTTGAAAAATAATTCCCACAGCCTCAAAATAGGACTCAAGGCATTTAAACTACGTCCCATTATCACTACGCACAATTTTTATTTCTTGAGAGAATTGACGTTGAATCATAGCAATAAAAGACATGAATAAACGAAAGACTTCAGTTTTATCAACCATTAAATAAACCCAGATAGCCCTAGAATAATCATCAACCAATGTCAAAAAATACCGAGATCCACAAGAAGAGGGTGTCGAATAAGGACCCCACAAATCACAGTGAACCATCTCAAAAAATCGAGAGGCTTTATTTTCACTCAAAGAAAAACTACACCTAGGCTGCTTAGCTTTATGACAAACAACACAACCTTTATCCAAAGGAGGTGCAGTAGAAACAAAAGGGAGTAACTTCACTACAGCTTCAGAAGGATGCCCCAATCTCGAATGCCAGAGAGCTAAGTCCGAAGAAGCAGAACTGTCAACAGAGACCGCGAGAGCTGTATGTTGCTGCCGAAGGTAGTAAAGTCCATCCCGTCTCTCACCCGTTCCAATCAGCGCCCTCGAATGAAGGTCCTGAATAGCACAAATGTTAGTAGAAAAAGTGACAAAGCAAGACAAAGCATCACTAAGTTGAGTGACAGAGATCAAATTACACTGCAGATGAGGGACATATAATACATTGTGTAAGACAAGAGTATCACTCAAATGAACAGTGCCTGATTGAGTAGCAAGAACTGAAGCCCCATTAGGGAGACCAACAGGACAATCAACAATAGAAACAAGATCACATAAATGAGAGCTATCACCCGTGACATGATGAGAGCAGCCAGTATCAATAATCCATGAAGAAAGCTCGAACTTACCACTTAAACGGTTCGAAGGAGTAGTAGAGGTCTTACCAAAAGTGGCAAAAAGAGCTTGTCACTGTTCCGGAGTGATGGCAGGAAGAGAAGCACTCGGACCCGGTATATGAGCAGCGTCGGCAGGCGTAGCGTTGGCACGCACGCCGGCCACGGCCACGCGGCCAGGAGCGAGTGGCGTGGGGTAGCGTCCACGGCCACGAGAAGTGTTGTTGTCCTCAGATTTATTTCCATATCGTTCATACCACCAGTCGGGTGTGCCATGGAGAGAGAAGCAAGTGGAGTCATCATGACCCGTTTTATGGCAATGGGAACAAGTGATCCCTGATTTGTTAGGGCGAGGCGGTGCGACACCCCCCTGCCGCGGCTGTCAGTGCGGGTTTCAGTGCGAACCGCGAAGCCAAGTACTTCTGGTTTTTCATCTTTGAGTCGAGTAAGCCCCCGAACCCTCTCTTCTTGAGAGACTTGTTGATAAGCTTTATTTAAGGTGGGCAATGGATCTTGAGACAATATAGAGGACCGAAGAGTGCCATAATAATAAGAATACAGGCCAAACAAAAATTGATGAAGTTGGTCACTATCACGCCGTTTAAGAAGAGCAGGACCAAGTTCACCACATTTACAAAGAAGAGGAGGCTCATGAAGAGCTAATTCATCCCACAAGACTTTCAATTTACCATAGTACGTGACCACAGGCATAGTTTTAGGTTGCTCACAACGAATAATTTCGGATTTTAGTTGATGAATACGAGTCCCATTTACCACAGAATATCGTTCATGCAAATCATCCCACAATTGGCATTATCATAATAAGAAAGCGTCGAACTTACCTCGAGATCGATAGTGTTTGTGATCCACGAGACTAACCTGTAATGGATGGTATGCCAATCATCCTCAGTGCACGGCGGTGTAGGAGCTGTGAGGGAGCCATCAAGAAAGCCGAACTTGTGGCGAGAACACAAGGCAATACGAATAGCGCGAGCCCAAGAGTCGAAGTTATCGGACTTGAGACGAACGGGAGTAATGAAGTCCCCTGGTCTATCTTGTGGACCAAGAAAAAATGGAGAATTTAGAGCAATTTTGGTAGTGCCAGCAGGTGGCGGGAGGGCTTCGTCGCCGGCCATAATGCGACGGCAGTAGATAGAGAAAGAAGGTTAGGGTTTGCAAAATTGGCTGGCTCTTGATACCATGCCAAATATTAGGTTAAGCTTACCTTTCATTAAGCAGCAGTGAGCATTATATACAAGAGAGTTATTAGGAAACCTTTACAAACAAGGAAACAAACTATCCTTTCCTAAAAATATTAACAGTATAGCCTATTATTACTCTAACATCAAACTTATTTTACTGAAACTATTAATCTATAAGTTGAAAAGGACGGCGCCTAACTTCAATTCTAATAAGTAAAATCATAGGATAATAAATTTAGACAAAAGTTAATAGAACAACGTGGCCCCAGCTAAGAAAGAGTGAATGTACCATGTACGATGATGAAGTTCATGGGCGCGCAGCTATATATAATCATTAGTACTTAGGTCAATTTCCAAATACAGATACACAAGACACCCTTTCCTTTAACAAAATAATACTACTAGTAGTAACAATAACTATTGCTAGTTGCTACACATTCACTAACCACAAATATTAGTATGGCGCATATGAAACAAAAGCAGGAGGTGGTTAGGCTGATGTTTGTGGTGGTGCTAATTGTGCTAACTGACAGAGTATAAAACTATTCCTGGGACTCCAACTATCAGCTTAGGAATAGTTTTATACTCTGTCACTAACCACCAGTAGCAGTGTTGCGCACAGCCAGGTTATAGAACCAAAACCAATTGTAGTCCCTGCAGCATGCCTGCAGTTTATGGACGACGTGATCCCATTTTCGGGATATATCGTAACTGAGTTGCCAACTAACCCCTCTGGTGCAGCCCAAGAAATCTCCAATTTCGTTAATGGTGGCACAGAAGCCGTGCGCGCCCACTGCAGCCTACTCCGACCCGAAGTCACACTTATAGATGATAAAGGCGTGAAGAATTGCCTGTTTCGTGTCGACACGTCGTTCGATTTTTTGACAAAAGCCCCACAGAAGTTACGAGATAATTAACCCCGTTACTGGGGCTCGAGAGGGTGTCCAATAATTCCTCAATGATCAGAACATGCACTTCCGTGAAGAATGCTCCTAGCTAATCATCTTCCCCCTAATCACCAGATACCCTTCTTCCTCTCAAGAGAATGAGATCAGGTGGATTATTCATTTTTCCAATCAAGTGTTGCGTAACATGGTAATACAACAACAACGTTCGTACTTATTTGTTTTTTTCTCTGTTGGCTGTTGCTTCTTGTTCTATGTAAAGGGCTAAAGGCTGCTTATATGCCCTCAAGTTTGCCTTTTTTTTGTTCTATTTATTATTGTCACTGCATGTCTTATCCTACATCCGAATATATTCATATGCGATTATATTCTCACGTTCTTTGCTTATGCAATAAAGATAGTAATAAGAAAGGGATCTTGATTCACATCAACCGTAAATGTTGAACTATCAAAAGTAAAGGTCCGAGCTATGAAAGACAAGGACTAAGCTATTTAGGTCAGATTAATATCAAAATTCAATAATATTAACAGTAAAAATTGTATTTTGAAGATTCTACTAAATGATAGCTTATTCTAAGACAAAGAAAGTATTACACAATAATAATTTTTTAAAAAATTAAATACCTATTTTGGCTTATCTGGTTGATTATATATATAATTCGATTCAATAATAATTTTCTTTACATTCTGCAAAGAATGTTGGGAATATGAAAATGGGGTCCTTAATTCCATGGGATATCTTAACATTTCAGTGTGTGCATATACAAATTGAGAATTTACTATATTGCAAAGAAGAATGCACACTTCTGCATTAAATTGGTGGACAGTAATCTCCCTAGTAGTCTAGAGGAAGATAACTGTTATCCCATGTCTAGGTTGCACAAGGAACCATAATCATCCAACGATCCACAACATTTTGGTGGGTTAAAAATGAAACTGAGGGTGTGCAATCAGAGAAGTTGTAGACTTATAGAACTCTGATCACCTATTTTTAATCTCACCTCCCAAGAACTCTAAGCTCTTATCAGTAATCCTTAATTATGAAACCAATAACTGCAGATCTGCTATACTCTTTTTTTTTTTTGAAGGAAACCTAGAGAGGGTTGAATAAATCATGCTATACATAGATTCACATAGACATCCTTAAAATGTTGTTTTCTAAGGAGCCAACAAGGGAAGGGGTGTAAAATTCACAAAAGAAGATAGCTTAACCAAGTTTGAGAACTAACCATATCTAGCGAAAACGGTTAAAATCACGTTACGTCGGGCATTAACATGATACACAAACATTACCTTCATAAACCTGCATCAATAACACCTCCAAAGGATTCTCACTCAAACGGTAGTTCATAACAACACAATAACATAACATAAAAACGTCTTCCCACCAGGGAAAAGTATTAAATAGATGATAAAAACGACATATTACACTTTTAAAGTTTAAATAGTGAAGCAATCGAAGTACTGTCTAAACTTATTCAAGATTGCATTATAAAGCAAAATAAAGAGTTTCTCTTACTACCAGAGATCATCTTACTGAAGCAATGACTCATGAGCTTGATTCCCAACCACCAACTCGTTCATCAGAGATCATCACACACATAAGGAAGAAGCCTCCCACGATGTTTATACTGAATTTCAGCATTAGGGCATAATTTATTGAACCGCGCAAACATCTTGGCAGCCCGGATATCATTCATATCTGTCCCTCCCTTTTCAATGTTTAAAAACTTGAGGTTTGGGGAATGAGCAATAACAAATTCGATAAAGTTCATAGTAGATCCCATGCCAACACTGATAGGATATACCACTGTCATCGATTTGAGCTCAGAGAAGTAGAATTGTCCTCGAATTTCCTTAAAGAAATTGGTGATCAGCTTCGGACCTTTGGCTGATTCAACCTAGGGCACAAGTAGAAGAAAAAAAGTCAACACTAGAAGTAGTACACTACAATAACTCCAAAGAAACTAGTAGAAAGATAGAAGTAGAAAAGGAAAGTGATCACATACAACAAGGCGGAAATTTTTGATGTTTGGGGAGGAGCTTAGCAGAGAAAGGGCAACCCGGAACACTTCAATTGCGTCGAATCTTACATTGTGAAGGGTAAGAGACGTCAGAGTATCATTCCTCAATGGAAAATTATCAAGTCCATAATTATTGGCCAAGTGCTAAAAAAAGACATTTGCATTCAAGTCAGCTATAATAAATAGAGAAAAATCAAGATATAACCGTGATATGCCAAAAAATTGAACTTCCCAAAATACACCTTATTTTTCTGCAGAATCCCCAATATACCCGTATGTTTCCCAAAATTACAAACATTGCCAATGTCATGCAAATAGAGTTATTAGGTTGCCCTGAATATAAACACTCCACAACCTCTTATATTAATAACAAAAGTTTAAAACGGGAGAAGGAATATCAAAGAAAAGTACCTTAATAAAGTCTCCAGACAAAATCAGAGTTTTAAGGGAAACCAAACCGGACAAACAGCGAATAACACTGTACCAATTGAGAGTGATCACCATTCCTGCCCCTAGGAAAGAGAGAGCAATACTAAACATAACCAAAGATGGAGCAGATCGAACAACAATATCCTGAATTCCAGTGTCTATCAGCAATGCGGTCAGATTGGATGAACGAATTCTTAGTTGTTTCAACCCAGATATGCCCAGCAATGTCAGCTTGATAAGGAGAGGACAGCCAATAATGAGCTTCTCAACATCATCATCATTGATTGAAACATCTCTGAAGATGAGTTCACTCAGAGAGTTGAATCTTCCAAAAGTAGATGGAATTTGTAAAGAACAATTCATCAGGAACAAGAACTTCAGCTTCTTAAACGCAAACAGATGTGAGGGCATCTCAAAGGGTTCCCTGCAGAACTCTTCAAATATTAATACCTCGACACCTTGTTCTGAGAGATACTGAAACCATTGATACATATCAGGATAATGTGTGCGACAATATGTTTTCAGGGAAAATGTTTTGATTGGGCCGCTGTGATGAATCAGGAATTTGTTGATGATACTAGCAACTATCTCCCATTTAAGCTCCCCAGCCTTGCGCACAGAAGTAACTACATCAGAATTGAGGGTAAATTCTGAGAGGGAAAGCCATTTGTATCTCCATTCCTTTGCCAAAACACTAGTCCTCACAGCATCAACTAATGGTAGCTTCCCAAAAATAATGTCTTGGACATTCCACGGAAGATTGCTGATCCTATCCTCGTTCAACTCAGATGGAATTGCCATGTTTATAACAGCCATGTTCTTGCTAACTGGGCACATAATTCAGGGAATATAAATTGGTCATATCTCTTATATCAGTCAGCAATAAGTATACGTGTTTCTGCTTCTATAATTACAATGAAAAGAAATTGCGAACTGATATGTTCACAAATTAGAAAACTTTAAGTGATCCATCACACATCAAAAGGTAAAGCAAATGACAATAAACTTGTCACAACATGAAACAAAAAATTAATAGGTTGATATTCTAGATGCAAATGAGGCATTCAGAACAGTCTTTATATAAGCCTTTATTTCCATGTTTCCTAGGAACGGATGTAAAAGAAGTGGATATGAAAAATTCATGCATAGTCACAGATTAACAGACAGAGGTGTAGAATTGGTAAGGAGCAGATGTACTGTTTTATATCAGTTGACTTTTAACCCACTTCCTGCTAATTATGCAGATAAATTGCCAAATCTCCTATATTTGTCGGCAATAAATACTCATAGTTCTGGTTCTAAAATTACAGGAAAAAAGAATTTGCAAACTAGGATGATCACAAATTGACATCCACCATCTTACGTGAGGGCGAAGCAAAAACAGAAAGGGATTCAATAAGAACACAAATGATAATAGAATCTTGCTAGTTATGACAACATGAAGCAAAAGAAAAAGACATTGTAATTGCGAAAGCTACTAATGCAGAGACAAATTACACTTTTCTACTAGTGAAGAGACGTAGTTATTAATACAAGTCTTTCTTTTCATTTTTTTATATGAATATTAAGCAGTGGTTAAGCAAAAATACAAGCATAATTCACAAATTAAGAGACATTGGTATAAAATAAATGCAGAGCACAAAGCAGACGCATTACTGTTTATGTCAACATTCTTTCAACCTACTTCTTGCTCACTATGCACATTCAGTAAGGAATATAAATAGATCAGTCAGCGATACGTACTCATTGTTCTGCATCTATAATTAGGGATTACAGTAAAGAATAATTCGCAAACTGATAAGATCTTAGTTTGACATGTTCTTAGTGATCCATCACACGTGAAGATCAAGCAAAGAAAAAGAGATGTTCACAAATGACAATTGGTGCAGAGTATGAGTTATTGTTTTATGCCAGCAGACTTTCAATCAACTTCCAATTGCAACAATGTCAGAACTGAAAATTTGAGCTACTTAGACTGACAGAAATCATGTTAAACAGTGCCAAAGCTAATTCAGATCGGTCGATAAACATTGGATCCATTGGTTAGAAACTTGCCAGCACAAAGATGCTCCAGAAGTAAATGCTCAGAAAACAACCATAGTCCACATGTACCAAAGATTAAAGAACCAAGCAGTAAATAAAGGGACTAGAACGTGTGCAAGCCAGCAAATAGGAGAACAAGCGACTACAAAGTACATAAACGATGAACAAATTAGATTCTTTATATATATAATTGCTCCTCTTGGAGACTCTGAGCAATCAAAGGGAAACTAACTTCAGTTTCTGGAGATGCGGGGGGGAGGGGGGATGGTTAAGAAACACACCAGATCACCCATTAGAAAGTTGTTTGATGGGAGATAGTTCAACCAGATTATCTCCCAAAAAGGCTGAGGAATCTACCCTAGTGTCATTCTTATGTTAAAATAATGCTCAGCTCATGTTACTCGGATTCTTTATCTTACCTCAAGTCCTATGTTTGATCCTCGATTTCTACACCGGTATTCGTTTTGAACCATAAACATGGAAAAAGATTCGTAAAATAGATGAGGCTGACACTCGGACACGAACCTTTGTCTAATGAGTTACCAAACCCAAGTAACATAGTGCTCCATAATGCAGGCTCATGAAACCCTTGTACAAGAAAAGAGATATTTGGACTATGGAGTTATCCAAAAAAAAAAAAATTAGGAGATAAGGGAAAATGTCATCTTTAGGAAACAACATATTTTATGCCAAAAGTTATTCACCTTGAAAATGATGAAATCCTCTAGCAATGAAAAGATTTCCCTACACGTTCTGTCACTCTTAAGGCCTAAGGGGATTAATCAGGAAAAATCCAAAGAGGATATTAAAAGGGTCATATCCATTGTTGAGTTATTGGAAACACAACTTATTAAGGGAAACCTGTCTGCAAACCAAGGGAAGACAACCTCCATCATACGATCCTTTCCTCGTTAAATCTTTGCTTATGGATGAGCAGGTAAACTACAGGACAGCGTTAAGTTGTGTCCTAGGTCTCAACATTAAGTTAACCTTTGGAATTGACACTTTACATTGATAGACTTCAGGTTAAGCAAAAGCTGGAAGACAAAAAGAAAATGGCTGACATTAAAGGCAGGTTTACATAACAGAATATTTCAAAGATAGTCTCTATATACGTCTTAAAAGTATCTTAGTTAGATCTACAGAGAAGCTGTAAAATAAGTGACAATATCAAATATCATAGTAAGAATGGGTGACGGAGCCAAAAAAACATCTATATAGTGTTATACGCAACAGAAATTCTGCTTAACAGCAATCTAGACCCTATCTTTTAACTTCATTGAAGCTCATATAATATTCAATACTATTTGAAGAGCTTCGTCCCACAAATAAATGTAAAACAAAAACATCTCTTGAAGGTCAACAATGACTGGTTATATACTTAAAACTTAAAAGACTACCATATTGTAAGAACAGCAAATACCAAATCAAGGTTTCACAATATTGTAGACATCAAATGTGAATCAGAAGCAACATTTACCATTTCTGAACCAGAACATGAATATATGTATAGATCTACAGTGAGACATAATTACAGATAAGCAGAATAACACAGTAGATCAGAGTACAACGAATCAATCTTTATATTCTCAGATCAAAGGCCACTATAACGTCAAAGGTTCCTCCCTCACAATGATAACAAGGGGCATGAATATTAGATTGAACAAATTCTCAATTCACACAAGATCCAAAAGAAGGAAAAAAAAGGAAAGATTCAAATTGAGGATTCTTGACATCAATCTTGGTGTTTACGTAACCAACTGCTAAATCCAAAGCAAGATTAAAAACTACAAAATACAAAAAGTTAACTTATAACAGTTTTATGTTACTCCGACACCTTCATTTACCTCAAAAATCACGTGTCGTGTCGTGTCGTGTCATGTCGTGTCCGACTCGACACTTCACTTGGATACTTCATTTTATACTAAGAACTTGACTTTTTTCTACAAAAGCCGAGTCGGATACTTGGACACCCGTATCCGAGTAGACATTTAATCCGTGTCTGAGTAATATAGGTTTTACTAATTAAAGGCAAATCATTTCTAGGCTTCATTAGCTCCTTTTGATCATTAAAATGCCCATGCCCCATGGTAAAAGAAAATAGCATCACATGTATAAGGAACAAACCATGCTAAGATCCACAATTCAGATCTATTAATAAATATCAACACAGCAAGAGAAAAGAAATAATATATCATGACAGAGATATACCAGCTGAGTTACAGTTTTTTGTGAGTATCACCACCAAAGCTGCAGCAAGAAGTATGCCTGAGAGAGAAGAAAGTTAGAATGCTAATCAATAGAAATTCCAAGTAGGGTTTATATGAGATTGTATCCTGAGAAATATAATAATAATAATAAAACAAATTTGGAAAATTTGTCAGGCTTGAGTAATATAGATTTTTAAGGAAATTAATCCGGACGGATTAGTTTCCTTTGCAATAAAATATCCAAGAAATTACAGTCATAACCGCCCCCAACACATTACAAAATTGATTAAAATCTAATGTAAAATATACAAAATGATCAACAAAAAAAAGTTATTATATTGCACTGCGTAACTCCGTTAAAGGTCATATGCTTGAGCTATAAAGTAGGCTCCATGCTAATAATGGGAGGCAATGAAAGAATGAAAGGAAAAGAGAAGGGGAGTTTAACAAAATATACATAAAGAAAGACTCTACCTAGTAGGTTAAAAATCTCATAAAGTAGTCATAGAACATTTATCAGTATTTTGGCGTAAAGTCTTGAATTTTCAATGTTCCCTCCTATAGTTTTAATTTCGAATTTGACAAGATTTTCGGTTGATCTGGAGTTTTGTTTCGTATTGGTGGTGGTGACATATGTCACGCAGAGATGATAGCACAATACTGTAGAACATGAACTGGGGAAAGTCTTGCTACAAAATTTTATGTAGAATACTTTAGAAGAGCACAATACAACTCGACCCCTAAAATCCCTAATAGTTTTAACTATATTAGACATTACTGCATGTACAACTAACTGTTCCTTATCTCATCAAGAAATATGGTGCCTACCCTACTGCCGGTGAACCTATCACAGGTTGCCAATCAGAGTGGATCCTATCAAGTGAGGAGGTAGGATACAATTGAAGAGGGTAAACCCTCTCTATGCGTTAATGAAGACTTGAACTCGGGATCTAGAGAGACCCAATTGAGAAGCCAACCACTAGACCAGGTCAAAACAGTAAAACAACTCATCATCCAACCATCTGACGAAGATGTTGACATGCAAACACGATTATTTAACTTAATCAAAAACTTGAGCTTTTAGAGATTAATAAAAATGTTTTGCTATTCTTCTCTTTCCATAGAAGAAAGAAATGGCCATGTTTAGTAATGTAAAACCCAAGAAGGATGTAGACCAACCACGAAACTTGTTGTCCAAAATTTTGGATGATGAACCTTTTCTTGATGCCATAGACTAATACCATCAGATAAGAACATCTCTGCTCAAATCCTTTACGGCATCCATTTACAGAATAGCCAGACCACAACAAAATGAAGGCCTAAGAGTCTATAAAAAGTAAGCTAGATATACAAGAACCCTTTTCATAAAATCGCGCAAGAAAATCCTCCAAAAGATGGTAATAGTCTAGGTATTTGACATAAATCCAGATATATATACAAACATTGCAGAGAAAATAAGCAACACAATACTATAATCACCATTGATTGACTCATGACTGCATTTGGGATAGTGATCGCCTTGGTTAGGTATTGTAAAATTTATAGGAAAGAAAATCGAACCACTACCAAGAATGATGTTAACTATATTACCATCTCAGCCATCGATATGTTGCAATTACCTTTTTTATAACTCTGGACAAGTAAAGAAGCATCAGCCTGGCGAATTTCCATCCAAATTTTCCTGCAAATATATCTTTTTATATAAACAGCACACCTAAAACATTGCACATAAAAAATTAACAGCATTGGACACTTAAGCCAATATCATTATCATCACATATGAGTATCGAAAAAACCTCACCAAAACAAAGAGTGTTTCTAAACTCAGAAAGCTCAGACGAAGATTCAAAAAATTCATGGTGCCTTTCGAGTAGCCAAACTTATCCTTGTAATTCATTCTGCAAGGCCTAAAATCCATCAATCAGCTGCAGTGTTAATGGAAAATATATATATATATATATATATATATATATATATATATATATATATAAGAATTTCTGCCCAACAATACAGTCTTAACTCTTAATAGGGACAAAAAAAAACCCTATGGACTACGTGGTCAGAACTATGCCTCGAAAGGGAAAATTCCAGAGAAGAATGACAAGAAAAGAAAATGGAAGAAACTATAGAAGAAAGAAACAAAGAAATAAAAGTGAAATAGGCAGCTTCAGCCCCTTGAATTGGTTAGAAAAACTTCAAGTTCGACATATACTAAAGAATTAATCAGCTACAGCAATATCATGCATTGATTCAAGCAAAAGTACATAATGAGCAATAGAACCCCCACCAAATAGCTCCCTAATTGAAGGTCACAATTCATTGCTATACAGTTTTATAAAATTATGCTAGTGTATGTTTTCAATCCAGACCATCATATCCAAAAGGGAACTAGCTTCCACGCCCGAAGGGTAGGTTGTGTCTCAAATAACAATTACTCTTAAATTATGCAGAGGAAACTGAACCATTATTTGTATCATATCTCACCTCACCTATAAGATCCAGAAAACTGAGTCACAACAACACCAAATCAATCTATATAAAGCATTGGTCATTATATTTATTTTCCGTTGAATAGAACAAATAAAACCTCTACTAGTCTACTTATTTGGAATGTCAATGATATGTCCTTCATTTTCACAATAAATACAACGAGTGAACTGAAATTTTGTATCAAAACTGATCTTAAAACTCCATCAGACAAACAAGCACAAGTTGTTTATAAGGAAATAGCAAAGAAATAAATTGAAATCCAAAGTCCAAATCAATGTAACAATTTCGCCTCAAACAAATTGGGTTTTGCTAAATCCTTCCATAAATACTCCTAGTACCGCCCTAAGTATCATGGACAAACAACAAAAGAAGCTCATAAAGAGCTGAATTAGTCATCATCACATTCATTTTACACCACCAAATTGATTCAGAGACAAAGTAAATTCCACATCTTCTGCATTCATATATAAACATCAAATAGCAATGTTTCACTGTGAATTAAAGTCAAGTAACATGAAGAAAAGCCACTCATTATTTCTCCAATTCAAGAAATCCCAGAAAACACTCTAACATCATCTTTCAACAATGTTTCCAAATCCTCCAAAAACCGCATCTTTAGAATACCATTCTTTATATAGCTAAAACCCATCATCACATATATCATCAAAAATTATTTGCAGAAACAAAAAAACAACCCCAGAAATCGCACAAAATCAAACCCATGTCGAAAGTAGATAACTTTACAAACTCGAGTAATGATACATGAAGATGCATAAAAATGCTAATTCTATCAAACCCAAAAAAGGCAATAAATAAAATAAAAAGGAGGAATTATTACCGTCGCTATTGAGTTCCGGCGTATTTGTGCCGGAAATAGCTCGATTTGGCAACAATAACGGAAGAGTGGATGGTGAATACCCACCTCTGCCATTGCCATACTAGCTCTTTCAATGTTCTTTTGATCTATTTTTCTTGTTAATTCTCTCTATTTTCACAAGAAAATGGACTATTTCATATTTTATTTTGTACGTTTTTTAACTAGAAATCATCCTTTACCAAGGAGTTTATTACATCAAAAGTCAAAACGTAATGGGTGGACCGATTCACAATAATTTATATAAACTAAGGCTCCATTTGGTAGAGACTAGAGCGTAAAACGTTTTCCTGGACAATTGTTTTCCTCTATTTTCAATTTTACATTATTTGGTTTGCAAAGAGTGTAAAACCATTTTCCTATGAGTAAAATTGTTCTTCCAATGATGGAAAACCATTTTCCATTCAAAATGAAGAGAAAACGGTTTTCCTTCATTTTCCTTATTTCTCTTATACACTCCTCTCACTACTCCCTTACTTTACTTTTCATTTTCCTTTCGTTTCATCATTTTTCTTACAAGAAACCAAACAACGGAAAACTAATTTTGGAATTGTGTTTTCCATTATAAATTGTTTTCCATGAAAATTATTTTACACTTAAAATGTTTTACGCCCAACCAAATGGAGCTTAAGTGTATTACACAAATATTGATTATATTAGAAAAAACCAACTGTATGATACGAAAACTGACTATACCAAAAAATTCACTATATCATACAAATTGAGTATATAAAAGTGATTATATCATACAAAAACTGACTACATCAAACGACAACTGACTATATAAAATGAAGACTGACTGTATCAAACGACAGTACTGAATATATAAAATGAAAACTGACTATAATGGTTTCCGATGCACGTGTCAATAACTTATGTGAGCCCGGTCCATTCAAGTTTTTTTTTTGTTATTATATAGCTACCCTTCATAAGAAAAATAAAATAAATTATCCATATACGATAAATTGTTTATACAAAACTACTTATTTAACAATTCTAATTTAATTTACTCTAAAAGATACTAATGTTACTAATATAAGTTTGAAGCTCTCAAGATTTTTTTGTGTACAAGTTTTAGTTAGTATATATCAATACGAACGAGATTATAGACAAACATGCTTGGCTCATTTATCGAATGAACTTTAGATTATGTTGAGTACATTTTTTTTATAACAAACATGCTTGTCAAGCGTCAACTAGAATGTATTGCCAATAGATTTTAAATTGAAATTCGCTTAGACTTGTATGTGATTATTGTGATCAAACTATTTTTCGATGTAGGTATGTACTCCTATAAGCTCATGAAAACTTTAATAGATTCGTTACTAAATATTAAGCCCACTTAGGCTATGTTCAGTTCACCTTATTTTTGCTTATTTCAGATCAGATCAGATCAGATCAGATCAGAAAAAATAAGTTCAGATCAGAAAAAATAAGTTCAGATCAGATCAGATCAGTTCATATCAGATCAGATAAATTCAGATTATGCTTATATTTAAAAACTTATTATTATTGTTATTATTATCATGATTATTATGATTATTAGTATTACTAATGCTATTATTGTTATTGTTATTATTATTATTATTATTATTATTATTATTATTATTATTATTATTATTATTATTATTATACAATTACTATTACTATTAATATTAATATTAATATTACTATTTACTAGTACATTTGTTCAAAAAGATTATTACTATTGTTGTTGTTGTACTTATTAATTATTAATATTGGTAAATGTCATTGCTATTATTATAAATGTCATTGATGTCACTATTTGATGCTATTTGTGTTCAAGAATAAGAATGTTCTTTTGGCATTTGTACGTGTTCTTTTTTTATATCTTATCTAATTAATAATTTTGATATGTGATGTTCTTTTTTATGTTGTACATGTAACGAACATGACAATAGTATATGATGTTTATTTTTTAAAACAATTTTGGTAGAATAATATAAATTATATATTATTAGTTTATATAAAACATGCATGAGTAGCATGGGATAACCTAATGGTGTTGTCATCACGTTCAAAATTTTTCCTACAAAGTATTTCAACTTATCTTTAAACAAAGTTTATATAGAACAAGACAACGATGTAAGAAGAATATTTAACCATTTTGTTCTAGATCATATGATTATATATATTTATAGGTTTATTTATAATAAAAATGAACAATTTATTGATATAACAAAGAACATGTTGTTAGTTAAATCCAAACATGTCATCATTATAAAAATAACATTTATCTTTTATTTTTAAAATGTGTTTTTTAATTAGATCTTGTATGCTCTTTCATGATGTTCTTTTTTTAATATAATTATATGTTCTTTTCATTAATACCTAAATTCTTATTATTAACGGACCTTGAACATGAACAATTTTTTTTCTTGACCATGAACAATATGTTTTTTTTACCTAAAATGTGTGTTCTTTTATGTTTAATTTTTTTTGGGCCCCTTTCGAAACCGTGGTAAGATTTAATTTCCTCTCGCCGCTCAGACAAGGGCCACTCACATAGAGACCCAACAAGCCCCAACCCCCCTCCCCCACCCACAACAATATTGAAATATATGCTTCCACCAAGATTTGAACCTTGGTCTCCCATGTGGGAGGTAAGAAGCCATAACATTGGACCCAAGAGTCCTTAGTCTTTAATTTTTAATTGTATGTTCATATACTAATGTGTTCTTTTTCAAAAAAAAAAAAACTAATTATGCTATAATAATAATAATAATAATAATAATATTATTATTATTATTATTATTATTATTATTATTATTATTGTTATTATTGTTATTGTTATTGTTATTATTATTATAATATTATTTATATTATTATTATTTTATATTATTATTATAGAATTATTATTATTAGGAAAATTTGTCAGAAACCACCTTTTAAAATCACCTTTTTTGTGAGAAACCACCTTTTAAATTTTTTTGGTTAAATAGCCACCTTTTTTACTTTTTTTTTTTGTTGAAAGCCACCTGTTGACGGAACTTGGGCATTGACTAACGTTTTCCGGCGTTGACCATCACGTGTATGGCACGTGACCCCTTCTTCCTTCCTTTTTTCCCCGATTTTTCCCCTAAACCCACCCTTTCCTTCATCTCTCTTTCTCTCTCTCCTCTCTTCGAAGCACATAACAATGGCGGCTCTGCAAAATCCAGTAGCATTACATTCCATAACAACAACGGCAGCAACATTATCAAATTCATCCACCGTAAAAGCTCCGAAGCCATTTTCTCTCTCATTTTCCTCTTCTACCGCTAGCTACTTTTAACCCGCAAAAGAATTCAAAGACGAATCCTAGAAAGAATAGCGCACCTTGAGGCTGAGCTTCAACTTTCATCTGACGACGCAGCCAATGACGCCACCACCAATTACACCACCGCTGAGCGTCTCTCCGCCGTATTGCGCGTCAATGGTGTTAAAGACTTCAGCTTCAAAGGTGTCCCTTCCGATTACTACGAGCATTCTCTTGAAGCTAGACGACACCTCCTCTCTGCTCCTTCTATTCATCATCTTTGTAAAAGCATTGTTTTGGTACGTTTTCTCCTTTCTTTTTTTATTAAAAACTGCTTCACTTTCTCAATTGATTTGGCCCCAATTATGCAATCACGATCATACAAATTATACTCTATACTTGATGCTTTAGCCAATCTCGCTGTTAATTTGACATAGGAAAATGGTACAAAAATCCAGTCAGTTTTAATTGAAGAAAGGAAGGGGGTGAATTCGTGATTCCTTGTTTTTCGTTTTATCAATCTAAACCACCAAGGTTGCCTTAATTTTGATGTTTTTTTCCTTGTGATGTTGTTGCATTTTTCCTGAGATTATTATTGGAGATATAGCTTTTCCTTTACACCTTCAAATTTTATGGCTGAATTTAATGGTTTGGTGGTGCTCTGGTGGAGTGGTGGGTTTTGAGGTGAATGGAAGAGAGTGAAGGGAAAATGGTTGAATGGAAGAGAGAGAGAGAGATGTGAAGGAAGGGGGTGGGTTTGGGGGGAAAATCGGGGGAAAAAAAGGAAGAAATAAGGTGTTATGACATCACGTGCCATGCACGTGATGGTCAACGCCGTAAAACGTTAGTCAATGCCCAAGTTCCGTCAACAGGTGGCTTTCAACAAAAAAAAAAAGTAAAAAAGGTGGCTATTTAACCAAAAAAATTTAAAAGGTGGTTTCTCACAAAAAAGTGATTTTAAAAGGTGGTTTCTGATAAATTTTCCTTATTATTATTATAATAATTATTATTATTATTGAAAGTTGTGCATAGTAATAAAATGATAGTAATAGTAATACTAGTAATGAAATACAAAGTAATAATAATATTAGTAATAATATGTTTTGTAAAAGATAAGTTCAGTTCAGATCAGATCAGATCAGAAAAAATAAGTTCAGATCAGATAAGTTCAGATAAGAAAATTTCAGGTGAACTAAACATAGCCTTAGTATCACTTATGTTTCCTTTCTTTGACATGAAGCTTAATTTTCCTCTTTGTTTCTAGACTTTGTGAAGTGAGCTTAACCTACCCGGTAAGGCCTAACTAAAGGTTTACTACCCCCTTTTTCACCCTCACAAATACTAACCTTGAGAATTTGTGAGTTCACACTATCTAGATGCTAGATCATATATCAGCATATCACCCATTTTAACCATATATTTTATGGACTACTTCCAATTTCCATTGAACATCTTGCTGCCTCAACTTTGGCCCCCTCAACGAGAAATCCCAGGTATGGCCATATATTGTCTTATTATTCCTAATCTTCGACTTTAGTCTCATATAGTATATTAATAACGAAGTTTGCTTCTTGCTAAACATTATTCAACTTGAGCCTATACTATAGCGCCAAAACTCAAAATAGCAACCCAACCTTCTAAACTATTTTTATTTTATTTTTTTTGACAACGAGAAAAAGTACAAAAAAATAAAACCTAGATAGTAACAAAAGGAAACACAGAAGTCCTACATCTCTGTGCAAGAGCATGAGCTGGTGCAACCTCGATCCTGCTTACCTTCATGATACTACAGCAATTGAAAGATGCGGCAAGTGAGCGAATGTCCATTACTGTCATACTGTGTGGTAGATGTCTATATGCTTAAGACGAGAGGCACGAAGGATTTGAATCAACTGCACTGAGTTCATATAAACCAAAATGCTAGCAATTGAAATGGACCGGGCCCAAGATAGAGCTAGTAAACTAACAAAAGATATAATTGTAAATGTTAAGGTAGGAATAAAGTAGTGTTAAGACTTTCGTGGAACAATTTTTTCATTACTTTCTCTATCAACGATTGAGTAATCAAATAATTTTCTTACAACGATTAGGAAGAAGTTCATGACTGATGGACGTATAATCTAGCAAACAAAATTCTAAAACTTTCCCCTATTTAATGCATAATAACCTTGATTACCCAACCATCTGTAGGAACAAAAACTGGTAACAAAATTGACACACTTAACTGACCACCGTGGCGTGAGAAGATCACTGCCCTAAAGTTGAATTTGCCCCGCAACAACACACGGACTCACAAAGAATCAACCTCCGGGGATACACGGTTTGCCGCCTTTCCGGTGTTGACGAAAAAAGCAGTTAAGAACGTTCTTGAATACTGCCCAGAATAATAGAGGAAGAAAGAGAGGAGAAGTAAAGGTGTTTCTGTGTGTTTCGAGAATACCAGAACACTGGTATTTATAGAGCCAAGAAACCCAGACGAAATCAGAACGTGGCTGAAATCGTGGGAAAAATGGTCACATCATGGGAAGAGTCATGGCCGAAAATCAGGAGAGTGATTAAGGGAGAAAACGGCATTAAAAGAGAGATTAAGGGAAAAAACGGTAACTTAAGACTGATTAAAAACGGTCAAAAAATGCCAACATAATTCTGACCCAAAACTATAGTTAAGTTAAGTTTATTCCCCAAAGCCCAAAGCCCATGGCCCGGTCCGGGCGGGCGGCGGCGGCGCGCGTGTGGCAATCACACATCACCACTTACCCACTAAAAGCCTCATTGCTACTCAACTCAAAGGGTAGAGGAAGAGTAATGGTTATAAACCTTACTCTTCCCTCATATTCTTTCAATGTGGGACAATAGGAAAAAATGACTCTTCATATTCTTTTGAAGCAAACTTAAAGTTTCTATTAAAAACTCCAACACCCCCTAGTTATTGCATGCAACATTTAATAATCTCGGATTGTAAAACTCTAAATTTATCTATGTAATTTGATCCTTTGTTCGCTAAAAAAACCTTAATTAATAAGGATAGCCAGTATTATTTATTCTAGTAAACCTTGAAGCAGGCCCGGTCCTTAGGGTAGTTTGGAGGAGCAGCCGCCTAGGGCCCAGCGCAAGAGGGGGCCCAAAATTAAAAAAGAAAATGTAATTTCAGAAAACAGTCGATCAATATACTTCAATTCTTCCGCAATATAGTCTCCAATTCTTCCGTAATTAATGACGGTTTATTTCCCAAACATCATTACTTCCATTAGTTATCCCTTTAGTTAATCATATCCTTGACTTTCAAAAAAAAATCATTTTCCAACAAATAATCAACTCTTTGAATTACTAGAAGAAGAAAAAAAGAAATCCAAAGAACTTTTCAGTTCTACAACTACAATGAAGAAAATTCAACAATGTAAAAGAAGTCCAATTCTTTGTATCTATAATTCATTTTTACCAGAATGTTGATTCAAGAGTTTGACTGAAGCGGGTCGGCGACTGGCCGGCCAAGAGTCGACGGCTGGACGGTGGCGAGCCGACGACAGTTATGCAATCTTCATTAATAATGAAAATATCTCTTGGCGACTTAGCCTGACTGATTTGGTGAGGTAATTTCCAGTTTTCTTGACTCTTATCTCCTTTATATCAGTATTAAAAATGGAGTAATGATAAAAAAAATTGTTGAGGGGAGAGCAATGATAATTAACTAGAGGTATAATTCATAGTTTAGTAATTTTTACTATTTTGTAATTTATTTTTTGCATAAGTCAAATACGAGAATGAAGTAAAGTTAAGTGACTCATATCTTTAGATGATGCACAAAATCACATAGCACAGTAGCACTAGCTTATATTTGGATTTTTTTTAGGGATATTATCTCAGATAACCCTGACTTATAGGCCTTTTTCCAATATAACCCTGACTTTGGCAGCCCTGTCTCCGATAACCCTGAACTTGGTTTTTGTCATTAAACTGGACGGAATTTGTAACGCTGTTAACTAGGTTTGGCTTTTGCTAAATTCATCTCTTTCTCTCTCTTGTTCTTCATCTCTTCTCTCTCTTGTTCTTCATCTCGTCATCAATTTTTCCCATATTGAAATAGTTATGGTGTCACCCCAAACCGGAGCCTCAAATTTTTTGGATCGTGGGTAAGTGATATTGAAGGAGCCTGATTATTGTTGTTGTGGTCGTCGTCCTAGTAATCAAAAGAGTAGGGAGGGTCATTAGAGATGTAGAATGAATCAGCTTTAACAACAAAAAAAAGGAAATCAACAAAATAAAAAAAAATATATATAGGAGGAAACCCCCCCTCCCACACCCACGGTCAACCGACCACCACCTCCCCTACTCCCCTCTTTGTTCCCTACCCTAACCTCCCCGACTTTGGCAAACCACCATTCATCATCTTCCACATTCATTTTTGTCTCCAGAAATCTGTCTATAGATGCACAGAAGAACTCAGCTTAGAATCACAAACTCAAACCACACAAAAAAAATCACAAAATTTCTTCCCCTCTCACGGCACCACCGAGCCACCACCACTGTGCGCACCACCTTTTGCGCAACAACCACCACCCTTTCATCGACGGAACCACGTCAGTCCCTCGCCGGCGACCCACGCCGTACCTGCAGCCCGTCGCTGCTCTAATTCACAAAATTTCTTGAATTTGATTTTGTGGATTTTTCTTTTGTTTTGTTACGTTTTAGATTAAAGTTTTGATTTGGAGAATTGATTGAGGAAAAAAAAGAGAATGATGGGCTTCAGAAGAGATGAAGAACAAGAGAGAGAAATAGATGAATTTAGCAAAAGTCAAACAAAATTAGAGAGTACTTAATGCCATCTCTAATTCCGTCCAATTTAATGACAAAAACCAAGTTCATGGTTATCGGAGACAGGGTTGTCAAAGTCGGGGTTATATTGGAAAAAGGCCTATATGTCAGGGTTACCTGAGATAATATCCCTTTTTTTTATTTTACATAAAGGAAACACTATGATGACATAATTGATGTTTAAATTACTTAAATATAACTAAGAACTTTGTTTTTGATAGCCTAAATATAACCAAGACCTTATTTTAGTGTAAAATATAATATAACTGGATTATTTTGTTACAATTATAAACTTAATATACGTAGAGACCAAAATTTCTAGTCACAAGAAAGGTTGAATGGTTTTGCAACTTTATCAATGAAAAAAAATATGTTGGAATTTTTTTTTTACATCATAATAATTTGCATTAATGGAAAACATTATGTTGATGCGATTATAAACGATTTTGCCATTCATAATGCTCAACGGAACCTTTTTTTAATGATTTAGCGAGACGCAGTACGGCCATGGTTTAAGGGCCCCTATTCTCATACCTCGTCTAGGTCCCATCATATGTCAAGAACGGGGCTGCCTTGAAGATTTGTTCAAATCAAGAGATGGGCCATGGCCAGTACGATTATACGAGACATATGGCTTCAATTGTGACACTGTCTAACTGTATAAAAGCATTCCTATGTATTCTTTCTTTGTTTTTTGTTTTTGTTTTTGTTTTTTTTTTTTTGGAAGGAAGTTTATTCTTCTACTTAATTGCCTCAGAAGAAGCTAAATTCAGTAATAATGTAATATGCACTAAACTTTATAAATTATAATAGCATGTGCAGGAAGCCAGGAACACTAATTAACTTGTAGTATTAGATGCATTGTTTTTCTTGATCATAAGTTCAAGTTTTTCTATATATATGTCAATTCTGAAGTCTAAAACTAATGTATTTCATCCTTTAAAAAACATAATTGTAATGTGTGCCTTGATTTCTTGAAGAAGTAGGAGAGAGATTCGAAGATGTTGGAGCTAAACAGTGCGTTGCACGCACGACAGTGCGCCAGGCGCACGGGGATGATGGTTATTTGTTCTTCTATTTGTTCTTCCTTCACGCCCGAGGGGCGTGTTGAAGGCCCGTGCGGGTGATTCAGCCCGAGCGCTGGAAGCCCGATCTTTGCAAACTGTTTCCTGAGGCAGAAGCTTACGAATTCTCTACCCCGGGCGGGTGCAGGTAAGGGTGGGCACAGGTCCAGGACCGGACCGGAACCGGTTGGACCAGGCGACCGGAATCTTGATATTTTTTGGACCGGGACCGGAATTTTTCTGGTCCGGTCCGGTCCGGTTTTGGACCGGTTGGACCGAAATCTGCATTTTTTTGAAAAAAAATTATTTTTTATTTAGATTTATACATTTTTATAAATTTGATACATTAAAATTTAATAATTCTAACAACAATAATCTTAAAGTTAATAAAGAGTATGTTTTTAACTTTCTAACCTTTAAACTATTTTTTAACTAGAAATACAAAAATTCCGGTTCATCGGTCTGGACCGGACCGGTGGACCGGAATCCTGATTTTCGGCGGACCGGGGACCGGACCGGACCAAATTCCGGTCCTACCCTACCCTTTGCACACCCCTAGGCGCAGGTGTAGCCCGGGCGGGCTCTCTGTCCCGGGTGGGCGGATTCTTGCTCGGGCGGGCTATTTGGCCCTGTTTACGTTTTTGCGCGATTTAATCCGGATTTTTTCGAATTTACTTGGTTTGTATTGGGTTATTTTGTAAACTTTAGGAAGCCATATATAATGCATCCTAAAGTCATTTGAGAACCCTAAGATTCAAATTAGCTACAAAATAGAATTCTCTTTATCCTCCTCACTCTCTTCTTCTCCATTGTAATTCCTCCATTAGAGAGGCTAAGGAAAAACTCTAAGGTTCTTGCTTGTGGATGTAGGTCAAGGTTGACCGAACCACGTTAACTCTTTGTCTCTCTTTATTGCTTTTACTTCTCATTTAAAGTTTTGAACTTTGCATTTATTGTTGGATTTGAAGTTAACTAGCAAACTCTAGGTCAGTAGGTCCTACAAATTGCATTTATTGCTAACAATAACAAACTAATATATTTCAAAGATTACAAAAATGACCTTGCTGATGATTATTGCTATAGTGCTTAATGCATATCTTTGGGTTCTTTATATTCTTGATATTGCTCTTTAGTTTTGTAATTGTCGTCTTTTTTGATCGACAATTTCAGCATAAAATGGTAAGAAGATGCCGAAACGCTATAATGTAAGAACTACAAGCATCAAGGAATAGTTAATGATTCCAACAAAATAATCCTTTTATTGTTATCTATTCTAGACTACACCATTTTAAACCTAGGTTTGAAGTATATACCACTTTTCGAGACCATGCCCCTCACTGTATTCAATATCGTTGTGCCTTCATGCCTAAGATTTCTTGATTCTATCATACCAAAGTGTGTGTTTTGTGTTGTTTTTTTCCCACCTAGAAGTAGTACATCAAAATGGCCTATGGCAAAGCACATATTATCATATTATGCAGGATCATGTTAAACCGTATAATCATGTTTGCTTCGTGCATGTTCCGTGCCATTTTTTTCATGTTAGATTGTGCCGTGCTCGACTGCTTGAGGTCGGCAAACCATTGCTATCATTTGATATTGTTAATCCAAGCAAGTGATACGATCCTTATCCTAATAAGCCATATGGTTTGACAATGGCATAAAGTAAGAAAGAACCCCATCCAAGGAACTCTGCAGTCTGCACCAAGCAAACAAATCTAATCTCAATGCCTTATCCAAAAACATATTGTTGTGGCCTGAAATTCACCTTGCAAATGGTTGAGGTTTTGGCCGGTTTAAAAGCTATCAACTTATAGTCTAATATTTGGGTTATGGATGAAAATGATTCAATTATCAGTGTCAAGCATTTATGTTTTTTTATGCAGGTGTTAATAAAAACAAAGCTATCTTGAGATGACTTGAAGAAAATGAAACAAGATATCCCCCTCTATGTAAGTGTGAGATGAAAAAGAAAGGTCCAAGCTTAATTGGTTACGCCTAGGTGATGGGAATGGTATGTTTTTTCACAAACTAATGTGTTAAAGATAATCATTGGGGGATGGTGGAACCTGGTTTTTGGTTGAAGTTTGTGGATTGGAATTCAAATTGAGTGGAGGCCATATATACCATTAATTATGAAAAAACTTATGACTTGAGTTAATTTGTGTTGAGATCTATTATCCACCAAAACTTCTTGTCACACTCACACCCATTACTCTCAATGGATTGAAATCTCATACCTTCCTCCCTCTTTGAGAAATGTTTTGCATGAACCAAACAATAGGAGATAAAAAAAGTAATGGATTCTCAATCAATACCCAGCTCCATTAAACATGAGCAAAAAAAAAAGGTTCATCCTCGCTCTTCCCTTTTTTTTTCCTCTCCTTCACATCATTTTCACATACCATTTCCAATTCACTTCTTAACCATACACAAATAGAAAAATGTTCATCACTCACTCTCATCTTTTTTTTCCTTACTTTTTGGAAAATTGAACATGTTAGAAAAATATGTGAAAATGGATCTTTAGTTGTAGATAGAGATGATCAAATGGCGGGCCAGGTCAACTCTTCAAAAAATTGCCACTAGTCAGGCCAGGCCATATTTTAGGCCAAATTTTGTGCCCAAAGGTCGATTTTTGGTCCAAAATCGGGCCTGTCCAAAATTTGAACTAAAAAATCATTTTTAGGTTGCCCAAAATCCATCCGAAACCCAAAAAATCTACCCAAGTCCGGGCATTTTTCAGACCCACTTTGATCAGCTCTATTTGTAGATAATGAAAATTTTTGAATTTTGGTACTTTTATGATTGTTTTTTGAAAAATATTTTTTGAGATATATAAGTTTCAAAAACTGAAGTTTAATTTTTTTGGCTTTCCCAATCTTCAAAACGCAATGTTTTGAAGGACGGACATGTTTTTTTTTTCTTTTTCCTTTTTTCTTTTTTTTTTCTTTTACTTCTGACGCCTGTCAAACATGAAACACAAACAATTAAGATATCTGAACGTTCGTGGTTTTGTTCATGGATTAACTATTATTTGGTTAAGGATTCTCTAAGGTTCTCATTCTCATATTTATACTATTCAATCCCAAATCTCTGAACCAAATTGGATTAACTTGAAAAGACTGCATAATAGGAGGGCAAAATGATGTTAGTGGACTAAATAAAGTTTAAAAATCTATTCAGTTTAGTGCAAAATAGTCAATTTGGAATGGATATTAAAAAAAAAATAGCTTGAATTGAATCTAGACGCAAATGTCAAAAGTCAAAAATAAAGTATACATAAATTATAATATGCTCTATTTTTGAACTGATGAAAGTTCATATTGGTAGGAAAAACTTTGTGAACACATTCTTACTACCTCTATGTGATGATATTTAAATGCTTCAGCCTTTTCCATTATTAGTTTTCAGGAAGTTGTTCTTGCAGTCATTTTATGTTATCATCTAAAATTTTAGTGGGAAAAAAGGAAAAGAAATGTAAATTAAACTTTTAAACTGATCGGACTAGATTTAGACTCAAATTTTCAAGTCTATAGAATTTTTTACCGTAATTGAACTTGACAAAGTTCAATGATACGCTTAAAAGGGTTTATACCGTAATTGAACTTGACAAAGTTCAATGATACGCTTAAAAGGGTTTATACCGTAATTGAACTTGACAAAGTTCAATGATACGCTTAAAAGGGTTTGATGCATACCCATTAACCAAGTATTAAGCATATTTGGTATTCATGATCGAGTTTCTTTAAACTCCATTTTATATTTATTGTTATTATACTCCATATGATACTAGGAATTCAAGTTAGGATTTCTATGTTGAAAGTGACAACTTGGCGGATATCAATATTTTAAAAAGAATTTGTTCACGTTTATGAACACTCAGATGATTGTTACTTATGATGAGAAAGTGTTGAAAATTGTTCAATCAATCACAAAAGCAAAAGCAAATAATGATGTATATTGTTATCATATGGAGAATATCTTTCTCGCTTTAGATAATTCATAATTTTAGTTTTTAAGGAAACTATTACCTATATTAACTAAACACTCATCATATCTCTATAACACTATTACGTAAAATGATTCATTACCTATCTTTTGCCTCCTTTATTTCATGGAACCGTGATAATCAGAGCATGTACATATAAATTTATTTATAGTGAAAACAAATTAAGATAAATTTATCTAAGTTTCAATATGTTATACAAATAAAAAAAATCATATTAGTTCAACTAAATCAAATTTCTTTGAATATAACACAAAATAAACGACAAATTTTGTGGGGAAGGAGATTCCTTGTTTGCTAAAGAAGGATTCCAAACCTAATCATGGACCATCCACATTTCCATATCACAAGAGAAAAACAATAAGAAGATTATTCTTAATAAAAACAAAGATAAAATTTATATAGAAGATCTGGATGTACTGCAAATACCGTATTTAGTGACATCCAAAGTTTCATGTTCTTTCTCAAGTCGCTTATTAAAAAGGCTCTAAATGACCAAATAATCAAAATGAGAGGGTTCCTAATAAACAAATGAGCATTAAAAAAACCTTAAATGTACCATATGCACGGTATACTCGGGTGTAGTACACTGTGTAGGAACGAAGATGTGATGAATAAAGATAATCCAGGTAGACAGTAAGAGATAGGGTGTTGATAGACCTTAAGGTGAGTTCCAAACTGTGATCAAAGTTGTGGTGAGAATGAATCCTGATCTTTTAGTAGCTGCCTACATGGCATGATAATATTAGGTGTACAGAACTTCTCTTGTCCAAGTAATTGTCCGACTCAGCAAATCTGTCAACACCAACTTTGTATATTTCACTTTCATGTGTGTTTAAAGTCATAAATACATAAATTCATCAACAGTTCTTTTCCATGAGGAAAGCAACAGATTTCAAAAGGCAAGTCAGGTCAGCATCATAAATCACACATATTTACAAAAGCTATGCTCTTTTCTCAACATAAAAATAAAAATAAAAATGAAAAAGTGTGACCCACTTTTTTACACTTTCAGAACTAACTGTATCTTAACAGTTATTTCCACTGAATACTTGTGACTGTCTGCAGAAGTAGCCATGAACACAACCTTTCAAAATCATAACAGTTTCGGGTCAATGTAATCATTAAGTTTATCTTTCCAAAAGTAAGTCACATTCAAAAAGTTGATAGAATAGATTTACATTACAGACATTGATAACTATGAAATCTTAGAACATAACAATGAAATTGTCTACAGTAATTTTGGTTGAACAGAAGCAAAATTGCATTAACGTGTACATGTAAGCTAGGATGCTAACTCACATCTCAGAGTTTGGGTGAAAAAATCCGATCTGAGAGGCAATTTTTGATATTTTTGCGTATATGAATAGGGACAATTTAGGATTTTCCTACCAAAATAAGTGACTGTTTGGTAGAAAACCGTGAAATTTAATAATTTTTCTCGTCTTTGAGATGAGGTTATCATGAATCACATTGTAGCCTCGCCACAAACTGCAGACAGAGGGATTTCCACTTGACGATAGCTGTTATAGTTGCTCCGGCTGAATTTTAGGATATGGGATCTACTTCAGGCATCCTGCAACACTTGAAAGATATACTATAAGCTCAATTAGCATGTAATAACAACTATGACCACCCATATGGTATACTTCTCACCATCTTTGACATCTTCCTCACTATGTGATCTTCAAGAGTTCAATGTAATGTCAAATCCATGTCAAAAAGAGCCTACAGGAAACAACAGATAGAAATATGTAAATAGAGAGATGATGGTACTGTTATATTTATATCAGGACGGTGCTAGATTATTACTGGTGTAGGATTGCATCTATCTTCATCACTACAAGTGTGAAGCCTAGTTCGATTATGTGAAGGGTAAATTAAGCCGGTTTTTCAAGAAATTTTAGGTTATTATGGTAACTAAAGAGTTAAGAACGTCTGCTCAAGTAAATAATCTGGAAACATAAAAAAATCCTAAGATTTAAACTTACATAAGTTATGGTATAAGTCGTATAACTGACTTGGAACTCAAAAACCACGATCCTTTTAAGAAATCGTTGTACTAGTACAAAACATAGCTAAAAAGACATATATTGTCGAAAAAGGGAAAAGGATGTACCGAAATCCATATTTATCCACCTGTAAAATTCCATAATTTCATCGTAACCAAAAGTTTAGTATTCTAGTCTTAAAAAGGAAGTTAAACTACCTAATGCAGTTTCACTCTTCTACTGTAGAAATACAAGTAAATTTGCAATTATTGTGTTTCCTCTTCTACTAAAAAATTCATACAATTAACCAATTTAGTCCAACTATAAACTTTCCTAGCAACCTGCAGTATGACTGACAAAAAACCTTAAACAACACCACGTGGTATTCACAAGTGAGAAACTGTGAACATGCAGTATACGGCATGGGTAGTAACCTGCTTACCAACAAAGGACAATGCTTTTGCTATTCCAAAGGGTCCAAGAGACACACTAAAGGGGAAAAGAAAAGAAAAAGTATTGCATCTTTCATACTCTTAAGTCTTAAGGCCTTAACTATGCTCATCTATGTGGTCCTCGTATAATCAAATAGTTCCATATGGCCACAGCAGCAAAGTTGTGGGACCTTATGAACACCAATGGTTGTGGCTCCCACTTAAAGCGTAGCCAGCCACAAGATAAAGCAACAACTTTCTTCGGCCACTAACTAGTCGCCACCTGTCACGCGCTGGATTCTCCCCACCCCACTTGAGTCCTTGCATAACACTTACTACTTACTTCCTCCTTTTCCCAGCTAAACTCACTTGCTCAGAAATCACAACAGGAAGAACACACTTGCAGAAAGAGAAGAGAGAGAAAAAGAGAAAAGAGAGAGATGATGAAAGAGGAAGTATCAGGAGGTGATACCAATAGTTGGGCACGTGTTTGTGACACGTGCCGTGCAGCACCGTGCACAGTGTACTGCAGAGCAGATTCAGCTTTCTTATGCACCAGCTGCGATGCACGAATCCACGCCGCCAATCAGGTGGCGTCGAGGCACGAGAGAGTTTGGGTGTGTGAAGCATGTGAACGCGCCCCAGCAGCCTTCCTGTGTAAGGCTGATGCAGCATCACTCTGTGCTACCTGTGATGCTGAAATTCACTCAGCTAACCCATTGGCTCGCCGCCACCAACGGGTTCCAATCATGCCCGTTGCAGGCTGTGTTTACGGTCCCCAAGGTGGGAGGATGTCTCAGGACAGGTTCCTGACCCTGCCAGAGGGAGATGATCACACCACTGATCATGAAGGGGATGAAGATGAAGCTGCTTCGTGGTTGCTACTTAACCCAGTTAAGAACAGCAACAACCAAAATACAAATGGGTTTTTGACTGGAGGAGGAGAGGTTGATGAGTACTTGGACCTCTTAGAGTACAATTCAGGTGCAGATAATCAGTTCTGTGAGCAGTATAACCAGCAGCAGGAACTCAAGGTCCCTGAGAAGAATTGTGGAGGTGACAGTGTTGTACCAGTTCAGTGTAGGGAAGCAAAAGATCACCAAATACAATATCAAAACTTCTTGTTTGGGATGGAGTGTGAAACCAAATCTGGTTACACTTACAACACATCAATTAGTCAGAGTGTAAGTCATCTATTCTCTTCTTAAATAGAAACCTTAAAGCTACTTTTTTTCAAATATTTATATAATCTTATGTTTATGTCAACCTTAAAGGTTATCTATAAAATATAATTTACAGGAATAAAATAAATTAGGGTTAACCATCATGAATTACACAAAAGGGAAATGATGATAAACAAGTGATCTAAAAGGGACTCAAATAGACCATCAACAGAACAGCTACTGTACCTCATTTTCTTTTCCTTCATTCATGGCTCACATAAGTTTTATGTTTGATCCTTGTAGTTCTACTTCTTCCTAGGAAATTTTCGAATATGCTTCAAAAATCTTGCATGTTAAAGTTCTAGCTGTTCAATCCTGCACAATCTTAGAACGTATAAGACATTCCCATGATTCATGAACAATTCTTATAACGAAGTTTAAGTTATAGTTTTCTATTTTTAATCATCTAATTTGAGGATGATGTGCAGCTGAAAGACATAAAAAAAGATAGATCTAACAAAAGATTTTCCTTGGCAGAAAGAGTAGCAAATTTTAGTTACCCCATATGGATGTTTAAATATTATTCTATTTCTGAATTTAGCCAAACTCTTGCTTAAGAGTTGCTTTGTATTTCTTACATGAGATCATACAATACTGTTTCTCACTACTCAGAAACATGACCAAGATTTTTTATTTCTTATCAACAGGTTTCAGTTTCCTCCATGGATGTGGGTGTTGTACCAGAATCCGCCATGAGTGATATCTCTATGTCACATCCAAGGCCACCCAAAGGTACAATCGACCTATTTTCTAGCCCTCCAATGCAAGTGCCAACTCAACTATCACCATTAGACAGAGAGGCTAGGGTCATGAGATACAGAGAAAAGAAGAAGAACAGAAAATTTGAGAAGACAATCCGTTATGCTTCAAGAAAGGCCTATGCAGAGACAAGACCTCGGATTAAAGGTCGTTTTGCTAAGAGAACAGATGTGGAAGCAGAGATGGACCAGATGTTTACCAACTCATTAATGGTAGACAGTGGTTATGGCATTGTCCCATCCTTTTAAATCTAGGTGATGTTAATAATGAAGTTGGTTGTGCTGCCATTAAAACTTCATATTTTTTCTCAGTGTTGACCTATATGTTTCTTAGTTACTGATGAATTTCTATCTTGAAATTCTAATGTCTTTTTTTTGTGTAAATTGTACAAAAACAAGTATATATGACATGCTTTCTTAATCAAACCAGTCTCTGAAAAGGGAATCACAGAATGGCTCACAAGTTAAGCATTAATAGCTAGACCGTGCTAAAATACATTAGAGGACTCATTCAAGGCAATTTGCTAAAAGATATGAGTCTTGCAGTATTTCCTTTTAAATTGGGGCAATTAAAGATGCAACACGGAAGAGGACGTTGTAGTCATCGTAGAGGTAAGGATGTCTGTATTCCCCACCCCACCCACCCCCCCAACACACACACACACACACACACACACACACACACAAAAAAACAAAAACAAAAAAACCCGAACAAGGCAAGCGCCTCTTCAAAGGCATATTGCTTAGTTGATTTATGTTCAAAGAATTAACAAGCAGCACCACATAAGTCCCTTACATTTTCCTTTTGAGAACTCAAAGAAAACTTAGCTAAGATTTTAGCAAACTTCAGACCATGGTAAAAAACTGGCCTTCAGTTAAGGACCCCTGCAATGGATCAAATAAAACATTAATATATTTATATGGTTGTTTCTTCCTGCTTCAAGATATTAGTGCCCAAGAGCCGACGATGTCACAGAACAAGTGTGAAAACAAGAGCAAAAAATTGCAGAAAACATATATTACCCCCTACAGCAATAGATTCGCTTCAAGAGCAACGAATCAGTTAAGAAACTTCGCCACTGAATTCCTAAGACCAATCAATATCAGTGATCAGGATAGTTACAAGGCAGATGAGAAAAAATCTATCCAGAGGAACAAAGAATTACAACTTAGTGGAGATAAGGTATAAAGCTGAACATCTAGTGGTAATCAGAAGAACATTTGACTTGCTTTTTCTGGAGAAATTGGCTTTTAAACACGACATGCCCTCTGCATCAGAAATACCTAAAATCACTTCAGAGTACTACTTAGATCTTAGTCCTCTAGTTAAGGAAAAATTATTGGATTCATCCTCTTTATATAACAGTAATGAAAAAAATGCATGTATTTCTAAGCCAAACAGAAGCCATCTAAATTTAGCAGGGACAGCTAAGACTACCAAATGAACCATTGACTGCTGTAACAATCTAATATTACTCAGAAGACGACAAGCTGCATGTATGATGACGCAATATGCTCAAACCTTTTCTTTTTTGATTAAAAAGAAAGATGCTATTCAACTCTTCAGCCTGTTAACAGCGAAGGGTTGAGTGCATATTCTCCGATTCTCACAATCAATTAAACCCATGTATTTGTCAGACATTACGGCTTTAGCATTCAAACCTACCCAAATGTCAGACTTTGTGACTTGTGCATTCAGGCTCCCGTATTCAGAAGGAAAAAACTTTGTCTACGTAGTACCACTACCCACCATTAATAAAAGACTTGTTGAGGGTTGTGGTAATGGAATCCAACTCAACATAATAATTATTTTTTTAATGCTCTATTAGTAGTGGGTTGTCTACCCGGTGGGTAGGTGTAGCAATGTCCTCTGGCCTTTGGACTTGGCTTTTGCTAGTGGTAAACAAGATAAGGAACCATCAATTACAGCTAGTGACAGGAGTGGAAAAGAGAAGGAACTTTATACCAAACCAAAGTTTTTGTTAGCTAGATGGAATAATATCTACAAAAGGGGAAAAAGAAGAAAAAAAAGCAGCAGCCAAAACTGATGATGCGCCATAGTAGCATATGTAAACAACTGTTTTTAAAGCTGGACATCCAATTACTACATTGATTGATTCTACACAAAATCTCACTCCCCCAAATTTACATAAAAGTGTTGGCCTGAGTAAGACCTGTCTACAAAAGTGTATAGTAGCACTCTAACTTGAAGAGGACCTCAACAATTAACTATGGAAATCCATAAGAACCGCCTTGTACCAGAAGGATCTTGTTTAACTACTACCTTATGTGATTTTGGGAAGTTCATATTCTCTACCCACTAAATACATTTCTAACCTATTTCTTGGCCATTAGAGAAGCACACCATTTCTGACAGAGGAATAGAGGATAGCCACAAATTTCAATCTACCTATAAGCATGATAAAAACAAAACTGGCCAAGACACAAATACAGCACAAGACACATATACAGCACTCAAACGCTTTAATCTCGGGGAACTCACATCTAACCTTCTCAATGCCCAATAAAGCACAAATGGCTCTAGTCGGTCACTCTTCTTAATGCCAAGCGAACCACATACGGCTAAGTCACTCTTCACCAACATAGCATACAATGTCATTCCATCCCCCTAGTGCCTCCCAGCCTCTCGCCTAGGGTAGGCAAAGGGGTTAAATGTACACGGCCCTGCTCCTCCAGTTGAGGCGAGCCAAAGGTCGTCATTAACATAATAGTGATTAATCTATTCTTCTAAGATCCATACCTGCCAAAAACCTTAAACTAGCAGTTCACCACAAAATCAACTCTTCATTTTTGCCGACATTGTCTATTTAAATTAGCATTAACATGACATAGATTAAAAGTTGATGAAGTGTTGAAATCAGAAGACAACGAGACATCAACCGCGAAACATACATGATCTCAACACCCTTTAGTAACCTGATCATATCTTCCTCCTTGCTTTTCGAGTTTAAGATGAAATCTAAGCACATAATTCCAACATTAAGTGAGATTATTCCATAATAGCAACTTACTAGATTATGTTAATATTCTCTTCATTCTTCTCTTACCAGAAATTTACCAAATTTATTTCCTGTTCTCCATTATATCACCAATCTTATAATTAAATCTCAATTAAAGGTAATTGCTGCCATCAAATTAAATATAAAGCCCTAACGATATAGTAAAAACATTATACTATATCTTTCAAAAAAAAAAAAAAAAAAAACATTATACTATAAATAATGCCAAAACCCTAGATAATCCCATGGTAATATACTAATATATATCATTTTCCAAAATTCACCCAATTCCAGTCAAAATTCCAATCTTTGTAAATTGTTCATACAACGACAAAATCAGGTAAAATCCAATTTCTACTAAAAAGTAAAAACAATTGAAGAACATAATGACCAACTTAATCAACGGAAACATTGACCTTTTGGGGAGCGAATTCATAGATTTCTTTGATGCAATTTCCATCAGCAAGTAGCTTCAGAATTTACGCGTCATCCGATCTAAATTTGGGAAATTCTTATTTTGTCAAAAGAAAAAAATTTCTTGGAGAGATTTTTATGATTTTATAAAACTATTCTTTATTTAGTTTGTCTACCTGTACATTGAATTTATTAGGGATTTCTACCGTTTTTTTGATCGAATAAACCCGAACCGAACCGAATAGCCGGCGGCCCCGAATAAAACCCGAATCGAAGTGAATGAAAACTGTGAGAGAAACTAACCGAATCGAATAAACCCGAATCAAGTCAATAAACTTGAACCGAATGAACCGAATTGAATTTGTCACAACCGAATTTTCATTAATTCAGTCCAAAAGGACAGAGCCGAATCGTTTTTTTAATTTCTTATGCTACTACAAATTGATTCATTGACACGAATTTATAATATGTCGCAGTTTCACAAGTCACACCAATCAGCTATTCTTCATCTAGAATTTATTGAATTAATTTAAATTATACAAATTACAATTGATTCGATAAAGCCCCTCTTAGAAATTACAACGAACAATAAAGAAGGATTTGCAGAAGTGTCAAATCTTGTATTCTTATCGAGACTCGTTCTTTTTCCATTTTAGAATCATATTTAATCCAATTTGATAATGTGTTTGTCAGTTTGGGATTTGTATTATAGATATTGTATGAATTCAACTGAATGAATTAACATATAAGCATTTCATATGTTTAGAACATGCATCAAAATTGTTGATCAGAATTGGACAGCCATGTGCAAATACAATGGAACACATTTTTTTGGTTTCACTCAAAAACTGAGACGAGCATTGTTGATAAATAGAGGTGAAATTAAATGACCATAATTGGCATCCTAGAATCAGCATCTCCATTAAATTCATATTAACATACTTTGTCATATAAAAAGTTAAAAGTAGACAAGATAAATATTTTATTTATTCGTTTATTTATATTTATTTGCAGGAGTAAAAACTAAAATGAAATCTCTTGGAAATGAACACTTACATGTTGTTATGATCCACTATTATTATTCGAATTCGGTCGATCAGCCAAATTGGTAATAAACAAAAAAAACATTGACACTTTGGTAACCAGAAATAATACATTGCAACTTTGGTAAAAAAAATTCAAAGCGGAATATGTAAACCACGATTTTGGCCGGAAGAAGCAAGACATTGTTTATAGTGGCTTTCTCCTCATCGGTCAGCTTGCTGGGTAGCCTTGTATGCCGGCGGCAGCACAAAAAAGAAAAGCACATGAACAGCTGGTATTGCTATCAACAGTTCTACCAGTACCAGGAAAAAAAATAAGAATGGTAAGAGAACCAGGGTAATAAGTTAATAACAAAGAAGCTGTTGCTAAGAAAATTCTCCTTTAAGATGTGTCGATAAAATTATAAATCTTCACTTTGGAACAATAGCTCAGAATAACGGTAGGACCTGGCGTGAACCGGAGCCAATTCATGAGATACAAAGAGAAAGCAGAGTGTAGGCAACCATCTGTCATCTATGAGCTTATCATATTGGTTGTGTATAAGTCAAAAGATCAGCATATACAACGAGTCTTGAGGAGTTTTTCATGCAACCTGTACAAGCCATAGACCACTTAGAAACACAACACATACCTTGCAAAAAGAAGAAAAAGGAGCATAACTACACATCTATAGACCTGGTCATTGGTCGGGTTGGTCCAATAGTGGGTGACCTAGTTTATATGACAAACTACGGCCGCCATGCAGACTGGGGATTGCAGATCATTAACGGACAGGCCAATAGAGGAGTAAGAATATAGGAGAAACGAGAAAGGAGGGATAGAAATAAGCATGTGTAGATTTTGAACTATACATTAATATTTCTGACCATATGTTTTTATTATTAAGTTACTGGCCCACAATTCTAGTTCTATAGTGACTCATTCCAATAAAAAGTGAAGAACTAAACATCGCCCTTGAATCTCCAACTACCGCACCTACTTTCCTCACCCTCACCTCTCCTAACTCTTCTCTCTCTCCACTATCTCTCTCTCTCCCCCTCTTCAAAGTAATCGGCAATTTTTTTATTGTACCAGAAAATAGCCAGACACATGAAAAGTACGTCTCAACCATGAACTAAACATGCTAATTACATCCAGACTATGGACTATGGTCCATACGTATTTAGAGTAAGTCTAGACCATGGCCCAGACGTAATTTTCATACGTCAAACTATGTCTAGGCCATGGTACAGACGTAATTCTCATACGCCCGGACCATGGTCAAGACATGTTTGTTATACGTCTGAATTATTCCGAGAAAATGAACTTACTAAACATGGGCTCTTTTTCGGGATGGTGGGACATTGTTGCGGCAAGCAGACGTGGCTCTTTTCCGGCAGCGGCACTAGGTGGTAATGGGAGGCAATGATGGTGATGGCAGGTGGATGTGGTGTTAGTCATGGTGGTGTGGTGTTTGTGGTCTAGGTTGCACGGAGACAGATACAGGTACTGGTACGGGGATGGAAAATGGCAGGATTTTGAAATTTTAGGAATGAGATACGTATCGGGCACGGGTACAAGTACATGACCTAAAAGAAGTACCCATGCTACATAGTTTGTGTTAAAGCCATGTGGTGGTAGATGAGAGAGAGACAGAGTGAGAAGCTAGAGAGAGGGAGGTGGGGGTAAGTTGGAAAGAATATGGTAAAGTAGCGCAACGCCTGGTAAAAGCAGGCCGACGTTTAACAACACTTGAAATACCCTTTGATCGAAAATCTCCACCTATTGACCTACTTTAGACAATAATACCCTTACCTAATAAAAACTTCTACCCATTAACGACCTCCAACAATAACTTTTGTAGTTTGATCCTACTCTTATATCCATTGAGCTCCATGCCGATTAACCAAGCCTACACATCTACATCTATGTTTTGCATACAATCACTACATGGATCCCAACTTCAGCAGCGTCCGGTTATGTCACAGTATCTGAAGGATAAATGTTGAAGAATCAACTAAAATCTAAGCACTCATACAAAGTGTTATTTGAAGTGTATTAGGGGCTTACCAGATAGTCATCCATATAGTTTATTTGAAGATGAAAGATCCTGCTCCGATAGAATTTATTTAAGCCCAAAACAATGGATGATGGCAAGTGAATGCATATCCAAAAGCAGCCAAAACTGTGCATTTAGCCTGAAACCTTCTCGTAAGGAGGCCCTCTTAATCCCTGAACTTTCATCATACACATATACTTAAGGGGTGGTTCAGTACCAGCTTTAGTGCAGAGATCCACTACAGCAGGTGCGTGTCCGTAGTAATTGCGGTCTTCATGGAAAAGTACTAGAGGGTCTTGAGGTCGACGATACCACACTATCTTAGGTGGCACCAAATCATCTACACCTGCCTTCTCCCAGAAATGGTTCCCTCGGAAATTTTGATACTTGAATACTCCACAGAGTCGGGCCTTATGGCCTGATGGTCCCACATGAACTTCTGAACAATATTTGCAAACCTTTGCTGGATAGACTAACAAGAGCTTCTCCACACCTTGTCTAAGTGCTTCCCATGCCCTTAATGTTCTGTTTCCTATGGTTCTTAAGTCATTTGTTGACAAGGAATCAGGTCCACTCAAAGCAAGGCCTTCTATTGAGTCCGCCATACAGTTAGAAGATTGAAGATCCAGATCATGTGGAGAAGCTCCTGCCTGACTGCACAATTCAACAACAGCAGGAATACGATCAAAATCAAATCTTTGTTGGTGTTTAATTACATCTTGGACCATGTCATCAAGATGAAATGTCTCCACAGGAACCAGTATATCATTTAGGCTAGCCCTGATCCACTTATGAACCTGATTCTTGTTGCAACGTCTGTGACCAAAACACGTACGAATTAGGTGACCTGCCTCACCAACATGTACTTCCGGACAGAACCTGAAATAAGTTGCATCTATTAGAAGCGGAAAAGACAAAGCAACTTCAAAACTCAGACAAGAAGATGAATATTATCTTTAAGAAAGAATGTTATAACTTGTGTCTTAACTACTTTTCACTATGACTTCTGCTACTTCTTTACCACTTTCCAAGAATATTAAAGAAGTAAGGTTTTAAGATGAAGTCATTTTCTTGGACAGCACAACTGGTAATATGCGAAAACAGATACCCAATGAGTGCCTTTTCCTGGTGTGTGTATTCTATCTTAGTGGTGAGAAGTCCAGAGCCATATCATGGTGCATTGTGAGCTGCAGTTTTTATGGAATAGGTAGTTTTCTATCATTCATATCTGTTGGGAGTGTTCATGATTTCCTAAGGAGCAACTACTGGTGCATTGATTTAATTTTAGAAAGCATAAGAGAAAAACACAATGCTTAGCTGCTTGTATGGCTATATCTTGTGGTATTGCGAATCAGCAGTGATGGTCGAACTTAGAGCATCTAATCAGGAGTGCGCGCGGGAAAAACAATTTATTCTGTTTGTTTAAAGCTTATTTCTACAACTAATTTCTCTTTATTCCATGAATCTCTAGCTTGTTTTTCTTCAATATAATATTTCATACAACCTATGTCAGTTTCTCCCTCTTTTAATGGGTAAGTGGTTCAGTCTCTCAAGATTCCCTCTTTTTGTTCCTTGAAGAGTATACGTTTCCACTAGTCCCTTCCCGTTGACCAATTCAAACATATTCAACTTTTTAACATTCACTTCCCTCAAATTATATAGCAAACCATGCCTGAAACTCAACATAAATACAGGCAAATGAATCAATAACGTAAATAAATTAAACCTACTTGCATGCTACAACTGGCAATATTTTGAGTAGTGCAGAAACGCCATGGATGACAGTAGATCGAGCTTGAAGAATTTCTTCTGCAACAGGAATCATGGATCTAATTGGATATCCTCTAGCTCTCTTCTCTATCCTCTGCTTTATCATCGGCCTCAGCTTATCCCAGTCCACCTTTTTATGGCTAGCGTACCATCTTGTTCCCAATTTATCTATCTCTATATTGGCGAGCAATGCTCCATTCAAAATTTTATACCAATTACTCTGCCTAATCAATGCCATGTCTTGGAAAAGGTTGCTCCAGGATTTTTATTATTTTCAGACAAATAATAGGCAATGGAAATTTGTAGTATCTCCGCTAATGAATCGTAAAGAGAGAGCAAGTTTCTCGATCGTGCGACTATAGATCTGTGAATAAGTCCAAACCTGGGGCAGACATCTAATAAACATACAAAAAAGAACCATATTTACTACAGCATATGAACTTAAGAACAATTTAACAATAACAACGGGAGGTTTTAACTTGCTGATGATCATATCTTAAATCATGGCCATCGCTACCAGCCAACAAAAATCTGTAAGAAAATTGTTATTCACAAAAATGTATACATTGTACTCCTATATAAGCGCATACTCAGTGCCCAATAATTAAAACATGGATTAAGATTGGGTTGATGAAAGCAAAGAGAGTTAATTGCTAAACTCTATTGAGATCATGACTTCACAATTGATGAAAGCAACAGGAGTTAATTAATACATTTGAAAGTTCACAAATTACTATAATAGATTAAACTAGTCACTATATTTAGAAAGGTGGTCCGTCCTCTTCTTAATATTGGGGCTTGGGCTAATTTCACAATCAACCAAAGTAAAAGGAGCCGATTCGCCAGTTTTGCGGAAAATTCTTGAACATAAATTGCTAGAAGATTGGGCTGTTTCCCCAATCCCTTGACATATTTGATCTAGATATATCATTCGTCATTTCCTATATAGTTTACTTTGATGATAAACGATAAGAATCATTGAATCAATCACATAATTATGATAAGCTTGAACAAAAAATTGCAATGAAATACACAACTTAATCAAATGAACATCACAAAAATCAACCAATTCGATTCTTCAATAACTAGCATAGGAGCATTAATGTTGATATTAAACTAAACCCTAGTATCATACTTTGAATTTTAGTTCTCAAATTTCCACTCATTATCAATATAATCAACAACTAACCAAATTACAGACAACTAAACCTAAACTAATAATTGAACAATATAAGAAGTAACTAAAATATAGGCGAATTTGCAAAGGAAGGAAAATATAAAATAAAAGGAAGTACCTGGTGCTGCAGAAATTGAAGGAAGGAGATGAACAAATTTTTCCTAGAGAGAGAAAGCGCGAGTAGAGCGAGTGAGCGACAGAGATTCAGACAAAATTGAGCCCGAGTCCATTAAGAGCCCATGATAACCCTTTGAGAACCCAGTAAACCCAAAAAGCGTGAAAAAAAAAAAGTTAATGATGCACCCTTATTTATTTTGAAAAAAAAATTAAATGTTAAATACTTAATTTGACGTTTAATTTATACTAATATATTAAAAGGTGTTCCTCAATAAGGAACTGTAACATGTGGCGCTATCCCTTAGAGTTTTAACTTCATGTACTTCATGTACAATAAAAAAAATTTAGATTATGCTTGGTATAAGATTTGATCCCCGACCTCGCACTATGCCTTAATGTCTTAACCACTAAACCAAGTAATATTTGGTGTTATAATTTCAATATAAAATACTAACAAATGAAATATATAAGTACCCGGGGCATAGCCCGGACCTAAAAACTACTTAACTTTTTTAATTTTGCGAATCTACTATGTACATCTAGTGATGGAAATGGATCGGGTGCGGGACGGATGGAGCTTCACCCGCATCCATCCGCTCCATCCGCATTCATCCATCACCCGCATCCATTTATCGGTCATCCACCGGGTTAACGGGTGCGTCGGGTGGTTAGTGGGTGTTTGGGCTCAATTGATCAGCCGCCCAACAAAGATCATAAAAGCCTCTTAAAGCATAAAATCGGGCAACAGTGGGTCCCACTCTAAAGGTTGACCTAATCACCAGCATTTGGGAAATCCCTAAAAGGATGAAATGACCATTGCCGGAAAAGGTAGCATGCCCATTGCTACCAAAAAGGCCCATCTGGATAATGTTTCCTGTCTGGGAAATCCCCAACACTATAAAAACCAACTGTCTCATCAATGAACAGGTATTCAATTCTCACCTAACAAACTAGAGCATCTCTCTCTAGACCTTACTTCTCTCTCTACCTCAATCACATCTGACTTGAGCGTCGGAGGGGCGATCCCGGAAACACCCCGGGGTAGTCTAACCTTGTTTTGCAGGATTCAGGCGTACGGAACATCGGAGCTCAGGCGAACGCTCTTGGGGCCCACATCGAATCACTCAACTCATTACAATCCTTAATTTCTTAGTAGAAACAGTTTGGCGCCGTCTGTGGGGATAGTACAAGAAGTTACTTCGCCACCACTCAGCAAGATTCACCTTGTTGCTACTCAGCCAAATCCCTCTCATAGTCACTTAGCAATGGCCCCAGCCAAGAGCACACGTACCAGGCAGCCCTCGGCACAGGGTCAGAGGTCCGAAAGAGACCCCTCCCCATCTCAACAAAGGAGGTCCGAGCGACCCAAAACACCAACCGTTCAAACTCTCGATCATGAAGAGGAAGAACAGTCCATTGAGAATGGACAACAACCGTCGAATCAGCTACAGCATGCTGACCCCCAGCCCATCTCTACTACGGACATAAATCTGATAGCCGCTCAGCTCCAACAGACCCTGCAGCAGAGCTTAATGGACATGATAGCCAACTTGCAACAGGGACGCCCTCTTCAGCCCCCTAAAGAACAGGCCTTGGTCCCTTCCCTTCGGGCGGAGAACCAGGGTCAGCCTAGCCGGCAGCGTTCAGGGGCAAGGGAGCATAGTCAGCACGGTCGGCAACGATCTAAACAGGGGGAGCAAGAGCGACACGGATCCAAGGGGAGATCCGCCAGGCGAGGTGAGGAGAGTCACATATCCAAATCACCTCGAGTCCACGACGGGCACAAGCACAACGATGCCCGACATTTCCTCAACGAGAAGCGCCTCAGCAAAGGGTATGACGCGAGGCATATCCTCGATAAAAAGGCAGCTCAGAAAGAGGGACATGGCGATTCTGCCCAATCTAAATCTGTCCGAATTAACAGTGGGGCGCTCAAGTTCATGGTCCCTTTCAGTCAGGCCATACTTGAAGCACCCAGCCCGGGAAAAATTAAGACTCCCGCCATCGAACCATTGTAATCCCCCATAATTTTAAAGGATTTTATAAATATATTTTATCATTTATATATTTATATTTTAGTTGAAATGATTTTATTATTTAAAGAAGGTTGACTATTTTAAAAGTCAAATGAAATTATTTTAAGAATTTAAGAAAGTTGAAAATATTTTAATTAGGCATGCTTTGAAAAGGTTTGAAATACGAATTTGATTTGGAAAAGAAGTCTAAGTGGACTTGAGGAGCCCAAATTCTAAGTAGATTATAGTCTAAGAGGAGTTATATTGATGCTAGGAGTTCTAATTTATCAATCCTAATCGTCATCAAATTTTATTCAAACTCAATCTACTTTTCCTAAGTCCAAAAGAAAACCCTACTTATAAATACCTTAAGCCCAATTATTTTTACCACACAAAGATTATTTTCTCTCTCCTCTCTCAAAACTCACGGCACACTATTCTCTTTCCCTCCCTTCACTCGTTTTTTCTCTCACCCGAATCTGATTGTCCAGATTTCTCATAGTTCCGTTTATTTTTAGCCAAAAATTCCTTCTGAGAAATTGTAGATCTCGAAAAGTTATTGAACTTAGGCTCAAGAATCACTCGATTCCGATTATTATTCTATCAGTTATGGCCTCTGCAAGTTTCGCAATTTTGCTGCCATATTTCACTCGCGATTTCGGTATATCACTCTTTTTCTCCCTTTTTCTTTTGATTCTTTTCCTCGTTTTCTTATATATTGATTTCATATATATTGATCTAATATTTCAAAGTATTATTTTGTTAAATTATTGTTTAAAGATTGTATCTTTAATTATGCCAGATTATATGTTTCATATTATTAAGCAAAAAAAAAAATCAGATTTAATATTTTATGTTCAAGGAGAGATTTAAATATTAAAGTCTTGATTTTTGAGGTTTTAAAAGCCTATTTTAGTAGCACCATATTTTAGGGTTTGAAATATTTAATCTTTGGTGTCAAAAGAATTTTAGAAAAGGTTTTGACACGTTTTTAAGTGAAGTTTTATTGCTGTAAATTTATTGGTATATTGATATACCAATGTTTTGTATTTTGTTAGGCGGAGATTATTCCCTAGGCAACTTTTAGAGTAGAAAAGTGGCCTCTCAATTTGTCTACACAAGGTACGTACATACTTGTGTGATTATATGATTAGTATCATGATTTAAGGAGGAAAAAGTTGTAGTATCATCATCATGTATAGGAACTTTATAAGTTCATATATGATTTTTAGTATGATTGATTTCTACATGTTGTATGCCTGTGAGCAAGCATGTTAATTATTAGATTTATTATGAGTAAAGAATTATCATGTTTGTATGGATTTATTGATGCAAGCATGTTGGTTGGAAACTTTAATTTATTAATTCACATGGGGGAATTAATATATTTATTAGTGTTGGATCATGATTGATCATTGTTCCCTTTGAGTATTTCATTTGCTTTATAAGGGCCCGAGGGCCTTATCGGTAAGTTGATATTTTCTACCTATGAAAGGTAATTTGGTTGTTGGCTAGGTTCAACAAATAAGAAGGATTAAAATAAGAAGGAATTAGTCTTGGGTTGTAAGTTGTATGATCACTTATTTAATCCTAAGATAAAAAGGAGTTAAGTTGTGAATGTTTGATTATATGTTATCTGTATTGCTTGTGTGTCATAACAATAATTGGTAAATCATGTAAAGTGTAACGTGGATAGTAATAAACTTTAGACTGGTGCACGTCTGAAGTTGGACAATCAGGAGTTGGGGTACATGGTGAGCGTGCCATGGCTTTTTCCTGGGAATTGGATGGTTCACCGTTCCTATTTTTATTCAAAGGTTCCTCGATATCGCAGGTCGCTATGGAATACGGAGTCGCGCCCGTATTTCGTCTTCCTAGGTGAAGGCTGGTTTTTAGTTAGACAACTCGGTCCAATAACTATTCCATTAAAGTAATAAAAAGATGTTTAGAGTTTAGTTCAGTAAAAGTTGTCTGCAGAAATGTTATATTGTTATATTATTATTTATCCCTACATGTTATTTATTTAGTATCATGTTAGGAAAGTTTATGTATTATTATGTAGTACTCAGCTTTGCTGATTACGTGCTTTGTTTGTATGTGTTGATCATGGCTTTGCCTTATTGATCCTGTGATGACCCAATTTTGGTGAGCAGATTCTCTAGAGCATTGACATTTACAGGTTCGCAGATGTAGCATCATTGGGAATCTGGGAATGGAGAGCTTGTGTAATTTAGTTTATCATGTTTCCGCATTAGTAGGAACATATTTTAATAAGTTTGTTTGAGTAGACATTTATAGAGTAATTATTTTTGAAGTACTTAGTTATTTATTTACTTATGATAATAAAGTATAAAGTTTAGTTAGATGTTTTCCGCTGCAAAATTCTGAATAAGCCGATACGTTATCACACGGGCGATAATACTTGGGTAATTCTCTAAGTTTTATATTGAAAAGGTATTTATGAAAAGAGAGAATTATCGGGGTGTTACAAAGTGGTATCTGGGAGCTTTAGGTTATTTTCAAAACTTTTAGGCGCCTAATTAACTTACTAGTTATTTGAATAAACTCTTAGAATTGCTCCTACTTGTTCGTTTTGAAAAACTTATAGGAATATATTATTATATGTATATTTCAGAGGACCGAATTTTTTTTTTAGGGGTCCGATTTTTTTTATCATTGTCCGAAAATTTTATTTGCTCGAAATTTTTTGTGATAAATCGAAAATTTTAGGATTCCGAATTTGTTTTTTTTTTAAGAAAAAAAAATTTCGAATTGTTTTCCTCTTTCGGATTTTAGAAGTCTGAATTTTTTTTTTTATTTAGTCGAAATTTTTTTTAGTTCGACATTTAATTAATATTATTTTATAAGGATGCCTGTATTATTTTTCATGCCTTCAAAGTTTTTTATTGTTGCATTGTGAGAATGGGTAGTATAGGAAGGGCATATAGGATAGAAATATTATATGCCTGCATTGAATAGTTAGTTCAGCATGATTATTATTTTCTTCCCTGCTAACTATTCATGATTATTTTTTTTCTTCCCTGCAAACTGTTTGTATTTTTCTTGCCAGCTAAGTGTTATATTCTCGTGCCTATGATGTTAATGGCAATTTGTGTATTATTATTATTGGGAATGCGTACAGGGAGAGTACTAAGTATATCCATTGGAATAGGTTTAATTTATATGTTATAGATCCCTAACCATGTCTGTCAGGCAAGTTAATAGAATTGTCAGGCATGAAGCCCTCATAACCCAATTGTATTGAGTGATGATGAGAATGTTCGATGTCATGAGCCTGGAAGTGATAGCTACACTAGCTTAGAGAGCATTATGCGTTATGTGTTAAAAGTAGGCATCCCTGTTAGCGATATATGAAGTAATTCAAGAGTTTGATCGTACTAGAGCGCAAACCTGAAAGGACATCTACAACGTTACTTGGAGACCTTATCTGAGCGATGTTAGTGATTTAGAGATAGATGGATGAAAATGGACATCAACCCAAAATGATTCGAAGATCTACTAGATCTAGGAATTCAGGTTATTATTATTATTATTATAGTGAAGACTCTGGAGACTTTGAAGATGAAATGTTTACTCCATAAAAACATAAAGGAAATAAGGATAGGAATGATAATGTAACTCCATAAGAGTATTTATTTATGCTTTAAGATTAGTTGTTGGAAAGTAGTCAAGCTACAATGGTTTAAATTTCCTTCTTTAGCATCTTTATATTATTGAGGAATAAGTTGGTTATTTTGGATTGGAAAATATTCTTGTTATCGTTCGAGGAATAAAAGTTATTATTCAGTTATTTGAGTTGAGTGAGAATATATTTTAGTACGTGAAAAGGGGAAATATTTTATTTATTATGATTGGTTTCATTTGATCCTTATGTGATTATTTATGTGATTATTTATTCATGCGTGAATATATGATTGTTATGGTTCATAATGTGTGAACTTAGTGTTATAGTAACTTCATGAGAAATTATTTGTTGATGCGATCTTTATGGTCAAATCAAATGTTGTCTTCGTAGGAAATGGCAAGTAAGTGTGAATCGAAACCAAAGTAGAGTTACGTTAAATTTCAGTCGCGAAGTAGAGTGTCAAACAACAATGATGCCTTAGCTCCTGCTATTCGCCTATTGGCAGAGAAATTGACTCACGAAAGAACTGAGAGTCCCGATTCTGATGGGGACATGTTTGAGAGACTAGCTAAGATTAAAACGTTGTACTATAAGGGGCAAGCTGACCTTACCTTCTTAAAGAGTGGATTAGGGAGTTTGAAAAGATTTTCTGGCCGTGAACCCGTCCCGAAGGTATGAAAGTAGGTCAAGTTGTCTTGCATCCGAAAGATGAGGCGACTTATGGTGGAAAGAAAATGGAAATAGACTTAGTGTTGTGGAAGAGTTTAATTGGGAATCCTTTATTCTGCTTTAAGGGAAAAAATTTACCCTGCTTTTATGAGAAAGAAAAGGCTCAGGAGTTCATAGACCTTAGGATGGGGAGCATGACCATCTCTAAGTATTATAGCAAATCCATAGCATTGTCTAGGTTTTTAGGTAGTAGCCACTGAAGAGTTAAAGGCTCAGTGATTTGAGTAAGGTTTGATTGAGGAAATTCAATTGGGGTTAGTAGATTATGAAGAAATTGACTTGTCTATCGGTATTCCCTCTTTGGGGAGATCATAAGGTGTACCAAGCTGTTTAGAAATTTGCCTTTGAAGATAGGAGACTATGTTTTCCAATCTAACTTAATAGAATTCAATTTGGGAGACCTAGATGTGATTCTTGGGATGAATTGGTTAAGTCTTTACAAGGCCAATATCGACTGTGAGATTCAGAAGGTAGGTTTAAGAAACCCTTTGGGAAAATTGACCTCCTATAGACGCTTTGGGAAACCTAAGAAGTTTGGAGTTATCTCTGCTATGCAAGTAAGAAAGTTGATGAGAAAGGGGTGTGAGCTATTCTTCTGTAGTAGGATGTGAGTAAGGAAGTTGAAGTGAAGCTTGAGGATGTTCCAATTGTGAACGAGTTTATGGATGTGTTTCAAAGTGAGATTTCAAGTATGCCACCTACGAGAGCTGTTGAGTTCACCATAGACTTAGTTCCTGGAACTGCACCTATATCTAAGGCACCCTATAGAATGGCACCTCCTGAGATGAGTGAGCTGAAAATACAATTGCAAGAGCTATTGGATAAAGGTTATATTAGGCCTAGTGCATCACCTTGGGGAGCTCCTGTGTTGTTTGTGAAGAAAAAGGATGGAAGCATGAGGCTATGTATTGATTATAGGGAGTTTAATAATGTAACCATCAAGAACAAATATCCTTTGCCTAGAATAGATGACCTATTCGACCAGTTGAATGGAGCGAGTGTGTTCTCAAAGATTGACTTACGTTCAGGATATCATCAATTGAGGGTAGGCGATAAGGATGTACCTAAAGGCGCCTTTAGAACGCGTTATGGTCACTATGAGTTCACCTGTAATGCCATTTGGGTTAACCAATGCTCCCGCTATATTTATGGACTTAATGAATAAGATCTTTCATGAGTTTCTAGATAAGTTTGTGGTAGTTTTCATTGATGACATACTGATATATTCGAGGAATGAGGCTGAGCATGATAAGCACTTGAGGATCATTTTGGAGACATTGAGGAAAAACCAATTGTATGCCAAGTTCTCTAAGTGTGAGTTCCGTTTGGAGAAAGTAGTGTTTTTGGGTCACTATGTGTCTAAGGAAGGAGTCTCAGTAGATCCTGCTAAGATTCAAGTTGTGAGTGAGTGGCCAATTCCAAAGAGCGTGTCAGATATTAGAAGTTTCTTAGGTCTAGCTGGCTATTATAGGAGATTTGTGAGAGATTTCTCGAAGATAGCAAGACCTATGACCAATTTGATGAAAAAGGAGTCAAAATTTGAGTGGAGTGAAAAGTGTGAAGAAGCCTTTCAGATTTTGAAAGATCGTCTAACCTCTGCACCTGTTTTGACCCTGCTTGATGGGAATGAGGGATTTGAGGTATATAGTGATGCTTCGAAGAATGGTTTGGGATGTGTGCTGCAACAAAATGGGAAGGTGATTGCGTATGCGTCGCGTTAGTTGAAACCTTATGAGGCTAATTACCCTACCCATGACCTAGAGTTAGCTGTCATAGTGTTTGCATTGAAAATTTGGAGACATTACCTCTATGGAGCGACTTGTAAGATATTCACAGACCATAAAAGCTTGAAGTACATTTTCACTCAAAAAGACCTGAATATGAGGCAAAGAAGATGGCTGGAGTTGATTAAGGATTATGACCTAGACATCCAGTATCATGAGGAGAAAGCAAATGTGGTTGCTGATGCCTTCAGCAGAAAATCGAGTCATAGCTTGAGTACCTGGATAGTCCCTGAGGAGTTGTGTCGAGATATGCAAAGGCTGAGTCTATAACTCTTAAATCCTGGGGAAAGTGAGGCAAGACTTAGCGCTCTATCTTTGGGTTTGTCAGTTTTCGATGAGATCAAAGAGGGTCAAGTTGGGGATGAGCACCTAGATAAGATCAAGGAGAAAATTAGGCAAGGTAAGGAAGCTGACTTTAAGATTCATGATGATGGGAGTTTAAGGTTTAAAGGGAGGTGGTGTGTACCACAAAAATGTAATGACCTTAAGAGACGCCTTATGGATGAGGGGCATAATACTCCATATTCTGTGCACCCTGGGGGTGACAAGTTGTATAAGGACCTTAAGGGTATCTACTGGTGGCCAAATATGAAGCGAGAGGTAGCCGAGTATGTGTCTAAGTGCCTAACCTGTCAGAAAGTGAAGATAGATCATAAGAGACCCATGAGGAAGGTTCAATCCTTAGAGGTTCCTGGATGGAAGTGGGATTCTATTTCTATGGACTTTGTGACTGCCTTACCTAAAACGAGGAGTGGAAACAACACTATTTGGGTTATTGTGGATAGATTGACCAAATCCGCTGTGTTTATACCCATTAAGGAGACATGGAAAAAGAAGCAACTTGTTAAGACATACATTAGGCATGTGGTGAGACATGGAGTTCCAAAGGATATCATTTTTGACCGTGACTCTAGGTTTCTTTCGAAATTTTGGAAAAAGGTCTAATTAAATCTTGGGACAACATTGAAGATGAGTACAGCCTTTCACCCTGCGACTGATGGTCAGACTGAGAGGACTAACCAGACTATGGAGGATATGTTGAGAGCATGTGCTATTGACTTTCAAGGTAGTTGGGAGGACCAATTAGACCTGATTGAGTTTTCTTATAACAGTAGTTATCATGCGAGCATTAAGATTGCACCTTTTGAGGCATTATATGGACGGAAGTGTAGAAGCCCCATTTGTTGGAATGACTTTAGTGAAAATATAGTCTTGGGGACAGAATTTATTGAGGAAACTGTCAAGAATGTCAGACTAATTCAGGCTAGAATCCAAGCTGCGCAAGATAGGCAGAAGAGTTATGCTGATTTGAAACGACGCGAGGATGAGTTTGCTATAGGTGATAAGGTGTTCTTGAAAGTATCACCCACTAAGGGTGTCATGAGATTTGGGAAAAAGGGCAAGTTAAGTGCTAAGTATGTAGGCCCATATGAGATTTTAGAGCGAAGTGGGAAAGTAACCTATAGATTGGCATTGCCAATAAAGTTTGAGAAGATGCATGATGTGTTCCATATTTCCCAACTCGAACGCTATATCCCTGATGAGCGTCATGTCCTAGAGCCTGAACGGATTCAGATCGATAGTAGCCTCACATATGAGGAAAGACCTGTCAAGATTCTCGACAGGAAAGTGCGTAGTACACGTAATAAGGACGTCCACATCGTGAAAGTACTTTGATCTAACCACGAATCTGAAGAGGCAACGTGGGAAGCCGAAGATGAGATGAAAAAGAAGTATCCATACTTGTTCCTTGAGGTGAGTTACGAGGGCGTAACTCGTTTTCTTTAAGGGGGATAGAATGCGATAAATTTCGAGCTTTTTGTCTATTTTATGAGATTTTAATGCATATGTACGCCTAGTTGGGCAATTTGCACATGTTAGTGCTAAAGAAGTAGATTCTCCGCGTAAGAAAACGTGTTCATAAGTAACACAAGTGTTTTAAGTTAGCAAAAGTGTGCACAAGTAGCACGAATCTTTGTAAACTTTTGAAAAGAAGAGTTCAAGTTTTGAAAAATATATGAGATTTCGTGTCAAGTTTCGGGACGAAACTTCTTTTAAGGGGGGTAGACTGTAATCCCCCATAATTTTAAAGGATTTTATAAATATATTTTATCATTTATATATTTATATTTTAGTTGAAATGATTTTATTATTTAAAGAAGGTTGACTATTTTAAAAGTCAAATGAAATTATTTTAAGAATTTAAGAAAGTTGAAAATATTTTAATTAGGCATGCTTTGAAAAGGTTTGAAATACGAATTTGATTTGGAAAAGAAGTCTAAGTGGACTTGAGGAGCCCAAATTCTAAGTAGATTATAGTCTAAGAGGAGTTATATTGATGCTAGGAGTTCTAATTTATCAATCCTAATCGTCATCAAATTCTATTCAAACTCAATCTCCTTTTCCTAAGCCCAAAAGAAAACCCTACTTATAAATACCTTAAGCCCAATTATTTTTACCACACAAAGATTATTTTCTCTCTCCTCTCTCAAAACTCACGGCACACTATTCTCTTTCCCTCCCTTCACTCGTTTTTTCTCTCACCCGAATCTGATTGTCCAGATTTCTCATAGTTCCGTTTATTTTTAGCCAAAAATTCCTTCTGAGAAATTGTAGATCTCGAAAAGTTATTGAACTTAGGCTCAAGAATCACTCGATTCCGATTATTATTCTATTAGTTATGGCCTCTGCAAGTTTCGCAATTTTGCTGCCATATTTCACTCGCGATTTCGGTATATCACTCTTTTTCTCCCTTTTTCTTTTGATTCTTTTCCTCGTTTTCTTATATATTGATTTCATATATATTGATCTAATATTTCAAAGTATTATTTTGTTAAATTATTGTTTAAAGATTGTATCTTTAATTATGCCAGATTATATGTTTCATATTATTAAGCAAAAAAAAAAATTCAGATTTAATATTTTATGTTCAAGGAGAGATTTAAATATTAAAGTCTTGATTTTTGAGGTTTTAAAAGCCTATTTTAGTAGTACCATATTTTAGGGTTTGAAATATTTAATCTTTGGTGTCAAAAGAATTTTAGAAAAGGTTTTGACACGTTTTTAAGTGAAGTTTTATTGCTGTAAATTTATTGGTATATTGATATACCAATGTTTTGTATTTTGTTAGGCGGAGATTATTCCCTAGGCAACTTTCAGAGTAGAAAAGTGGCCTCTCAATTTGTCTACACAAGGTACGTACATACTTGTGTGATTATATGATTAGTATCATGATTTAAGGAGGAAAAAGTTGTAGTATCATCATCATGTATAGGAACTTTATAAGTTCATATATGATTTTTAGTATGATTGATTTCTACATGTTGTATGCCTGTGAGCAAGCATGTTAATTATTAGATTTATTATGAGTAAAAAATTATCATGTTTGTATGGATTTATTGATGCAAGCATGTTGGTTGGGAACTTTAATTTATTAATTCACATGGGGGAATTAATATATTTATTAGTGTTGGATCATGATTGATCATTGTTCCCTTTGAGTATTTCACTGCTTTATAAGGACCGAGGGCCTTATCTGGTAAGTTGATATTTTCTACCTATGAAAGGTAATTTGGTTGTTGGCTAGGTTCAACAAATAAGAAGGATTAAAATAAGAAGGAATTAGTCTTCTGTTGTAAGTTGTATGATCACTTATTTAATCCTAAGATAAAAAGGAGTTAAGTTGTGAATGTTTGATTATATGTTATCTGTATTGCTTGTGTGTCATAACAAGTAATAATTGGTAAATCATGTAAAGTGTAACGTGGATAGTAATAAACTTTAGACTGGTGCACGTCTGAAGTTGGACAATCAGGAGTTGGGGTACATGGTGAGCGTGCCATGGCTTTTTCTGGGAATTGGATTGATCACCGTTCCTATTTTTATTCAAAGGTTCCTCGATATCGCAGGTCGCTATGGAATACGGAGTCGCGCCCGTATTTCGTCTTCCTAGGTGAAGGCTGGTTTTTAGTTAGACAACTCGGTCCAATAACTATTCCATTAAAGTAATAAAAAGATGTTTAGAGTTTAGTTCAGTAAAAGTTGTCTGCAGAAATGTTATGTTGTTATATTATTATTTATCCCTACATGTTATTTATTTAGTATCATGTTAGGAAAGTTTATGTATTATTATGTAGTACTCAGCTTTGCTGATTACGTGCTTTGTTTGTATGTGTTGATCATGGCTTTGCCTTATTGATCCTGTGATGACCCAATTTTGGTGAGCAGATTCTCTAGAGCATTGACATTTACAGGTTCGCAGATGTAGCATCATTGGGAATCTGGGAATGAAGAGCTTGTGTAATTTAGTTTATTATGTTTCCGCATTAGTAGGAACATATTTTAATAAGTTTGTTTGAGTAGACATTTATAGAGTAATTATTTTTGAAGTACTTAGTTATTTATTTACTTATGATAATAAAGTATAAAGTTTAGTTAGATGTTTTCCGCTGCAAAATTCTGAATAAGCCGATACGTTATCACACGGGCGATAATACTTGCCCTGACCGCAGCCCTTAACGCGCTAAGGGCTGCGGTTAAAAACCGCAGCCCTTCCTAAATGCCAAGGGCAGGCGCGGTCGAAAACGCCCTTGGGCCTCCTGGGCTTTTTTCTTGTTGGGTAATTCTCTAAGTTTTATATTGAAAAGGTATTTCTGAAAAGAGAGAATTATCGGGGTGTTACAACCATTCGCGGGCCTAACCGACCCGGACGATCACATGGCTGCATACAAAGCCCAAATTAGCGTCCAGACTAGTTACGAGCCCACTTGGTGCCGTTTTTTTCCCACAACCCTGAAAGGGATGGCCCTGAATTGGTTCCAAGAGCTTCCCGCGGGGATCATCACCGACTTCTCGGTGCTCGAGGACCTATTCATTCACCAGTTCGTTGCTGGGAAGAAACAAAAGAAAACAAGTCTCCACCTGATGGGTGTCAAGCAGGAGAAGAATGAAAGTCTGGCCGACTACATAAAAAGATTCAATGAGGAATCATTGAAGATCTCGGATCTACAAGATGCGGTGGCGTTCGCCGCCCTGATGTCTGGACTGCAACCTGGTCGGCTGAGATGGTCCTTGGCAGAAAACGAAGTCAAAACCTTTTCTGAGGCAATGACTCGGGCTCAGAGATTCATCCAAGCGACAGACATATGACGCCATTCGGACGATGGAAGTAGGAAGAGGAAGGAAGAAGGAAATCACAGAGATCAGCCGAAACAGCAAAAGACGGGGAGTCGGTCAGACAGGTTCAGGGACCATGGCCACGACCCCCGATTCAGCAAAAACAGGAGAGAGATCTACTTAGACATAAAAGACAAGTCCATGCTTCAGCGCCCACCCCCCATCAGGACGGCCATCGCTAGGAGAGATAAGAACCAGTGGTGTGAGTACCACAAGGAATGCGGCCACACCACCAAGGATTGCAGAGAGCTAAAGAAATCCCTCGACAACTTAGCAGACCAGGGGAAGCTGAACCGATACCTCAAGCACTCTAGTGAGGACAAAGGTAAACAGAAAGTTGGTCCCTCCAACAGCGGGGACACGGAGGGCTTCATCGGGGTCATATCAGGCGGCTTCGCGTCGGGCGGCCTAACCGGCCGATCACGCAAAGCCCACCTCCATAATCTGAAGCACCAAGTGCTCGTCCATCACCCCCGACCCGACTGCCCTATCATGACATTCGGGGAGTCCAGTCGGCCACTACATACGCCCCACGACGACCCCTTGGTCATCGAGCTCAAAGTGGCCAATGCCAGAGTCAAACGGGTGCTTGTGGATAGTGGTTCCTCAGCTGACATCATCACACTAGAGTGCCTCAGGAAGCTAAAGTACAATGAAAGGGATGTAACCCCACTCAATCAGCCACTCATAGGCTTCGGGGGAAACTCGGTACATCCTGTCGGATCCATAAAATTGCCTACTCGGATGGGAGAGAAGGGCAAAGGAAGAAGCCTACCGATTGACTTCCTAGTGGTAGACATCCCTTTGCCATATAACATCATAATGGGAAGACCAACTCTGAACAAGGTCAAAGCAGCAATTTCCATTTATCAGCTTCTGATGCAGTTTGAAACCGACGAGGGTAAAGTCGGAAAGATCCAAGGGGATCAGCATGCTGCTAGAGAATGCTATGTGAACAGCTTGAAAAGTAAGATCGACGTCCAAGAGGACTCGAAGAAAAGAAAGCGAGAAGACGGTCAGCCCTCAAGCGGGCTCGGGGTTTACCTTACCGAGAACCCCAAGCAATATGAGCGCCCTCAGCCAGCTGAGGATGACGAAGAAGTCATCATCGATGAGAAACATGGTCGGACTCTGAGAGTGGGCAAGGCCATGGACCCTCAAACAAGAGAAGAGATCATTCAAGTTCTAACAGAATACAGAGACGTATTTGCCTACGAAGCCAATGAAATGCCCGGGCTCGACCCTAGAGTGATGTGCCACGAGCTAAACATCAAAGAGGGGTTCAAGCCGGTCAAACAAAAGCTGAGGCATCAAGGCCCCGAAAGGAACGCCGCGGCGGCTTGAAGTTAAGAAGCGCAGGCGGTGGTTCATCGAAGAATGTCAGTACTCGGAATGGCTAGCCAATGTCCTCCTGGTCAAAAAGTCGAGTGGGGCATGGAGAATGTGTGTGGACTTTACAGACCTGAACAAGGCCTGTCCAAAAGATAACCACCCTCTGCCCAAGATCGATAGGCTAGTCGACTCAACTGCAGGTCATGCCCTCCTAAGCTTCATGGACGCAAATGCGGGGTATCACCAAATCCCGATGACCGAGCAGGATAGAGTACACACTGCGTTCATCACCAATGAAGAAGTGTATTGCTACAGAATGATGCCATTCGGGCTCAAGAATGCGGGGGCTACGTATCAGCGTACAGTCAACAAGATATTCAGCGACCAGCTGGGTCGGAATATCGAAGTGTACGTTGACGACATGATCGTCAAAAGCAAAATTCAGGGTGATCACCCCTCAGATTTAGAAGAGACCCTCAGTACTCTGAGGAAATACCGCATGATGCTAAACCCAAAAAAATGTCTTTTCTGGGTGAAGGGAGGAAAATGTCTCGGATTCCTGGTCGATGAGAGGGGAATCGAAGCCAATCCCGACAAAGTTAAGGCAGTGGTAGAAATGAAGTCCCCTCGGAATGTGAGAGAGGTACAACGCCTAACAGGCTGTTTGGCTGCCCTCGGTCGCTTTCTATCACGGTCAGCAGATAAGAGCTTATGCTTCTTCAAAGCTCTGAAAAGAAAAGAATTCGCTTGGGATGACGAAGCCGAGCAGGCTTTCACCTCCCTCAAAACGCATCTATCAACACTCCCAAAAATTGATATCCCCTTCCTACGGGAAACACTGTTCATTTATTTGGCTATTTCAGAATACACGCTCAGCGCTGTTTTGATAGCCGAAAGAGAAGAAAAACAACACCCAGTCTACTTCATAAGCCACGCCTTTCGAGGAGCAGAGGCCAAATACAGCGAAGTGGAAAAAATAATTTTCGCCTTAGTAATGGCTAGTCGGAAGCTCAAACCTTACTTCCAGGCCCATCCTATTAAGGTCCTCACTAGTCAGCCGCTCAGGAAGCTTATTGAAAGCAGGAACCACTCTAGTCGGATGACCGATTGGGCGGATCAGCTAGCTGATTTGGGGTTAGAATATGAGCCCGGAAGGGCGATCAAAGCCCGAGCCTTGGGCGATTTCATAACAGAGTGCACATCCGAGCCCCCAATCGGCGAGCAAGATAGGCTGGGAGCCGCAAGTGGATGGCTCGTCTACCGGGACGAGGTTGTGGAGCCGGGCCGTGGTCATCAAACCCCCGGTCGGAGAAAAGATGGAATATGCCATCAAATTTGAGTTCTTAGGCTCCAACAATGAAGCCGAATATGAAGCCCCGATCCTCGGATTGGAGTTATGCATCTTGGCTAGGGGCAACCGTGATTAATGCTAAATCCGACTCGCAGTTGATAGTGGGTCAGGTATCGGGCGAATACGAGGCCAAAGAAGACAACATGAGAATGTATTTGGCCAAGGCCCAGGACATAATCAAAAAGCTATCTCAGTTGAATATCACCCACATACCGCGATCGGAAAATCAGCCAGCCGATGCTTTAGCCCGAATGGCCGGTTCGGTAGAGGGGTCGGCTCCCCGAACAATCATGTGGGAAGTCCCTTCGACCAAACATCAATATCAAGGAACAACTTGTATTGAATCGGACGTACGAATGGATGGATGAGGTAGTCGGATATTTGAGAGACGGAAACTACCGAGGATCACAATGAGGCCGATCGGGTAAAACTCAAGTCGGGATGGTTTCTATGGCACGAGAATCAACTCTACAAGAAGTCCTTCACCCATCCCTTACTTAAATGTGTCACCCCGAGGAAGGAAATTACATCCTCGGGGAAATCCACCAAGGGGCTTGTGGAAGTCACCAAGGGGGAAGGACCATAGCCGGAAAAGCTCTCCGAGCCGGATACTACCGGCCTACTCGAAAACAGACGCTCGGGAGCCGGTAAAGAGATGTCCGTCTCCGCGGATCCATTCGGATATTCCCGAGCACCGACCACCCCCTTGACAACAATTCAAGCAGATCCCGCCATTTGATAAGTGGGGCATGGACCTACTCGGACCATTTCCCCCGCCTCGGGTCAAAGAAAGTTCCCGATAGTCGCCATTGACTACTTCACCAAATGGATCGAGGCCGAACCACTCTCCTCCATAACGGATAAACAAGTTCAAGCGTTCATTTGGAGGAACATCATCACCGCATTCGGAGTTCCCGAGTTCCGATCTCCGACAATGGACGCCAATTCAACAGCGGCCCGACCCGGATTACCGTGCTCGGTTCGGAATATGTACCAAATTCTCCGCAGTCTCAAGGCCGCAAACGAATGGGCAAGCTGAGTCGGCCAATAAAATAGTTCTCAAAGGAATCAAGAAGTCTCTGGAGGCTGCCAAAGGAGCATGGGTCGATGACCTGCCTGGAGTCCTCTGGTCGGCCAGAACCACTGCCAAGGAAGCAACGGGGCACTCACCTTTCACCCTGGTATACGGGAGTGAGGCGGTCCTACCAGTGGAGGTCGGCATCCCTTCTCCTCGAATGACCTTCTACGACTTCGAGAAGAACGAGGAAGAAAAACCGATCAGCCTAGACTTGTTGCCCGAGACAAGGGGCAACGCGCTGCTGAAGTCTATCAAGTACAAGCAAAGAGTTACTCGGATGTTTAATCGCCGAGTGAAATCCCGGCCAATTCAGCTAGGCGATTGGGTCGTTCAAAAAGTAGAGGCCACAGGGCTCTCACACTTGAAGGGGAAGCTAGGGCGTAACTGGGACGACCCGTACAAAGTAACGGAAATTATCAAGCCAGGCACATTCAGACTAGAGTCCGCCGAGGGCATCCCCTTGGCCCGACCCTGGAACGCCGACAACCTTAAAAAATACTATGTGTAAAGTTTGTTACTTGCAATAGGGGCATATATTGTAACAGCTTTATCATAGCCGATCGGCATTTTCATCCCTTTTTGTAGTAATTAAATGCAGCCAGCCGGCATATTTTGTACTATAACCAATATTTTGTACTATAACCAATCTTATTAGACTTAACCAGTCAGAATAGTTGGTCGGCAATGATCATACACAGAAAATTGATTAGCAAACAAGTCAGCCGGTTCAATGAAGTTAATCGGAAAATATTGCAATCAACAAACGAACAAGTTGAGACAAAATAACTAGTTTCATTGAAGATGGTCGGGCATTACAAAGAAGGAGCCATTACAAAAGCTATAAAAGGCAAAATACAAAAACAGCCAAGTACACGCACTACATTTTAAGAGCTAGGGGGAGGGGGAAGATCAGTCATGCTCTCGGCGTTCGGCTCGGAGTTGTCACCAACCAACTCCTCACCCCGACCAGCTTTATCGGCCGCATCAGCATCATCGTTATCATCGACGTCGTCGCCGTCGATAACGTTGACATCGACCTGGCCCTCTTCATCGTCGTCTTCATCCTCTTCACTCCCCTCGGCTTTCAGCTGAGCCAGGATAGCAGCGTTGTCGGCGTCAATTGACATCTGGTACCCCGACCAGACGTCAGCCCAGACCAAGTCAGGGTGGGACTCGGCTAAGACTTTCTTCAGCCGATCAAGCGCCTCATCCTCCCCCATCTTGTGCACCACGCTGCCGACCTCATTGGCATAAACCCCGACAGCGTCGGACTTCTGCCAGTTGGAGAACCACTGCTCCTCGGTCTTCACCTGGCCCTCCAGCTCGGTCGCCTGGCCTGGAGGTCGACCACCTTCTCCTCGGCCTCCTTCAGCTTGTCTAAGGCATCTTCCTTCTCGGTCCGAGCAGTGTCCCGCGCCAGGACCAGGTCGGCTCTCTCCTTGACCCACAAAGCTCGTTCCTCCTCGAAACCTTTTTGGTCATTTTCAATGGCCTTCTCGGCATCGGCGAGCTTTGACTCGGCTATCCGCTTTCCCTCCTTGGCGTGATAGACCTCGTCGAAGTGTTTCTTGGCCTCTTCCTTGAGGGCGGCCACCTCTTCGGTTAGGCTCACTCGGTTTTGGGCCACATTAGCCATCCGAGCGGAGAACTGAAAATAAAATAAACAACCAAGTTAGGGATATTAACATGTGTAGCGAAAGCGACTCGGCAAAAGATAAAGTGAGCCTACATCAAACCACGACCGAAATAGCGCGTTGGTCTCATTCTGACCATGAGTCGCCTCTATATACTCCCGGTCGACTGGAGTATATACGTAGTCCAGGGTTCTGGTCCAGCGACCGTCTTTCTCGGCGCGACTCAGCGCGGTGAATGGGACGTTCGGGGCCACCACATCCTTCGGACTACCCCCGACCCCTTCGAAAGTGGGGGACAACGGAGTATATTGAGGGCTGGAAATCGGGTTGAAATCCGAAGAATGGAGGGAGAGCGCCCCCCCGTCGGGTAGCTGTTGAGAAGTCCCCCTTGGGCTGATGACCTCGACAGACTTGGACCTCTTAGCAGCTCTTTTCCGCTCGGCTTTGTCAGCTCTCTCCCGCTCGGCTTTTGCCCGAGCCACCGTCTTCTCTGTTTGTGCGACTTTGTCCGAGGAGCGCTCCTTCCTCTTCTTCTGCTTAGGTTGTGCCGGATCCTGAGGCAAGGCACACAGCGGTTGGTTAGAATACAGAGAAAGAACAAATGGAGGGTCAGTCGGCCTAAAATGAAGAAAATGAAATTCTCACCTTGGGAGGAGCGGGGATCTTCATTGTCTTGGCCGCAATCTCGGCCTTCAACCGAGCCGCTCTCATGGCAGCTACGTTCAGCTTGTCGGTCATTGTTGGATCAACTTCGTCTATGTATGATCGGGCAGGCTCTGCAAAAACATAAAAGCAAAAGTGTTAGGCAAATAAACCAAATTCAGAGTTCATCACATCAACTACCCTGAACTCCCCGGCAAATTACCCTTCAGAAAGGTCGAGCTGAGACCCATAGCCGAAAGGAAATGCTCGTCCTTGAAGAGCCTGCAGTCGGGAAGCCATTGGCCGGGCACAAAAACCTCACCCCCGTCCACAATTTTGGACTCAGTCTGCATATAGCAGGCTGCGGCACCCTCCTCGTCATCAAGCTCACCCACTCGGCAATTTAGGGCAAGGATGGGCTCGGTCGGGGGAGGAACGAGGGGAACCCCCCAATCTCCGCCAAAGTAGACGAAGGCAAACTCCCTCCGAAACCCCTTCTGAGAGGTCGGCAGGTTGAGGACGGTGCGGTAGCCCGGTCGGACTAAAACTCCACCAACGGGACCATTTGTCGCAGCCATAACATCGACCAGCTTATAAAGGTGCCTCCATAGTTTGAGGGTTGGTCGGACGTGCATCAACTCACAGAGCACCTGAAAGGCGTTGATGCCGCCCCAGGAGTTGGGAGAAATTTGGCAAATGGCCAAATTGTACGCATTCAATAGCTCCTTGACAAAGTCGGTCAGCGGGAACCGAAGCCCCATCTCCATGGATTTGTAGTAAACTGCAATGCATCCGGGCGGCGGAGACAGAACCGTATGATAGGCCTCCGGTCGGACCAGATAGTAAGGATCCTTTATTTGGAACCTCGTCGTCGTCCCCCGAAGGTCCTCGGTCAATGATTTTATTACACCCGGCTCGGGGAAGAAAGTCCCCGGACCACCTTTCGGATCCGGTGTCGGGGTACTCTAAATCTCGGCCGAAGTGGACGCTTCTCCTGCTCCCCCTCGGCATGGCCACCCGCACTACATCACAAGACAAATATTTGTCTAAGTAACTCCTCGAGGGGGGATAAGCCAGCGACACTTCCCAAGGAGAGGGAATGACACCCTCGGCTTCCTCCTCCACCGAAGACGACGGACTCGGAAGAGCAACTGCGTCGGGCACGGCCCAGGGGTCGGGCGTTTATTACGGCCCGACACCAGCGTTATTCCCATCCCCCTCACCTCCTCGGACAATTTATAAGGAGGTGAGGCTGGAGGTGTCGACGACTCGGACGAATCTCCCATTATTTATAAACAAGGGAGTCGGCCGAGATTATTCGAAAGAAAAAGAAAGAAAGAGAAAACTTAAAAGAACAAAAGCGTACCTGGTCGGACGAAGAAGCTGGAAGAAGAACTTGGGCAAATTGAGAGGATTTGGAGATTTTTGAGAGAGAGAGAATGAGGAAATGAGCAAATGATCCTCAAATTCTCTCTCCTCACATACATATATAGGGGTACCTCGGGGGAGGCGCAACGCAAACCCCCCCGCGTCGCTCTAATGGGCTTCTGATAAGGGCCCAACTGGACCTACTCAGTCCATTCAGTGAAAAGTCCAATAAACTGAAGCAAAAATATTTCAGACCCAAGGAAGTCGAAACGTCAAAGTCCCTCCAGCTCAGCCTAAAACAAGGGTCCCAACATCCCAAGTATCAAGAGTGGCCATGTGGCATTTCAGGTCAGAACATACCCGGTCGGGCATAATAGGCGCACCTCCTTCATCCAAAATATGAAACCCACTCGGACCAACTTGGGGCTCATTAGCCCCTCATCCGAGTGGCACCATACCCTACTCGGCCACACAGGAGCTCCCCTCCTTTGCCGAGTCGCTTCTATACTTGGTCAGGTATGGCCAAGTATCAGCTAGCATCCACTCGGGCCAACTTGGGGCTCATTAACCCCTCATCCGAGTGGCCTAGTACCTTGCTCGGCCAACGAGAGCACCGCTCTTTGCTGGAGTCGCTTCTATACTTGGTCAAGTATGGCCAAGTATCAGCTAGCACCCACTCGGACCAACTTGGGGCTCATTAGCCCCTCATCCGAGTGGCCTAGTACCTTGCTCGGCCAACAGGAGCACCCCTCCTTTACCGAGTCGCTTCTATACCTAGTCAAGTATGGCCAAGTATCAGCTAGCACCCACTCGGACCAACTTGGGGCTCATTAGCCCCTCATCAGAGTGGCACCATACCCTACTCGGTCACACAGGAGCTCCCCTCCTTTGCCGAGTCGCTTCTATACTTGGTCAAGTATGGCCAAGTATCAGCTAGCACCCACTCGGACTAACTTGGGGCTCATTAGCCCCTCATCCGAGTGGCCTAGTACCTTGCTCGGCCAACAGGAGCACCCCTCCTTTTGCGAGTCGCTTCTATACCGGTCAAGTATGGCCAAGTATCAGCTAGAACCCACTCGGACCAACTTGGGGCTCATTAGCCCCTCATCCGAGTGGCACCATACCCTACTCGGTCACACAAGAGCTCCCCTCCTTTGCCGAGTCGCTTCAATGCTCGGTCAAGTATGGACAAGTATCAGCTAGCACCCACTCGGACCAACTTGGGGCTCATTAGCCCCTCGTCCGAGTGGCGCCATACCCTACTCGGCCATACAGGAACTCCCCTCCTTTGCCGAGTCGCTCCTATGCTTGGCCAAGTATGGCCAAGTATCAGCTAGCACCCACCCGGGGACCAACTTGGGGCTCATAAGCGTCTCGTCCGAGTGGCGCCATGGTCATAAAGGAGAGACCGGGTCGAGCTCCTACTCTCAATGTGAAAGGACCCGGTCGGCACTCTCCTCATCCGGCAAAGGGTGACCGGGTCAGCCCACTTCTTTCAGTAGGAGGGGACCCGGTCGGCAATCTCCTCATCCGCCAAAGGATGACCGGGTCGGCATCCTCCTCTCAATGGGAAGGGACCCGGTCGGAACTCTCCTCATCCGGCAAAGGATGACCGGGTCGGCCCACTTCCTTCAGTAGGAGGGGACCCGGTCGGCAATCTCCTCATCCGCCAAAGGATGACTG